>CM062275.1:33447170-33494670 GCA_031216635.1 Dissostichus eleginoides
GAGTCTATACTGACAAAACAAGACTTTTGAGGCACTGGGATGCACGTTTTTAATATTTTCTGACATATTTTTAGACAAAACCAAAACATTTAGCAACTTAAATCTGTATTTTCTGAGCGTTTAACTAAAACCTACTTCTATTCTCACGTTTAAATACTAATGTGAATATTTCCTCTCTCTCCTGCAGAGGTATTGCCAAACTCTCCGCCTGGATTCGGGGATAGATTATCGCCGGAGGAACCGACCGTCCGCTGGAAAACTCTACTTCCTGTAAGAGCCCTTCAAAATAAAACCAACCAGTCATCGTACGTTTTATTTTGAAGTTCTGTTTGCATGTTTTTGATGTTTCAGCTCCAGTGAGCCGGACGTCCAGGCGACTTTAGACAAGATGTTTGATGAGCTGGCTTTCAAACAGAACGACAGTGAGTGACTTATATATATCTTATATATCTTTATATTCTTATTTTAAAGGTCACCTATCACAATATTTGTAGGCAATAGCGTAGGTCTGCCTCAGGAAGAACATCCTCTGCTGTGCTTTTTTGGTGAGGGAGCAGATGTTCTGCTCCCATTTGAGGTCCTGGGCGATGATGGTGCCCAGGAAGCGGAAAGACTTACGTTAGTGATGGGAATTCCGGCTCTTTTTAGTGAGCCAGATCATTTGGCTCGGCTCTTCATGTTCCCACAGTTTACCACGGAGCCTCAGTTTCGCCGCTGCGAGGCTCCGGCGCTCGCAGTTCACGCGCGTGCTCCACTAGCACCGGACAACACAATTATGTAACAAAATATTAGCATACATACTAAAAATGTTTGATGTCCTGTAGAAGTACACGTTTGTGCTAAAATGCAAAGTGCAAAGCAAATGGAGCAGCTGCTTGAATATTAAAAACATTCAATATATTATCCCGCTCATCGCGTGTTGTCCTGTGGCAGGCACCGCCGATGTCGGGGAAACGATCTGCAATACTCCTTCGCCCCTCCAACAGAGGGATGTCCTTGTCCTTTTTCCTTTTCTTCATTTCAAGCGATAAAAACTCTCGATCTTCTCTCGAATTATTTATGTTTTGGACGCCCTCGGCTCCGAGCTGAATAATGGCGTCAAATGACGGCCAGACGCCCCCCTGGCGGAAACGCTGATAGGTCCCCTTTAATATAAAAAGATCAACTAAAATAAAGATATTTTTATAAACATAAGAAGTTAAAGTAAAGGACAGCAGATTTCCACTTCTAACTTCCAGTCACTGATGGAATGGAAACAATGGAAACAAATGATCTTTAAACGATTATTTTCAGCAAGAAAAAGGAGGTTTTCGGTTGAAATCAGAACATGTATTAAATACGGGGAAAAGGGTTTTTGTAGCAGTGGCTCAATTTAGAATTAAATCAATATAAATAAAAAAAATAGAATGAAAATATCTTTAAAAACACAAGAAATTAAAGCAAAATTTGGAATAAAAATATAAAATAATATAAATATATACAAATATTAAAATAAACGTAATTTAAAGAAAGAACGTGTAATGATATAATGTTTCTCTGCAGTAACGCGCCCCAGGATTATGAACGTGAACAACAGGAAGGTGCGTCTGGAGAAAGCGTGTGGGAGCATCGCTGACTGCACCTTCGAGGAGCTGTGTGACCGAGTAAGACCCTCACTCCTCTTATTTGTATTATTTACACCCTTTAGGATGTCACAATGAAATAATGTGACAAAACACTTCCTTTGAAGTAGATGAGTAGACCTTTTTGTACCTTAAAGCATGGAAACATGTCACAGTAGAGACACTTCCTCCATCCAACACCTTTTAAGTGTGTGTGTGTGTGTGTGTGTGTGTGTGTGTGTGTGTGTGTGTGTGTGTGTCAGCCTTGTTTTGACTCTTGTAAAGGCATATTTTCTCTACTGAATGTGTGTGGAAACAATCTCTAGATTCACCACACAAGCGTCTGTTTTAAAAAATGTACAGCCGTCTCAGGACACTGAAGTGGTGTGTGTGTGTGTGTGTGTGTGTGTGTGTGTGTGTGTGTGTAGCCTCTGGGAGCCAGTGACTACCTGGAGGTCTCTCGTCTGTTCGACACTCTCTTCATCAGAAACGTTCCCCTGCTGACGCTCAACAAGAAGGCCCAGGCCCGAAGACTCATCACTCTGGTGGACGCTCTGTACGACCACAAGGTGACACACACACTGACAGACACACTGACAGACACACACACACACACACACACCTCTGTCCGACCCCCGACCTCCAGCTGTGTGTTCCTGTAGTTGTATACCCTCTACCTGTCTCTCCAGGTGAGGGTTGTGATTCTGGCGGATCATCCTCTGGAGGAACTGTTTGTTCTCGACGGAGAACACGGACACGACGAGAGCAACATCCTGATGGACGACCTGGGGCTCCAGAGGGTGACACTTTATATATTTACACTGAACATCCGTGCGTGCGTGCGTGCGTGCGTGCGCGTGCGTGCGTGCGTGTGTGTGTTTGAGGGTTAGACAAAAAGAGAGTAATAAATGACAAAATTAAAATGATATGAGTAACAATATCCTTGGGGGGGGGGGGGGGGGCATGTAAATAGTAGGATGATCTTAAAGACCCTTAAAAAAAGAAATGTGAGGGAAGGTAACCGGCAAACAATAAGCATTAAAACTCATTTTAAACTCCCTGTAGTGTTTGAAAACACCTGAACTTTTGAAAGAACATCCATAACATTCATCTGTTTGTAACTCATGTATAGACTATTCTGCACTATTTCTAATATATTCTATTTTATCTGTTGTATTGTGTTGCTCTGCGGAGGACCTCAGATTCGTCATATCTCCACTGTAGCTCTGCACACATGACAATAAAAGCCTTGAAATCCTCGTTGAATCGTGCAGAAACTCTGTATTCCTCTGTATGTCTGCAGGATGAAGCCAGCAGTCTGTCGATCTTCAGCGGCTCCGAGGAGATGTTCGCCTTCCAGAGGACGGTCTCCAGACTGACGGAGATGCAGACGGAGGAATACTGGATCCAGGGAGACCGGAGCGCCAAATCCAAGGTGTAACGCTTCAAAAGAAACACGAAAAACAAAGGGACCATGCTGCACAAAGATCCATAAGAACTCTGACCCGTCACTCCTCCTGCAACTCGCTGCTGACGCCGCACACACAGTATTTATTCAAGACTTTCATTTTGAAAAGCACTTTGTAAAACAGACTTCATGAAGCGGTCCAACTTTATTGACTTTTATAGATTTGAAGGACACTTGAGGATTTGAAGGACACTTGAATCTCCTCTCATGGACATACGATGCATCTCAACGAGTGGTTTGAGATTTTAAAACAGTGGCAGCAGATTCATTCAGATTTAAAGATGTGTGTTTGATGATTGAACTGCATGGGGATCAGTTTACAGAAACCCTAACCCAGATGTCAGGAGGTTTGTATTTGACTTCCAGTTATCTGTCTTTTTAAGTGAAACAATAACAACCCTAACCCTAAGCCTTTTATTTAGATACCTGCCGTACAGGAAAGAGACTCAGTGGGAAAGTGAGAAAATAAATAAGTTATTTATGCAGATGGACGGACGGTGATTACATTTAGCTGACGATCTGATCCGAAGCGACGTCTAATAAGTGCAATAAACCATAACGAGTCAAACTAAGGACAAGACAGACCATAATAACCGGTAGACTCTCTGCTGTCCTGATATCAGTGGGAACTACGGAGGAAACTCTTCAGAGAAACTGATCACTGATTCGTGGACAAAGTGTGTCTTTGGTTCAGGAACAGAGCGTCCTCCTCAGAGGAGAGAGAGGTTCAGGAACCGAGCAGCTTCCTCCTCAGAGGAGAGAGAGGTTCAGGAACAGAGCAGTCCTCCTCAGAGGAGAGAGAGGTTCAGGAACAGAGCAGCTTCCTCCTCAGAGGAGAGAGAGGTTCAGGAACAGAGCAGCTTCCTCCTCAGAGGAGAGAGAGGTTCAGGAACAGAGCAGCGTCCTCCTCAGAGGAGAGAGAGGTTCAGGAACAGAGCAGCGTCCTCCTCAAAGGAGAGAGAGGTTCAGGAACAGAGCAGCTTCCTCCTCAGAGGAGAGAGAGGTTCAGGAACAGAGCAGCGTCCTCCTCAGAGGAGAGAGAGGTTCAGGAACAGAGCAGCGTCCTCCTCAGAGGAGAGAGAGGTTCAGGAACAGAGCAGCTTCCTCCTCAGAGGAGAGAGAGGTTCAGGAACAGAGCAGCGTCCTCCTCAGAGGAGAGAGAGAGGAACAGAGCGTCCTCCTCAGAGGAGAGAGAGGTTCAGGAACAGAGCAGCGTCCTCCTCAGAGGAGAGAGAGGTTCAGGAACAGAGCAGCGTCCTCCTCAGAGGAGAGAGAGGTTCAGGAACAGAGCAGCTTCCTCCTCAGAGGAGAGAGAGGTTCAGGAACAGAGCAGCGTCCTCCTCAGAGGAGAGAGAGGTTCAGGAACAGAGCAGCTGTTCAGGAACAGAGCACCTCTCTCTCCTCAGAGGAGAGAGAGGTTCAGGAACAGAGCAGCGTCCTCCTCAGAGGAGAGAGAGGTTCAGGAACAGAGCGTCCTCCTCAGAGGAGAGAGAGGTTCAGGAACAGAGCAGCGTCCTCCTCAGAGGAGAGAGAGGTTCAGGAACAGAGCAGCGTCCTCCTCAGAGGAGAGAGAGGTTCAGGAACAGAGCAGCTTCCTCAGAGGAGAGAGAGGTTCAGGAAAAGAGCAGCGTCCTCCTCAGAGGAGAGAGAGGTTCAGGAACAGAGCAGCGTCCTCCTCAGAGGAGAGAGAGGTTCAGGAACAGAGCAGCGTCCTCCTCAGAGGAGAGAGAGGTTCAGGAACAGAGCAGCGTCCTCCTCAGAGGAGAGAGAGGTTCAGGAACAGAGCAGCTTCCTCCTCAGAGGAGAGAGAGGTTCACGAACAGAGCAGCTTCCTCCTCAGAGGAGAGAGAGTCCTCCTCAGAGGAGAGAGGTTCAGGAACAGAGCGTCCTCCTCAGAGGAGAGAGAGGTTCAGGAACAGAGCAGCTTCCTCCTCAGAGGAGAGAGAGTCCTCCTCAGAGGAGAGAGAGGTTCAGGAACAGAGCAGCGTCCTCCTCAGAGGAGAGAGAGGTTCAGGAACAGAGCAGCTTCCTCCTCAGAGGAGAGAGAGGTTCAGGAACAGAGCAGCGTCCTCCTCAGAGGAGAGAGAGGTTCAGGAACAGAGCAGCGTCCTCCTCAGAGAGAGAGAGGTTCAGGAACAGAGCAGCTTCCTCCTCAGAGGAGAGAGAGGTTCAGGAACAGAGCAGCTTCCCTCAGAGGAGAGAGAGGTTCAGGAACAGAGCAGCGTCCTCCTCAGAGGAGAGAGAGGTTCAGGAACAGAGCAGCGTCCTCCTCAGAGGAGAGAGAGGTTCTGCTTTCACTCTCTGTGTATTCATGAGAGGAACCAGCTGCTCCTCCATCCCATCATCAAACCATTAACCCCCCCAGTCCTTAACCATCTAAATCTTATGTCTCTGTTAAACACAGACAAGACTAACAATACCATTTAACAAAGCTATTTATTTCCTTGTACTTTATTATTTGCCCCTGTTGTTTGGTTGTGTTTCAGCATGTAAGTGGCCTTGGGTTCCTTGAAAGGCGCTATTCAACTGTAATCTATTATATTATTAAAAGGCAATCAGAGCATTGACATCAGGACAGCAGACAGCTTACACATCTTCCGGAGCAGACTGAAAACTCCTCTCTTTCGACTCCACTTCGAGCGATAGAATGACTAACAAAGCACTTATATACTAACAAAGGACTGGCTTATCTGAAGCTGAGGAGCACTTGAAATGTTTGGCTCTATGAAACCTGATGTTCTTATATGATTCTGTTTTCTTCTAGTTTGTATCTTCTTGGTCGAATGCACTGATTGTAAGACTCTTTGGATAAAAGCCTCAGCTAAATGTGATGTAATGGAATAATACCATATGTTTTAAATCAGGGGGGTCCACACTTTTTTCACGAGGGCCACATACAGAAAGATATACGAAGGTGTGGGCCGCTCACTAGAGGTGTATCGCCTCATAAGGGAGGTTATAAGTTGGTGATTCTTCATACTTGAAAATGCTTTAAGAAACAAACAGCTCCCAGCTCTCCAGAGGGTTGACTTTGTTCCGTCAGCAGCTCATTGTTTAAAGCAGGAGCTTCAGAGAGTGATCCTAACAAGAGGAAATATGAAGGGTCTGTTTCAAGCTTGTTTTGTGAATAAGTTATTGGGCTTTTTCTTATCAACTTAGATTTGTTAGAACATGTTTCCAACTTTAATGGACTGAATGTATTTAAAAAGTGGTCTTATTAACTCATGAATACTGCTGTGTAATATATGTTCACATATATAGTTAAGAAGTACAATATAAGACAAGCACCAGTTTCATTTGTGGGCCGTATTACATTATTCCTTTTGAATTTGCTGAGGGCCGATTCCAAATGAGTTTGGACACCCCTGCTTTAAATGATTATATGATGATTTGACAGTATGGCAAACAGGTGTGTCTTTGTTGGGGGGTACTGGTTCCTCTTGTTGCTGGAGTGATGGTTTGACCAAGTTTTGGATATATGATGGACCAGATCCCTTTAGGTAGACCAGTACCAGGGTAGAGAGGTGCATTGTGGGAGAACTGGAGAGTGTGAAGACCAGTCTGGCTGTAGAGGTCTGATGGTGATATTTCATTACATTTTGTGCAGGAATTAAATCTTAAAATTGTGTCTTTGAGCCGTTAAATGTTTGGGAATTGCCTTCAACTGGGAATGAACTGGGAGAAATGTGCTTTGAAACCGGCTGTGGGAGAAAGAAAGTGATCAAAAATACATGTTTTTATGAGATTTTATTATAAGTGGATACCTCAGTGTTTTGGTTGTGATTTTTATGTTTCCAGCAGCATTATTATTCCTCACCTGCAGGAAACTGGCGTACAATAACTTCTCAGGTGAGTGGGTTTAGGGTATGTGTAGTAACAGATGACATGTAATCAGATTACTAATGTTAGTAAATCATATTAACCCAGATTACATTAGAAAAAGGTGCCGTTAGATTATATTTACACTTGATTGCTTAGATTAAGAAACAGAAGAGGGACAGTTTGAGAAAGGGCAAAGTCTTTCAGGTCAAACACAAATGAAAAGATAACACCACATGTTAGAATGTTTTTTTCTAGTCCGACCAAGCGACGATGGGGGGGTGCAGATTTTGTGGGAGAAGGTGTTATTGCATTAAGCTGCAATGTAATTCCTTTACAGAGAAGAATATTGTTCTGTTGGAGAAAGTGTTGATCATGAAATCAGTCTGCTGTGTCCTCGGGTCGTGGGAAGAAGTCTAATTCAATTGTTCTTGCTCTGAAGACTGGTGGAGGTCAATTTGTCTTAATATCTTATTTAGGAACGGGTTGATAATCGATGTGTAAATGTGTGATCTGTTCATGTAAAACAACTTCCACAAATGGGATAAGGAAACATTTATTTGCATTTTGATGCAGACATTTTGCATATTGCACCTTTAGTTCATAAGGAGAGTTTGATTAAACTAACTGCAAATACTTAATATGCAAAATGCATTTTATTTAAAGGGAAAACATATAGTTGTGGACTGTGCATGCTCAAAGAGACCAAATAATACAATCACAAGTTGTTTTGACGCATTTTGATGCAGAAATGTTGCATATTGCACGTTTTTAGTCTAATAACAGCAGATAACTTCAGTTTAATGAGTATTTTAGTGAAATGTAAAATATACACAGTGATGTCAGAGTCCTGCAGATCCTCCACACTGTCTCTTTAACTCTGTGCACGAGGGGTGCAGCTTTGTGAGGTTTTCCCTGTGCAGCAGCAGACTGAATGAAGTGTGAAGGCTGGAGAGAGGAAACGGTCAAGATGGCAGCTGAGCGGTGATGTTTGGGGGGCTTTATCTGCAGGATGAGGATCTTTTTGGGGGGGTTTTAGCTATAGCTTTAGCTGCATCTTCCCTATTGTATTCCCCGTGTTTCTCTGCCATGCACGGGAGCGCGCTGCAGGACGCTGTGCGGGAGCGCGCACTGGATTCCTCCGAGGACCCTTTAACGCACCGTTTCTGCGGAATTGCAATGCATGCTGGCCGGGGTGTGTGCTGTGTGCGGATAGACACACACACACACGCACACACACAGACACGCACACAACACACACAGACACACATGTGTTGGTCTGTCTGCAGCGTGCACAGTAAATAAAGCTGCAAACACACATTGATGGAGTGATTTTAACCCTTTGTGTCGACACACACACACACACACACACACCTGCACAGAGCTGATATTATGTCCGAGGCTCGGAGCCCCGAACCCCCCCTGATCGTGGAAATCGATCCGGATTTCGAGCCCCAAAAGCGGCCGCGCTCGTGCACCTGGCCGCTGCCCCGTCCAGAGTCCGGAGACAAACCGGGCATTAGTGACGTCATCCCGGAGGAAGAGGATGATGAGGATGATGAGGATGAAGATGATGGGGGGTCTGCTGTTGTGGTGAAGCCCCGCCGGGTTTTGAGCTACGTGTCCCGGCCTGTGGAGGTGAATCTGCCCGCTGATGATGGGTCTCTTTCCCCGGCTTTAACGCCCCCTACAGCCGGCCTGAGGAAGGCTTCTTCCCGCAGGAACGCCTGGGGGAACTTCTCCTACGCGGATCTGATCTCTCAGGCCATAGAGAGCTCCCCGGAGAACAGGCTCACTTTGGCCCAGATATACGACTGGATGGTGAGGTCCGTGCCGTACTTCAAGGACAAAGGAGACACTAACAGCTCCGCGGGATGGAAGGTGAGAGAGAGGAGGTCAAATAAAGTCACAATGTCCAAAAATAAACTCTGCAGGCTGGAAGGTGAGACAGAGGAGGCTGAGACCTGAACAGAGACCACCTGCTGGGTCCCTGTGGAGACACATCAGTGCACATAGAGGCAGGTATGGGGGAGGAAGGGGAGGCAAACACAGGTTATTATCAGACATCCACCATGGAGAGGAGGGTCTATTATTAGGTTATTATATAGTTTATTATAAGGTTTATTATAAGGTATATCTGGGTGTGCATATCAGCAGGGATATTAATGCAAAATAAAGCTCACATTTCAAGTCCAAATGTAGAGAAAGAAGCAAACATGTCAAAGTGGAAATGTGACAACGTCCAAATGTAGAGAATTTTAAATACAGAGAATAAAGTCGTAATGTTAAAAAGATGGTGAGACGCTGCTGAAACCACAGCAAAGACCCCCTGGTCCCTGTGTGAGGACAGCAGGTAGAGATGGGGGAGGAAGGGAAGGCAAACAGGTTATTATCACCCCCCCCTGAGAGGAGGGTCTATTATCAGGTTCATTTGAAGGTGTGTTTGGGATATTAAAGGCCGCTGTGGATGTGAGCTGTTAGCGGTCAAAAGGCGAGAGTGAGGCCGAAAGAAAAACTCTGGAAATATATAGTCTGTAATCCTGCAGGACTGGAGGGTGTGGGGGTGCAGGAAGACGTTTCCTGTGTTAACGGGGGGGGGGGGGGGGGGGAGGATTTGTGTTTAAAAGCTGAATTTGATGTTTTTTAGACCTTTATTGGCAAAACCTTAGATTCTTTTCCAGCCCAAGTACATCTTTGGTAGTGCAGACTGCAGAGCATATTTTTATATATTTAAACATGAGAATAGAAGTCGTTCTTGCAGATTAGTCTCTAAATGATTGGTTTTGTCTGAAAATATTGAAACGTGCATCCCAGTGTCTCAAATGTCTTGTTTTGTCAGTATAAACGAAAAAATATTCACTTTAATATAAAATAAATCGAAAAGATCACCATATTTGAGACATTAGAGACATTTGAGAGATTAGAGACATTTGAGACATTTGAGACATTTTGTTGAGAAACATTTCATGGTTTTAATGTTTTACACAATTTGGATCAGATATTGTTTTACTTATTTTTTGGTAGAAATACAAATAAATATAGATTTTTCTCTCCAGCCGAAATATATGTTATGTATTGCAGAGAATATTTCCGTATATAATAACGTGAGAAGAGAACATTATAAGAAAGATCATTATTATTTTTTGATAAATGCAGCAGCTCTGCTTCTAAAAGAGAAATATGTATTTGATGTTTGTGCGTCTGTAAAGCTGCAGAGAGGTGTGACATTATACACACACACACACCACACACACACACCACACACACACACACACACACACACACACCACACACACCACACCACACACACACACCACACACACACACACACACACTGACCTACATTATATACAGTCAGCTGATTGATTCTGTTGCCTCGTGAGCATAAAAAGGACAGAGTGGCACACAGCAAATGTTTGCTGAGAAAATGACAGATTTACAGATTTATCAACATTTCAACCTCATTTTTCTGCAGAAATGTTTTTAAGTTTAGTTTCCAGAACCTCAAATCTGCTTTATATCAAATTAAAGTGAATATCTTATGTTGTTTTTACTGACAAAACGAGACATTTGACCGGGGAGGGAGGGATTTTAGCCTCTGCAGACCATTTACATGCACTATATATATATAGTTTTTAGTTTTCTTCTGTTCTGATTGTATGTAAAGCGTCTTGGAGCATTAGGAAAAGCGCTATAAAAATCCAATGTGTTATTAATATGATGACTATAGAACACTCAGAGGGAGAATAGGGCTCATATCTGTGGTCCTTCTGCAGTTAGATTAGTTAATCTCTGACAGCTGGATTTAACTCAACTGAATTCGACTGTAAGAGCATTAAGATGGACCCGTCTTCTTCTGAAGCTGCAGATGTTTAGAAATGTTGAGGGAGATCCTGCAGAAAAGAGAGTAATGGCTCACAGTAAATGCACCAATAAGAGCACAGTGTAAAGAGGGTTTCATCCCTCCCACTCTATCTCTCTCTCTAATGCTTCATGGTCTTCATTTCTTCGATTGCAATGGTTTTAAAAACCCTCAAATTCTCTGTTCCAGGTTCGTTCACACAGACAAGGAATCTGCTTTGGTATCTGGTGGTGAGGACATAAACTATCTAAAAAAACAAGCTGCAAAGTAGGAAACAAAAGAAATATATAAGGATAATACAGTATTCACCCCACATTAAAATGTAACTAAATAACCTTAACAGCTAAAAAACAACAACAAAATATATTGCAACCCTGTCAGAAAGGACTGAAGGTTGCACTGATTCAGATTTTGTGGACAAAGGTCAAGGGTCACTGTTTTCTGAGGTTATCAGCAGGAGAGATTTCCTTTTTCTGACCCTTTGAACCATTTGAAGGATTTGAAGGATTTGAAAGAGGCCTGAAGAGGCGAGAAAATATCCATATACTTGATTTTGTGTCTCAGAAATATCTGGCAACCCCAGGGTTCGAGTTATGTGGGAGCCAATGGGAGCTGAGCTCCCATAAGGAGGGGTCTGAGCTCCCACGGACGCAGTGAAATCATACATCTGTGGGGGTCGCTAATACATTACCAACAACCATTATTTGAATCACAAATACTGCATGTGTCAATGTAATGAGTACTATTTACGTTAACGAGGTAAATAGGCTAAACGAAAAACATGTTTTCCAAAAGAACTACGCATCTCTTGAATGACAATATGCCTGCGCTGAACCTCCAAGGTGCGCAATACATTATTGCGCAATCTATGCCTGTGAGCGTGCTGCGCGAGCCGAGATGATGTGTGTGTGCGTAGTTGAACCTTTTCATATCTAAGTTTGTAGCAAGTAGAGGGCTGCTGCTGTGTGTGTGTGTGTGTGTGTGTGTGTGTGTGCGTGCGCGCGCGTGCGTTAGTTTTAGAGACCCCCATAGAGCTCAGTTTATAACTCGAGCCCTGGGCAACCCTATCATTCTATTTCTTGAGACGCCCACATATGACATAGCGTTTCTGATCACAGACCCACAGACAGACAGCTGCTTTGTTCAGGTTTAATGCACCTTTTACGTCTCATTCTTGTAGTTCATTGTATCTAATCTAGAGGGTTGTCTCACTCCCCAAGTTACTCGTTGATATCTGGGAACATGTGGCCAAACAAAAGGCTTTGTAACTGTCAGACGATTGGAAAAACGTCATTATTTTTGGAGGAAAACATAACCTTTGTATTTACAAGTGTCTTATCAGTCACTGCCCTTGTTTGTTTATGTATTGAAGTATAATTATATCAGCTGTAATGCAAGGAATACCACTCTGTTTTCTCCTACAGGAAGTACATGCATTTAATAATGTCCGCCCTTCTGATTCTGTTAGTCGACTCGTTGGTGCTTTTTGTTTTTGTGAAATAAGACTTTTTTGTAGTCGGATCAGAATCAGACTTCCTCTATAAGTCCCACTGAACGGACATTAACATATTTACAGCAAAGAGACACTTCTGATAGAGACACAATAAAAACAGTATTTAGTTAAAGGGGACCTATCATGCAAAAGTCACTTTTTGATGTCTTTTCTACATCACCACGTGTCCCCGGTGTGTCCCCGGTGTGTCCCCGGTGTGTCCCCGGTGTGTCGGGGAACTCACGCAGCGTCAGCAAATAAAACCCTCTCTCTTTTCCTCCGTACCTAAATCTCTAAAAACGGGGGAACAACGGAGCTGATCCAGATTTGCGTCCGATATGACGTAATATCTGAAATGTGGACCCACGGCCCTATCAGAAAGTTGCTATCAGAAACAATGCCCGACTGTTTTGGACGTAATATGGTTGGTGTTTACATTAGCATCGCTAACACTCAGAGCTAACCTGTACTGGAGAGCATGTGTGTGAAGAAGCAGGAAATAAAAAGGAACTCACCTTGTGGTATAACCAGCAAGAGAGAAAGCCTTTGAGCTCCATACTGTTTCAGAGATAATCCTTGATAATCCATGATATGGCGTTTCATCACGGCAGCATTTAGTTTAGACAGTAGCTGCCGGGTCCCGCATGAACTCAGACCCCTCCTCTTTATTTTTTAAAGCTTTATACCCCAAATCAGCACTTTAGAAACAGGAAGTGAAATAGAGGGATATGAGGCATGGCTAGAATGGGTCTGTTTGGTATTTGGAGCAAAACACTTCATAGACATGTTTTTTATATATTTTGATATATCTGAGACCTATGCTATTGCCTACAAATAGCACGATAGGTCCACTTTAGTTAAGTATGAGCACACATATTCAGCATTTAAATACAATAATTACCAGAATTATAAAGTAAAACAAGTAGAAAGTATTGAAGTAGCTGCAGAATGACGGTAGTAAATAATATATTAAAAAGTATAAAGTATATCATGCACAGTTATTGCAGGTATTGGTTAGTGCAAAACGCATAAGCAGCCAGTAGTCAAATGTAAACATAGTTAGTTAGTTAGTGTTCTGAGCACATCTCTGGTGAAAACAAGATTTAAAGAGCAGATTTTGCGTGATCCTTTGTGGAGGATCTCTGATTTAGAGCTCTGTGGATTCAATCAAATGATCCCTTAATAGAGAAGTATAGAAAGTTCCTTAGTATCTTATCTTATCCCTAATTTAACGGCTGTCCTTCGTTGTTGTTATTGTTGTTGTTTTGTTGCAGAACTCGATCCGGCACAACCTGTCTCTGCACAGCCGCTTCCTGAAGCTCCAGAACGAGGGAACGGGGAAGAGTTCGTGGTGGATCCTGAACCCCGAGGAGGGCAAAGGGAAAGCTCCTCGACGACGAGCCGTATCCATGGACAACAGCAAGAACATCAGAGGAGCGAGAGGACGAGCCGCGAAGAAGAAGAAGGCGTCGCTTCAGAACCAGAACCATCCGAACCAGGTTTATTACCAGGTATGTCGTGACGTTTTAATCCGTTTCTACCTTTAATCTCCACTTTCCTCTATCGGGGTTGTAGGTTATGACGCACCTCTCTTTGGCCACGTTTACACGGAGACGAAACGGAGACGAAAACGAATCTTAGTCGATATCAAGAATCGACTATCGTTGCCTTGTTGCCCTTCTGGTTATTCTCCGCGGTGGATTTAGCAACATGTAGTTCATGTCGTTCTCCAGGTCCACTTGTTGCTGATGGTTGTGGTAGAGGAGCTGTAGATGTTGCACTAACATCTGTAGCATGGTGAGTAGCGTCTGGAGCACGAACGCAACCCTGTGATCCGCCATTGTTGTTGTTGTTGGCGAAACACATCAGCGATGACGCGGGGTGAGCAGCAGAGGTGGGGAGAGGCGGGGCTATGGCGTCATCGTTATCAGGAAATGATTGTATAGGACGTACACACGGAGCCGTTTGGCCCCCCAGAGCGTTTCGTCTGCAGATCTACCCACCTTGGGAGCCGTTATCGTTATCGTTATCCGCGTTTCCGTGTCGGCCTCGTGTGGCCGAACCGTCTATACGATAGAGAACTGTAGCGGATACAACCCGTTTCGTCTCCGTGTGGACGTGGCCTTTGTTTCCAAACTAACTTTGCGGAGGTCGTTGTACACTGGAAGAAATGCTGCTCCAAAAACAAGTTAAACAATAATGAAAACAAGGTGTTTTCTCTTGAAATAAGTCCCAAAATCTGCCAATAGAACAAGTGAACATTAGCTTGGTGAGAGAACATGAAATAAGAAGGGATATTTAGATAAATCACATCTTGTAATTAGCAGGAGAACTCATTTTGAGCTATATTTGACCAGAATCAGGAAATGTTGTTACAAAATAATCCTCAAACGCTCAAAGGTTTTCTGTGTTAGTTGGTGATTTTCTAATAAATATCTAAAAGAATATGTGTTTCATCTGAGATACAAAATAAGATGTTTTGACTTAACAAGATGATGCATTGTCTAAAAACAAGAGCCTATATCTCACTGCAGTGTTACTCCTGAAGTTATCATGTCTTCTATCAGGAGGAGAGACACATTCTGACAGATGTTAGACACAGATACTGGGCAAGATGTAGAGTTTTTGTAGAGTAGCGTTGAATCAAATCAAATGTATTAATTAAATCCAGGCGGCGTACAAACATGAAGACAAACTTCCTCGTAACTCTCTCTCTCTCTCTCTCTCTCTCTCTCTCTCTCTCTCTCTCTCTCTCTCTCTCTCTCTCTCTCTTCTCTCTCCTCTCTCTCTCTCTCTCTCTCTATCTGAGAGAGAGTTACTTTGAAGCGAGGAAGTTTGTCTTCATGTTTGTACGAGAGAGAGATTGATAGGGACTTTATTGATCCCAATTTGGGAAATGTTCGCGTTGCAGCAGCATAAAAACAAGGCAATGTACATAAGAGAAACTAAGACACAAGAAAGAAATAATCCAAAATATTTCTGAAATAGAAATAAAATAGCATTAAATAGTTAAGTTAAGTAAAAAAAAAAAAGACATACACACAAACTGAAAGATTGGCAATAAAGTGAATTGACTTTGACTTTAACAGATCTTGTGTACATTGTGTGCGCTCAGGTGTCTCTTCAGGAAGTTGGATCAGAGAGTAACTTCCTCTCAAAGTGGACAGGAAGTCCCGCCTCCCGAAGCAGCGAAGAACTCGACGCTTGGACCGATTTCCGCTCTCGAACAAACTCAAACGCCTCAACGCTCAGCGGACGTTTGTCGCCAATTCTCGCCAACCTGGAGCTAGAAGGGTTTGGAGGAGGGTACGCACTCTCCTCTGTCCCCATGTTGTTCTCCTCCTCCTCCAGCAGCATCTCTCCCTCCACCCTCTCAGAACTTAACCTGAACGACATGGTGTCAGAAAACCTGCTGGACAACGTGGCGTCGCAGCAGCCAAACGAGGAAGAAGAGGGTGATTCGTGCTCAGTTTTCAGCTTCAGCGGTGCAGAAAGTAGTCCCTCTGCCCTCGGCCTCTTCACGCCTCCGTGCATCGCCCTGAGGACGGCGCCCATGCAGACGATCCAGGAGAACAAACAGACCTGGTTCTCTTCGGTCTGCAACGCTCAGACTCTTTATACTCTGGTAGGAAAGAGTTATAAGATAAGATAAGATGAGAGAAGTTAAGATAAGTTAAGTTAAGATAAGATAAGTTAAGATAAGATAAGATGAGAGAAGTTAAGTTAAGTTAAGTTAAGATAAGATAAGATAAGATGAGAGAAGTTAAGATAAGATAAGATGAGAGAAGTTAAGATAAGTTAAGTTAAGATAAGATAAGTTAAGATAAGATAAGATGAGAGAAGTTAAGTTAAGTTAAGTTAAGATAAGATAAGATAAGATGAGAGAAGTTAAGATAAGATAAGATGAGAGAAGTTAAGTTAAGATAAGATAAGATGAGAGAAGTTAAGATAAGATAAGATGAGAGAAGTTAAGTTAAGATAAGATAAGATGAGAGAAGTTAAGTTAAGATAAGATAAGATGAGAGAAGTTAAGTTAAGATAAGATAAGATGAGAGAAGTTAAGTTAAGATAAGATGAGAGAAGTTAAGATAAGATAAGATAAGATGAGAGAAGTTAAGATAAGATAAGATGAGAGAAGTTAAGTTAAGATAAGATGAGAGAAGTTAAGATAAGATAAGATAAGATGAGAGAAGTTAAGTTAAGATAAGATAAGATGAGAGAAGTTAAGATAAGATAAGATGAGAGAAGTTAAGATAAGATAAGATAAGATGAGAGAAGTTAAGATAAGATAAGATGAGAGAAGTTAAGATAAGATAAGATGAGAGAAGTTAAGATAAGATAAGATAAGATGAGAGAAGTTAAGATAAGATAAGATAAGATGAGAGAAGTTAAGATAAGATAAGATAAGATGAGAGAAGTTAAGATAAGATAAGATGAGAGAAGTTAAGATAAGATAAGATAAGATGAGAGAAGTTAAGATAAGAGAAGTTAAGATAAGATAAGAGAAGAGAAGTTAAGATAAGATAAGATGAGAGAAGTTAAGATAAGCGAAGTTAAGATAAGATAAGATAAGATGAGAGAAGTTAAGATAAGATAAGAGAAGTTAAGATAAGAGAAGTTAAGATAAGATAATGCCTTTTCATAAGAGATATTGTGAATGGGGGAAATAGAGGGATTTATTGACACTTTCTTGATTTGGTTTCAGGACCTTCAGAGCCACGACCTCCTGACTCAGTCCGACCCTCTGATGTCTCAGGTCGGAGCCGCTGCCATCGCGCTGCAGAATTCACGCCGAAACGCCACGATTCTGCACAAAAAAGACCCGAGGAAAACGACGCCAAACCGGTCCCGAAGTCTCCCTTAAGCTGACCTCAGACCTGGATCTGGACGTGTTTAACGGAGGGTTGAGTGCGATTTGGACGCTATTATCCGCAACGAGCTGATGGACGCCGACTGTCTGGACCTCAGCTTCGACTCGCGCCTCGCCGCCGTTAGTTAGTGTTCTGAGGGACGAAAAAGCTCTCCATAAAACTCCCCAAAAAACCTGGTAAACACAAGATTTTAAAGGTCTCCTATCATACTGTTTCTCATCAATATATCCCAGGTCTCAGATATATCCAGAGCCTGTCTCTGATTGGCTAAACACCAAACAGATCATTGCAGCATCCATAATCCCCTCTGTTTCAGCCCTGTTTCCAAAGTGCTGATTCTCTGTCTGTTACTTTAGATGAAAATAGGAGCCCCTCCCCACGCCCCTCTGAGAGAGATTTGGTTACAAAGAACTCAATGGTGCTCTAGGAGGAGATTCAGGTGATAAGGGGGGGGGGAGGTTACCTTAGTTGCTGATTGGCTAATGGTTACACAAGACAAAACATCGTTATGACATCATCAAGTGGCCAAAATCTGATCAGCTCATTTTCAGACAGGTTTTTATAGAAATGGATCAGGAGAAAAAGAGAGAGAATCTTTGTTCCTGAAACTTTCAGGGTCTCTTTACACAGAGGGGACACATGTTGATGTAGAAGAGACATGAAGAAGAGGGGACACATGTTGATGTAGAAGAGACATGAAGAAGAGGGGACACATGTTGATGTAGAGGAACTGAAGAAGAGGGGACACATGTTGATGTAGAAGAGACATGAAGAAGAGGGGACACATGTTGATGTAGAAAGACATGAAGAAGAGGGCACATGTTGATGAAGAAGAGACATGAAGAAGAGGGACACATGTTGATGAAGAAGAGACATGAAGAAGAGGGACACATGTTGATGAAGAAGACATGAAGAAGAGGGGACACATGTTGATGTAGAAGAGACATGAAGAAGAGGGGACACATGTTGATGAAGAAGAGACATGAAGAAGAGGGGACACATGTTGATGTAGAAGAGACATGGAGAAGAGGGGACACATGTTGATGTAGAAGAGACATGGAGAAGAGGGGACACATGTTGATGTAGAAGAGACATGGAGAAGAGGGGACACATGTTGATGTAGAAGAGACATGAAGAAGAGGGGACACATGTTGACGTAGAGGAGACATGAAGAAGAGGGGACACATGGTGACGTAGAAGAGACATGAAGAAGTGGATTTTGCTGAATAGGGGACCTTTAAAGTAGATGTACAGTTCTGTGGATTCAGTCAAATAATGGAGGTATAAAAAGTTTGCTAGTGAAGTTCAATGAAGTCAATGTTGTCTCTAATGGATCCACAGCGGTCAGTTAGCTAGTTGCTAAATCCGCCCACGTTTAAAATCCAATGGAAAAAACCCATTGTTTTTTGTGAAAGGCAACGAGGGAGATGCTGCCTTCAGGGTCCAACACGGAAAAACGACATCTCTTACAGCTCTGTATGGTCCTGAGGGAGGAACAGTGTATGCATCCAGTTCTGTATTTAAGGACAAATGTCTTGACGGACGCTTCAGAAACAGACTTTCTGTTAAAAGCATCAACTCGTGTTAGTCTCAGGGAAAACACCCGTCACTCTTTTATTCCTGAAAAAAACTTTTTGCCAAACCAGCCGTCGGTTTACAGAGAACTTCATTAACGGGGACGATACTTGACGAGCGTTTTTTATTCAATTAACGGACTGAAAGTGTTCATTATAAGCTTGTTCTTTTCCCCCATTGATGCAACGAGGCACCACATATCAGTGTGTAGAGTTAACGTGTGTTGTGTGTGTTGTGTGTGTTGTGTGTGGTTCCTCTGTATGTTTTCCTTTCCCTGAGGTTTGAGTGACATTACTGTGAATGCTGTTCCTTCAGAAGAGGCATCACTGATATTAATAATAATGGTGTTTCTGCTGCAGATCCTCTTCACCATCGTCCCCTCCTCTTCCACTTTCTGCAATATCTCATCACCAAAATAAGGATATATAGAAACAGGATTTAGTTGTTACAATAAACATTAGATTTGTGTTAAGAGGAGAAACTACAGGTGAATATATTACAGGTGCAACCGCTCTACAAACTCTTTGGGAACGATGCACACTACAAAAACTCAATGTCTCTCCTCCTGATGTGAGACACGATAACTCCAGGAGTAACACTGCAGTGAGATATAGGCTCTTGTTGCATCATCTTGTTCAGTCTAATCATCTTACTTTGAGTCGTATCTCAGATGAAACACATATTCTTTTACATATTTATTAGAAAATCACCAACTAAGATCAGAACACAGAAAACCTTTGAGCATTTGAGGATTATTTGTAACAAGATCTCCTGATTCTGGTCAAATATAGTTCAGAATGAGTTCTCCTGTTAATTACAAGATGTGATTTATCTAAATATCCCTTCTTACTTCAAGACATCTTAGCAAGCTGATGTTCACTTGTTCTATTGGCAGATCTTTGACTTATTTCAAGTGGAAACAGCTTGTTTTCATTATTGTTGAACTTGTTTTTGGAGCAGCTTTTGTTCCAGTGCAGATATAAACACAGATCAAAACACACTCCGAAACATCTGCAGCAACTTGAAACTTCCCCTCTTCATTACTGACATTAACACGATTATCTTTTACATTACAGGATGTCTGACAGATGATGTTTCCATATGCTAATGAGGCGTTATGTCATGGTGAGTTTAGGAGAACTCTGCAGGCAGATAGTGAAAGAAACTCCTGGGTGTGAGTTATTCCCACTACTCTGAAAGAAGACGTGAATACAGTCTCTTTATATTTCCTCCGGTAGAATCTTTCCTCGGTGCTTTAACAGACAATATGTCGTTTTCAGTCCTCCAACAGGGGCTGGGTGAGAAATCAAAGAAAACACCCACAGTATTTTAAATATCGCCAAAATATGTCTGCGTTTCGGAGGATTTACAAAGTATAGATTTGAAGGGATTATGTGGGACGAGCTCCTTGTGTTGACATGAATCAGCTGTTACTGTCCATCCTCGCTGAGTCTCGTTTGTTTGTTTACTTTTCCACATGATGTATTCCCACATTTCCAACGCCTCAATCTGGTCTCCATGGAAACGAAGGTGTTAAATCCTGATGAGTGAACTCTCGGGTGTTTCCTTGAAGTCTTGCAGAACACGTTATTGCTCTCTCGTCCAAAGTGAACGGAGCATCAGACGAAGAACAGTGTGAAAACACCTGTTGGTCACTAAAGCCTGCAGAAGTCTTATTGAAAGACTCACTGCACACAGTCTCATCCGCTGTGAGCTAACGTAGTAATACTCTCTGCAACTGCTCCAATCAAACGATGCATAAAGGATCCTCTTTGTCCCCAGATCTAAACAAACGGACCGTCTGCTTTCACTTGCAGCCAAGTGTTCTTCATTGAAATGCAACTTGTGATCAGCCCTAATGTGCAGACATGATATTAATTGTATATATTTTACACAAAGCTATTATAATAAATGCATAACATGCTGAATGGATTGTTTCAGGGATATGAATCACTTTGTAGTTACTATGTCTTTGTGTAAAGAGAATGAACTCTAGGGATGGTTTAGTCTGAACACATTCTCCCAGTAATGGAAACACAGAGAGAAAACAAGTCCTCACTTTGGGGAGGGGTATTCCTTTGATGACACAGAAACATTGAATCTTCATCTCTCATTTCTTTAGGGATTTTCTTCAAATAAATTCTGTTACCTGTCTTTCTAATCTCATCTTCACATCCTGAGGTTTATTCTGTTACTAAATGATTCCTGAGTAACTCACTGCCAATCACACTCCTCCTCCTCCTCCTCCTCCTCCTCCTCCTCCTCCTCCTCCTCCTCTTCCTCTTCCTCTTCCTCTTCCTCCTCTCTCCTCCTCCTCCTCCTCCTCCTCCTCCTCCTCCTCCTCCTCCTCCTCGCTGTATCAGATCTGGTGCATGTAAATAAATAAATACACTTTAAAGCAGGTGTGTGTGTGTGTGTGCGTGGCCTAGCATTACTATACTTGTGGGGACCTAAATCTGTTTACACAGTCACGTGTGGGGACTCGCCTCCCTTATGGGGACAAAATGGAGGTCCCCTTAAGGGGAATCATTAATTTTAGGGTGAAGACTTGGTTAGGGTAAGGGTTAGGCATGTGTTGGTTAGGATAAGTCTCCAGGAAATGCATGTAAGTCAATGTAATGTACCCTGAAGTGATGTATACATGGTATGTGTGTGTGTGTGTTTTCTGTCTGCAGAAGATAATAATGCAGGCTGCAGGAGGAGCTCTGCTATTGGCTAATCACCTCCTGCTGACAGCCAATCACACGCTGTATCCGGGAGGAGCATGTCATGTTTCAATACCGTACATCTTAAAGGGACATTTCACCACAAAATCAACAATGCATTTCTCCTTTCACCTGCGCTTTAAAAATGTATTTAAGATAATAAAATGAGAAATGAAGCACTTCCAAAGCTGTGTCTTATATCAAGTGAATGTCCATGCATGCGTTTGCCGGCACTCAGCACGGTAAGAGACATTTAAATGGTCCAAAAAATAACAGCAAATAAAGAAAACATTTCAAAGAATAAAATCTGTACAAAAAAGAGAATACAGTGTGAAGATGACAAATAACAAATGTGTACAGTGCATCCATTTAAAAAAAGGTTTAACAGCTGTCTTTAAACAAATCCCTTTTTATAGATAGTATCATAGAGTGCAGCGTTAGCGCCCCCTACAGGTCACAGGCAGTCACTGAGGACAGAAGAACATATACTGTATTATTCCCTTGTGTTGTGGAGCTAAAGTCAAATGTGTTGACGTGGACTTCAGGTAACACACAAACACACCCTCTTGTCTGTGCTTTAACTGCTAACCTTTCCTAAAGATTATTACAGGTCTTTAGATTAATGCACTTAACGATAATTTATGTGCAGTACTGTACAAAAATGATAAAATAACTTTTCGAAGACACGTTGTGTGAAAGAAAGTAAACGGAGGTTTTTATAAAGGTTTACTGTTGACTTTTCTCGGATTTACCTTCTCCAAAAAATAGAGATTTCTTCAGGAACAGTTCGTCATGTAATAACTAGAGAATGGAACTCCTGTGGAAGTTGCGGTGTGAATGCGGAAAAGCTGACGTGTAATAGTCAAATTATGCTTAATATTTCTGGGATTATGACAGTTATGAATGTCCCGAGTAATGGCGAGCATGTCCTTATTGAGCGGCACGTTTTGATGTTCCAACGGAGATTCTGCAACGCAAAATGTGGGAGAGGAAGGCAATCAAAACAGATGGAGAGCATACAGTGTGTTGTGAATACTTCCCTTTATCAGAGGGTCTCAGCTGGTTCCAGTGGTGTAAAGATAGGAAAGAGTCCCGGCCTGGATCTGAAACGTCTGTCCCTGGATGTTTTGGGGGGGTATCTGTTCACTGATAGGCTGTGAGAGGAGGGGGGGTCCATGATGTAGGGGGGGTCCATAATGAAGGGGGGGTCCATGATGGAGGGGGGGTCCATGATGGAGGGGGGGTCCATGGTGACACGATGACAGCTGATCCAGGGCCTCTTTACTCAGTGTGATGACGTGAACTCCCTCGAGTCTGGAGGGGGTGGAGTCTGCTGAGGCCCCGCCCCCATGGGTGAGGAGGGTGAGTCTGGGGGCGGAGTCTGTTGAGGCTCCGCCACCAGACTCCGCCTCCTCCGTGGTGATGATGCTGATCTCCTGGTTCTGACCCGAAACGAAGCTCAGGTCGTCCGTCACCACCAGCTGGATCTGCTGCAGGGCGCCTCGCTGCTGAGAGGGGGGAAATAATAACAAATACTCTAGAAGCCATAGCATAGCACGATACGATACGATACACTTTATTGTCCCCGTAAGGAAATAGGATGAGGATAGGAGAGCTTTAAATAAACTAAATAAAGTGTGAAAAGTGACGCACCTCCTCATGCAGCTGGGGGTCCTCGGGGGGGTCCTCAGTGGGGGGCTCAGCGCGCTCCTTGCTGTGCCCCCTGCTGTGAGTCTTCAGGTTGTCCAGGCGGGTGAAGGAGAGGCTGCAGGAGGAGCAGCTGAAGGGTTTCCTGCCTGAATGAGAGGCTTCGTGTCTGCGTTTAGCGCTGGAGTCTGAGAAGGAGCGGCTGCAGAGGGAGCAGGAGAACGGCTTCTCCCCTCTGAGCAACATGTTGGTTCATGGATATACGTTTAATATATGTATTTGTGTATTGCTATTCTATTATAAAGGACCAAAATACTTCATGTTTATTGAATGATTAAAGATGACGTCACACTATGAATGAAGTCAACCTCGTTATATCTCACATTAGTTTAGTATCTGTAGATAAATGTCTGTCTCACCTGTGGATCCTGATGTGAGTCTGCAGCGTGCTCTTTGCTGTGAAACACTTCCCCAAATCTCACAGGTGAACGGCTTCTCACCTGAAAAACATCATCAATATCATCACAGATCTCACCTGAAAAACATCATCATCATCATCACAGATCTCACCTGAACAACATCATCAATATCATCACAGATCTCACCTGAACAACATCATCAATATCATCACAGATCTCACCTGAACAACATCATTAATATCACAGATCTCACCTGAACAACATCATCATCATCATCATCACAGATCTCACCTGAACAACATCATCAATATCATCACAGATCTCACCTGAACAACATCATTAATATCACAGATCTCACCTGAACAACATCATCAATATCATCACAGATGTCACCTGAACAACATCATCAATATCACAGATCTCACCTCCACAGAAAAATGATATTCAAATATCTGATGTACCTGTGTGAGTTCTCAGGTGCTTCTTCAGCTGAGCCGTGTCCATGAACTTGTGATGGCACTGAGCGCACTCTGGTAGAGACTTGCCTTTAATGAAATAAAGAATGTATTAGATGAATGAGCTTCTACATCATAATGAATGTGCTGATGGTGCTCACCTGTGTGAACTCTGTAGTGACTCTTCAGCTGACGCTTCTGAGTGAAAGTCTTCCCACATTTATCACATCCGAACGGCTTCTCTCCTGAGAAACAGACGGCATTCCCAGTGAGAAGAGACAGAGACGCTTTGCTACCACAAAGTGAAAGATGACATCTTTATGGCAGTAAAACTATGATGAGTTTAAAAATAATAATTACACTTTTGAAAATGCCGTTTACTACGGAAGATATTCTGTATTCGGGCCACATGTTTAAAAAATGACGATATTTGACCAAAAGTATTATAAAAATGAGTTACTGAGAAAAAAGTGAAATATATTGGAATTCTGAGAAAAAGGTAGAAAATTATGAGAAAAAAGTCAAAAAACGAAGAAAAAAGTGGGAATTCTGAGATAAAATAAAAAATAACTTTGGGTTGGATCTGAAAAAAGAATGCACATGTGGCCCTAATCCCCTTCCGTAGTTTCCTAAGAAGATGATTGAATATCTTTTACTAAATGACACATTAAGCTAATCATGAGAGCACATGATGTGGATGCAGAGACCTTGGTGCAGGTGCATGTGCTCCTGCAGGGCGTGCTTGAACAGAATAATCTAGATGTTTATATATATATGTAGGACCCTCACCTTGGTGCAGGTGCATGTGCTCCTGCAGGGCGTGCTTGGTGCTCAGAGACTTGCTGCAGACGTTGCAGATGAAGGGTTTCTCTCCACTGTGGCTGCGCTGATGAACCAGCAGCGTGTGCTTCTGAGTGAACGCTTTCCCACAGACCAGACAGGGGAAGGGCTTCTCTCCTGGGGACATCGGGAACATAAAGCATTACGTATCAGAAATAATAATGATAATAATTCATTCTATTTAGAGGCGCCTTTAGAAGCACTCGAGGACACCTAAATATTATTATTTTATTTTGTTTTTCTAAAAAGCTTTCATGACTTATTTATGCATACAGTAATATGTCATATTTTGATATGTGTAACTTTCTCTTACGTGACTTTTGTATGGCTCTTCTATCTAACATCAGAGCATTGATCGTCTCACCTGTGTGCGTCCTCTGGTGGATTTTGAGGAACAGATGGTTTTTGAACACCTTCCCACAGTCCTCACATCGAGCCTCGGTGTCGGGATACTTCCTCTTCCTGCCTCTCTTCCCCGGCTCTCTACTTCCTGTTTCCTCTCCGCTCACTCGGTAGCTTTTGTACTTCACCGGAGGACGGATCTTACGTTTGCTCTGCCTCGACACCGGGTTGAAATCTGCATCGTCTTTAGACTCTGATTCTGCGTCTTCATGGAGAACATCTGTAACTTCATCCTCATGGAGAACATCTGTAACTTCATCCTCATGGAGAACATCTGTAACTTCATCCTCATGGAGAACATCTGTAACTTCATCCTCATGGAGAACATCTGCAGTTTCTGAGTCTTCTTTCTGCAGATCTGTCTTACTCGGTCTTCCTCTCTTTCGTTTGGACACTTCCTGCACTTTGGGAACGCCCACCTGCAATCAAATGACCAACACTTTATTTTTTTTAATGCTGAGAAAAAAGTAGGAATTCTGAAAGTCGGAATTAAGTTGCAATCAACAATCCGACGTATGAAAAATTGAAAATAATGGAACAAATTAAATGCATTTTAAACGATATTTTGTGTATTTAAGCTTCAACATATTACGTTATATTTTCACATGTACAAATGTTCTTAAAGCATGACTTTTTATAAGATATTCATGTAATAATATGTAATCCTTTTATACGTAGAACCTTTTCTTATGCAGGAATATGTATTTACAGTTTGATGTGAGGTCATCTTTACCTCCTGCAGCTCTGATTGGTCGTCCTTCTCCTCGTCTGCAGAGCGTTCAGAAAGCGCCGTGATGAGTTCACTGACCTGCAGGAGTTTAGCGGCGGCGAGAAGCTGCTGCGTGACGTCGTCCTCCACACACACCTTGTTGTCCTCCTCCACACACACCTTGTTGTCCTCCTCCACACACACCTTGTCCTCCTCCACACACACCTGTGCGCTGTAGATGAATTGGAGCACGTTGCTGAGCGTCTCTGCAGACACGTCCTGCAGCCGGTAGACGCTCTGAGGCTTCGAGGTGAACAGGAACAGGAAGTGGTCGCTGCTCGCGGCTAACAGAGCTTTGTGGGCCCTGAACGCCTCATCATGCACCTGCAGAGTGACGTCACACAGGAGGTCCTGCTGCCTAAAGGTGTTCAGTTTACCCAGAATGCTTTGCTGGTGCGAGTGGGAGTACAGGGACCTGATGGAGGACCGGTTCGATGCCGGAGACATCTTCAGGTCCTGCAGGGGATAAAAGTAACTCTATTAAACAGGGATACATATATATATATATATATATATATATATATAATACATGTTATACTAGACTATAACTTAAAGACTAAGACTAAGACTTACAAAACACTTTTAATACTTTTTTAAACATACCATCACTTTTTTGTTACTATTTTAAGATGAGATGAGATGTATTTTATTGGGATTTGTTTTGCGTTGCAGAAGCATAAATAACAAGGCATTGCACATAAGTAGAAATTAAAGAGTAGAAATAAACAATTCTGGTGTAATAATAATACATGTTATTTATATAGCGCTTTTTCTAGTGCTCAAAGCGCTTAAATAGGATTATATGAAGCAACCTCTGCACGGCTTTCCACCAATAATGCACATTCTTTATTTTATTACTACGAGTATTTAGTCATTTTATACTGCATATATATTTCATGTAAATATCTCTCTATATTTCTAGTGTTATAACCGTTTTTTAACCAACAGTTTGGTCCTTTTTCTTACTCGTTATCTCCTTTATCTGTGCTATGTTATGCACCAAGGCAAACTCCTCTAGTGTAAACCTACCTGGTAATAAACCCGATTCTGATTTGATTCTGTCTCATTTCTGTTCTGGAAATCTGTCCTCATGAGCACACATCAATTAAATAGTTCCCCATTCATCTTTAGTGTCTCCTCTTGAGTTTGCGTCCATGAGAACTATCTATTCCCCACCTGAGTGATAATAAAAGTTTACCTGCTGATGTGTTACCTCAGAAAGCACACAGCATTAGTTAGCATCATGCTAACAAACAAGGCATTCCGCGCTAGCTTTCACACACTCCAAAGCTAGCAGAAGAAGCTAAGTGTGCTGCTGTAATAACGCGTTAAATAAACTCTAATTAACTCATGTTTCTACTTGTCTGCTTCAAAGCGGTGTCATTCAGAAATAGTGATCTTTAAGGACCTTACCTTCTACAACAGCTGTGGACGGAGGGAGGGAATGTGAGGGAACTATCGCGAGAGTTGTGATTCTGACGAGATTAGCGCACAGCTGATCTACAAACGCTGTGGATGGACACAGCTGATTGTGTGCGGGATGACGCGTGGATCACCTGTTCCGCATGAAGTGCTTTATGTGTTTACGATGTGACGGTTAAAAAGGTCAGCAGCTAGTTAGAGAGCAGTAACTGAGAGAAACTGAGAGAGGGGCAAAGTGTTTCTCACATTGTTCCTGGTTATGTGAGGATTCTCACCAGGACGTGCTCCTCCTTTACAGTCCGAAGAAAAACACTACCAGTCTGCTGAGAGCAGGTTGATCTTATTATAACTAGGTAAGTGAAGGAATGCACAATAAACTAAGTTTTATTCACTATAGGACACTTTGTGAGACGTTTAAAAAATCATGTTTGATTACAATAACATGAAGCAAAAATCAGCTTCAGTTAAACTCACAGCTGTCTGCACTTTAAAGGTCAAATATGGAGTTACAAACTACCTGCTGCGGGTAAACATTACACGACATGTCACCTGTTAGACGCTTTTATCCAAAGCGACTTACATACTCAATACTGTGGGCAATCCCCACAGGAGCACTTTGGGGTGAAGGGTCTCAGGGACACAACGACATGCTGCCTGCAGTGGGGTTTGACCCTGTGACCCCCTGTGACCCCCTGATCCGAACACCAACGCACAACCCACTGCACCACACGCCTCCCTAAACAGGCTGCAGAATATCACCTGTACAGCTGGCTCCATGCAACATACTTCTACAGTTGTTAAAAACTCTGCTCTTAGACTGTGCATATTATAGCTGTAGTAATTATGCAGGTTTATATATTTGTTCTCCTAGTGTTGATCTGTATTCTGTGTATTTGTACTCCTGTATAATGTCAATTAGTCATTAGTGTTTTGGTGTTGTTGATATTAATGCACAGTATATCAGCAGTAGAGTGTAATAACAGGCTGTGCAGAGGATGTCAGAGGCTCTCATTTAGTAAGGAGCTTTCTGTATAATAATAATAATAATGGCATATTATTCGTTTTTTTGTTTAAGCGAATGCGTGACATACGAGGTTTTCTTTGCACCTGGTGCCAATGCAACATATAATGAACAGTGACAAACTATACTAATATTTAACTTTGTGTGGCATCTTATACTTTGAACTTTGATCTTTTTGTGTAATGAGAAACTATGCCTTTTTTATTTTAATTATTAACTTTTTACGGCATGTAATACTTTTGATATTTTGTAATATTAAACTTGTTTATGACTTTATACCGCGTTGTATTCAACTTTTATGGCATCATATAAACACTTCTTTTACTTTTCAATATTTAAGTTTTAATTATATACTGTACTTTATTTTTTAAATGTTAATATTATTATATATTTTAAATATTTATCACATTTTAAAAAGTTTCTATGAAATACCACTATAGTTTTTTAACTTTTTATGGCATATTATTATATGATTTTCTAATATATCAGGTTTTGTTTTAACTTACTAAACTTTTTAATTAAAAATGTAATTTTTTAAAATATTTTTAAGTATTTAAAAAATATTTATGACTTTTAAAAAAAAAATCTATGAAATACAGATATATACTTATACTTGTGAAAGGAGGTTATTACCACACACTAACAACATGTTACCTGCAGTAACTGGAGGTCATTACCACACACTAACAACATGTTACCTGCAGTAACTGGAGGTTATTACCACACACTAACAACATGTTACCTGCAGTAACTGGAGGTTATTACCACACACTAACAACATGTTACCTGCAGTAACTAGAGGTCATTACCACACACTAACAACATGTTACCTGGAATACATGTGGAGTGTGTCCTGCTGCCTCTCTCTGGTTTACTGCGTGTTATCTAACGCATCGTAATTATTACAGATTTCTGTCTGTGACCTTTGAACAGTGCGCTGAGGTCGGGGGAAGTTGTGCATTAATCATAACCAGAATCAGAGTCAGAATACCTTGGACATTTACATTGTTACAGCAGAAAAAAAATATTTGACTCTGGCTGGTGATGTCACTGCTGTGACATTAATGTTTGACTCTGGCTGTGTTTGATATTACATTTGCATTGTTTTGATTGATATATTTGGGGATCAAGAGAGGGTGGGGTTAGGGACTGTGGGTTCTGCAGCTGCCCTAATTACCAGGGAGTCTCCCATTAACAGAGGGATTCTCCTCCAGGGGCAGTTTAGATACTGCTCTGGGGTTCTACCAGCCCACCACCTACTACACCATACACACCGTTTTGCTATCCTGGCGGTCGGGCATCTGACGCTTTAGTGCCTGAAATAAGTGATACGACGGGCAGCGTGGCGTTAGAGGCCACGCTGTAAACGCCCCCCTAAGCAGATTACGTTGATCTTGCGTGTAGATTCTGGGGGGTTTTGAAGTCCTAAAAAGATTGGACGGCCGTTCACCGGAGCCTTATCAGCACCGGAGTTCGGTATCGGAGACGGCCTAGGTATTAACATTGGTTGTATCGAAGCTAGATTCCTTTTCAATACGATAACACTTTACTGGTCAGATCCAGTCTGAAATGCTCCTTGCATCACAGCAGCTCCATGTGTAACATCGACAGACAAACATCAAGACACAATACATGAAACACAATCAAATCAAATTGAACATAACAGCAGGATCAGTGAGAGGAAAGATGCTCAAAGAGCCTTCAGCGTGCATCTGATCTGGATTCAGCTCTGTGTTCACTGAGAGGACGGACTGGAGCACAGAGGATGCTTCAGGCTGACTGGAACACAAAGGATGATTCAGGCTGACTGGAGCACAGAGGATGCTTCAGGCTGACTGGAGCACAGAGGATGCTTCAGGCTGACTGGAGCACAGAGGATGCTTCAGGCTGACTTTAGTGAATCTCCATTAGATGGTAGCAGTTCATATTCTCTGTCAGAGCATGCTTTGGGTCCCAGATGATGCTGTTGTTCCCTCTCTCTCTGCAGGATGATGGATGGTGTTCGGGTGGTGGTGGTGGGTGCGGGGGTGGTGGGTTTCTCCACGGCGGTGTGCATCGCGGAGAATCTTCCCCACGTCTCCGTCACCCTGCTGGGGGAGAAGTTCAGCCCCGAGACCACGAGCGATGGAGCCGCCGGCATCCTGTTCGCAAACCACAACCCAGGTGAGGATTCATTTCTTATCTTTGACACGATGGGCTCACAGGAACTCAGATGCACGATTCAGTTTGAACTCAAAAACATCTCTTATTTATAAAAGACTAAAGCTACAAACAAAATCACTTAATAGGAAAACTCCGATAACAAACAAAAGATCACTAGGTTCTACTAGGTTGCTCAAAAGACTCACTATGATTACAGACATGGACTCGACGTGGACACAAGACGAACTGACACAAGACAAAGGGAGACAAGGGCTATATATACACACACACACACACACACACACACACACACATTAGGTAATGGGGCACAGGTGGAAACAATCAGGGGCAGGAACAACAATCAGGCTGACAGGTGACACACAAGGGCAGGAAGTGAAGACACCTGAAACCAGAGGGTAGAGTCATTTACCAAAACAAAACGGAAGGTGACAAGACTAGGAACACAAGACATTAAACTAAAAGGACTTTAATACATGAACTGTGCAAATATGAATCCCTGCAGAGTAAAAGTAGTTAAATGTAGCTACACACTATGTAAGGGATAATGTGCAGCGAGGCGGTCATTCTGGGTAAAAGAACACCCGACAGGCTGATCAGGGAGCCAGACGTGAAGCGGTCTTGATCAAAAATGATCTTATTGACTTAAAAATGATCGTAGCAACGGCAGGAACTGCTTCGATAGCGTTTTTGAGGAGCTTTCTGATTACAGATTTGAAAACATCGCTGCTTGCTTTAAAAGTAGCACAATTCATTATGTCAAAGCTTGGAAAGTATCTAGATATCCCTGCCCTAATGCCAAAGGAACTGCACACTGAATATGTGTCGCCGTTTGATGTCTATGTCTGGACCGTTGCGTAAAAAGGAGGGTTTCTGCCCCGTTACTTCTCCGCTGTTTTTCTTGTCCCAGTTTGAAAAGCAAACTGCATGCAGTTTGCTTTTCGGCCAAACTGTATACAGTTCAATCGACCGAACTTCTTTGTAAGCGTCCTTAACAACGGTCAATAAATCCTTGACAGCGGTCTGTCTGTTCTGGATTAACAACGTGTCACGTGTTCTGAATTGACCAATCAGAATAGAGTATTCAACCAAGCCATGTAATAATAAATGATATCCCCCCCCTCAGATGTCCCAGTGGAGCAGCAGAGGCGCTGGTTCAAGTCCAGCTTCGACCACCTGCGGCTCATCGCTCAGTCTGAAGACGCTCCGGAGGCCGGCGTCATGCTCAGCTCCGGGTCAGTCAAACACAAAGTCTTATTAACACGTTAAATATTCAGTTTTATAACTTCCTCCTGCTCCTCCTGCTCCTCCTGCAGCTGGCAGATCTTCCGGGACGTTCCTGAAGATAAAACTCCGTACTGGTCCGACCTGGTGCTCGGGTTCAGGATCATGACGGAGCGAGAGATGGTTAGATTCCCGGAGCATCGGTTCGGACAGGCGTTCACCACCATCAAGTGTGAGTGCACCCGCTACCTGCCCTGGCTGGAGAAGAGGTAACCACGCATTAAAACTGATTATAATTCAAGAAAGCTCATTCATTCATAGAGCAGTATTCACACAAGAGACAGAGCTCAAGGGGCTTCATGTGGAGAGGAGAAGAGGTAAGACACACACGATCAACTCTCAGTCGTTAATAATAAATATTAAATATAAATACAGGTAAGTGCAGTTAAATGTTTTGCCCCCACAAGGAGCCAATTGGGACAGATTGGGACAAACCACCTGCTTCCATGTCAAAGGGGGGATTTGGGTTTTGTCAGTGTTCTTTGTGTAATCTGTTCATATTAATTATCCCTTGGTTTCAACTTGGTTTGGCCCAGCCACTATAGAGGTCCCTTGGTTTGTCATCAGCAGGTCAGTTTGTTGAGGGAACAGCTGTTAAGTTGATGGAGGTATTTTCTGTTGACCTGTTTTATTGGCCTTTTTAGAGATTATTGGTTTATAATGTTGGTTTTGGATTTTTGGGTAAATAAAAAACCCAGTTATTTAAAGGTCACCTATTATTTAAAATCCACTTCTTCACGTCTCTTCTACATCAACATGTAACAGACAGAGAATCAGCACTTTTGAAACAGGGCTGAAACAGAGGGGATTATGGGATGCTACAATGATCTGTTTGGTGTTTCAGCCAATCAGAGACAGGCTCTGGATATATCTGAGACCTATAATATATTGATGAAAAACAGTATAATAGGAGACCTTTAAATGTTTACCCCCGCTCTTTCTACCTGTCTTCCTCTCTCCAGGTTCAGGCGTGCGGGGGGTCAGGTGGAGCAGCGCCGGGTCGATAACATCCAGGATCTCAGCGGTAGTTTTGACGTCATCGTAAACTGCTCGGGCCTGGGATCGCGCTCGCTGGCCGCAGACGTCTCCGTGCAGCCGGTTCGAGGCCAGGTCCTGAAGATGGAGGCTCCCTGGCTGCAGCACTTCATCCGCGACGGGGACGGCCTCACGTACATCTACCCAGGGATCCAGGGGGTCACTATCGGAGGAACTCGGCAGGGGGGAGACTGGAACCTGCAGGTGGATGAAAATGACACTCGGGGCATTTTGAAGCTTTGCAGCTCCCTGGAGCCCTCGCTGAAACGAGCTCGAATCCTGAGCTCCTGGGTGGGGCTGCGTCCCGACAGGAAGACCCCCCGCGTGGAGGTGGAGAGAGAGGTGGAGGTGAAGAAGGGAAGAAGGAGTGTTATTGTGGTGCATAATTACGGGCACGGGGGGGTCGGGGTCACCTTCGCCTGGGGGACAGCGATGGAGGCGCTGGGGCTCGTGAAGAAGAGCCTCCAGGAGACCCAGAGGAATAAAGCTAAGCTGTGAGGAGGGGCTAACTCACTTTATGTAACGTTAGAGGGAAACGTAATCCTGATTTCACTGCCAGTAACGCCCTTCAAATAGAGGGCAACTAAATCAGCTGATCACTAAATCCTGCTTCTACAGCCAGTAACTCTCGCTCTTAAATAAACTTAGTCTCCAAGGACTTTAAATGAAGTTCGGGTGAAGCTACATCTGAGTAACACTGGAAAACAATTCCCTTAGCTTAAACTTTGGGAAAACAAGCCCTCGGTTAAAGCTAGGAATAAAAGAAACCTAACTAAAAGCTTTAAAATACTGCCCGTAGTTCAAGCTTTGGAAGGAGGGTCCTCGGGTGGAGGTGATGAAATAAAGCTGAACTGTGAGGGGGGGGCTACTGCTGATAACTCACTTTATGTAACGAGGGAAACTTAATCCTGATTTTACAGCCAATATAACTCACTCCTAAATAAACTTAGTCTGCAAGGACTTCAAATGAAGTTAGTGTGAAACTACATCTGAGTAACACTCGCCCTTAAACGGTTGGATTGAAATCACTAATAGACAACGAATCAAAACTGTAATCTTTCAAATGTGCCTTAAGTTCTTCCAGGAGGTTTAAATCTAAGACTCTGAGCCGGCTCTGAGCTCGGGAAGAAACTGCATTAGATCATGTTTGGAAAAAACCCTTCCCTTGGTTAAAGCTTTAAAAAGACGACAGTCATTCAAGCTTTGAGAAACGTTCCTCCCTTTAAAGCATGGGAAACATTTCTCTTAGTTTAAACTTAAAAAATATGTCCGTTAGTTAAAGTTTTAAAAAATGCCCCTCATTGAAGCTTTGAAGAAGCCAATAGTTCAAGTTTAGGAAAAGCCATCCCTCTTGTCTGTCTCCCCTTTCACACCAAGGCTTTTCCCGGTCTAGCTCCGTGCTAGAGCTCTTCTGGTTCAGAACCGGTTCTTCGGTTCAGCTCCCGCTCTGTTCACACCGCCCAGAGCCCGACTGGTGCTGCGTCATCGTTTGCGTCATGACGTAACCGTTTGCGTGCCTGCTTCATAAAGCCAAACCGCGCGGAGCCCCCTCACATCGACAACAACAACAATGGCCGATTGCATTGAAGCGCTGCTCGTTTTGGTTTTGCTCTGTCGAAACGAAATGGAAGAAATGGGACAAATGGGACAAATGGGACAATGTAGAATTGCTTTGGACCGCGTGCTCCCCTCCAGCTTCCTCTGTACCTCTTCGGAAGACCAGATTCCCAGTAGGTAGCTGGTCTCTTCAGTGGACCACTGCTGCTTGTTAAGTTTTAGGTTTTCCATCGTTGTGTAAAAACTGGATAAAACGCGGGCTTGTTGTTGTTGTTATAGGTTGATCCCGCCCCTGCCCCTGCCCCCGCCCCTGCCCCCGCCCCCGCCTCCGACGTAAGCGTGACGTATGCGGTGCTTGCTTTCTAGACCGACAACTTTTTGGTGCTTGAAACAAACCGGATTCCGGAGCTTAGAGGCGGCTCCGCTGCGGTGTGAACAGGAAACACCGGTGCTTTTCAGGCTCCAGCTCCGGACCGGCCCTGGAACCGCGTTGGTGTGAAAGGGGCTTAAGTTAAGGCTTGAAAAAAAAGATTCCCTTAGATCAAACTTTGGAAAAACAAGCCCTCAGTTAAAGCTAGGAATAATAAAAAAAACTAAATATAAGCTTTAAAAAACTGCCTTTTACTAAATGTTGGAAAGAGCCGGCCCTTAGTTAAAGCATGGGTAACCCCTTAACTTAAGCTTTGAACAAAAGGACCGACATTTGAAATACCTCTTAGTTTAAACTTGAAAAAACGTCCCTTAGTTTAAGTTTGGTCGACCCTTAGCTCACTCGCTAACTTTTAGACAGATCCTGGTTGAACTGTGGAATCATTACTGTGAACATCAATACTGCAGTGTAACATCACTGACTTCCTGTTTACATGAAAACAAATATCTGTGTTTAAGCCGTTCTTAGTTCCCCCAAAACTCCTGCACATCTTTCATCAAATTACACATATATTTAAGCTTTTATGATCCTTTTTTAACAACTAAAGTCATATTGTTCACTCCGCCTCACACTCCGAAAGCGTTGTGTACAAATGAAATGTGTGTTAATATTATTCTTGTGAGATTAATAATGATTACGGCTGTTTTTAAATAAAATGTCTTCTGTTTGGAGCATTAATCTACATGTATGATGTGAAAGTAGACACTGTATTTTTACATTTTGTAAAAAATAAACCTTTATTAATCAAATGAATAAAAAGGAAGACTGTACATGATTTACTGACGAGAAATAAAAAGGTTATATTCATGAAGTCTGGAATTCAAGTTTCTGTGAAGACCTGCTGATAGTCGCCTGTAAAAACTACATCATATAAAATAATATGATTAAATATAACATAATTTAATATAATATGTATGTATGTTAATAGATTTTCTCAACATTTAAAAAAACAAAGTATGTTTTTTCCTTCAAATTATTCACCAATTTTAGGGAATTTCTTTTTACATTTGACATATTTTTCTGAAATTATCCCAAAAAATTCTTATAATCTTTGGATATTTTACAAATCATTTACATAGAATAATCGGTACCACTTTACAATAACCCTACCCTGATAACGGGTTTATGAATAGTTTGTAATTCATTTATTAATTAGGTTGTGAACACTTTATAAATCATTACTAAGCTTTTATAAGACATGAGAGAAACAGGGCGACTGTGACCGGTTGCTTTCCAAATAGTGAGCCCACATGTATCTGAACTGCTAAGCCTTATATTGGCTACCTAGCTTGCTTCATCTTCTTCATCAGCCAGCATCCTTGGTATCTGTTGCTCACTGAGTTGATTCTCGCTAAGTAGCCAATATAAGGCTTCCCCCGGGATTCCACCGGGTCCGGCTGCGCCGCGGTTTTGTTCCGACCTCCTAAGCGTCAAACCGGCCCTTAGTTAAAGCATGGGTAACCCCTTAACTTAAGCTTTGAACAAAAGGACCGACATTTGAAATACCTCTTAGTTTAAACTTGAAAAAACGTCCCTTAGTTTAAGTTTGGTCGACCCTTAGCTCACTCGCTAACTTTTAGACAGATCCTGGTTGAACTGTGGAATCATTACTGTGAACATCAATACTGCAGTGTAACATCACTGACTTCCTGTTTACATGAAAACAAATATCTGTGTTTAAGCCCCGGTGGGGGCGCGTTTCAGAAGCGGAGCGTCTTGCCTGCCGGCTCGCAGTTTTTGTTGATTTTGGGCATATTTCCTGGACAGGCTACTTTGTGCAGACAAAGTTAATAATAATGTTAATATTCCAGTTATAAACGACATGGATCTCCACTCACAGTGGATCCGTGGATCTCCGTGGATCTCCACTCACAGTTCGCCACACACTCACGTCTGTGTGCTCAGGCTGAGTACCAATCAGAGCACAGTGGGCTCATAGGGAGGGGGAGGGGGCCAGGAGCTCCAACAAGCCGTGTAGGACAGAGTGAATACACACACTATACAGAGATGCTGTATGAGAAACCAATGTGAGTTTGGAACATTGAACAATGTAAATCTATTCTAGTAGACCTCAACAATGGAACTATGATCAGTAGAAATGGCCATGACATGGGACCTTTAACATGTTTTAAGACGCACCCATCAGCAGCCGTTAAAGGGACAGTTCAAGCTTAAGAAAAATAAATATAATAATACAATTTATAATAATCTGGAGATGTGTTGCTTTTCTCTGTTTTATACACTAAAGTGAATTTGTTTTTTTCACACATTATAACCTAATATTTAAGTTTTTCATGTTTTTCTCCACAAATATTTTTTATTTATTTTCCCAATATTTAAAAAAAAAACATTTTGATATTTTTTGACATTTTTGACATATTTTCCTCACATTATCCAGAACATTCTCATACTTTTTGGATATTAAACATGTTTTAAGTGTCTCTGATGTGAGATCTTTATTCTTATTAGTTCTTATGATACATCCCTGGATCTTCAGACGTCCTGACGCTCTCTTTTATTCCTCTTCAGTTTCAGCCGCCGGGCTTCAGAGTTAGCAGAAACTGAGAGTGTGGTGTGTGAGGAGAGGGGAGGTAAACTCTCTGATATTTCTGGAGGAAACACGGTGTTTGCACGACAGGAAGTGGCTGCCGACCTGTGAGGATCCACTTCCTGTTCCTCCGGCTGCAGGAGGCTCTCAGTGACGGAGGAGAAAGTCTGTTTGTCTCGTCCTGAAATAAAGTGTTTGCAGATCAGGAAACTAGACACTAGAGATGGAAAAGTACTCAGATCCTCCACAGAAGTACAAGTAGAAATACTACACTACAAAACACTCTACATCTTGCCCAGTATCTGTGTCTAATATCTGTCAGAATGTGTCTCTCCTCCTGATAGAAGACACAATAACTTCAGGAGTAACACTGCAGTGAGATATCGGCTCTTGTTTTTAGACAATGCATCATCTTGTTAAGTCAAAACATCTTATTTTGAGTCGTATCTCAGATGAAACACATCTTCTTTTACATATTTATTAGAAAATCACCAACTAAGATCAGAAAACAGAACACTTGAGCGTTTGCGGCTTATATTGTAACACAACATTTCCTGATTCTGGTCAAATATAGTTCAAAATTAGTTCTCCTGCTGATTACAAGACGTGATTTATCTAAATATCCCTTCTTATTTCAAGAGATCCTACCAAGCTACTGTTCACTTGTTCTATTGGCAGATCTTTCTACTTATTTCAAGTGAAAACACCTTGTTTTCATTATTGTTAACTTGTTTTTGGAGCAGCATGTTGTCCAGTGTATGGTGTGAGTAATACTTGAGTAAATGTACTTATTTTCATCACAAAAAGCTCCTCTGTATATCAGATACCTCTCGTGTTACTTTATGTATCTCTCATGCCTCCACGTGAACAAGATAAGATAAGATAAGATCAGATAAGAGGTACTTTATTGATCCTAAATTAGGAAATGTTTGCGTTGCAGCAGCATAAAAACAAAACAAATAAACAAGGCATTGCACCTAGCGACAGCAGGAAACAAACAACGTGGCTGAGAGGCTGAGGCCGGGCCTGTTTGATATTGTGTGACATAATGTAGTTTAATGGAAACTGGGATGATCAACTTATTTTCTTTGGTCATAGACATTGTTATAGTACACCCTCTCTTCCACACACACACACACACACGCGCGCGCACCCACCCACACACACACACACACACACACACACACACACACACACACACACACACCACACACACACACACACACACACACACACACACACACACACACACAAACCTCACGCACCTCACGCAGGTGAACAGGATTATAATGAATGCCGTCCGTATCCATGTGACCCAAGCCAACCAATCAATAGTGATCAAGCAAATATCTTATATTAAAACCTAACGCATTGCTCCGCGCTTCATGGCTCCGCGCTTCATGGCTACGCGCTTCATGGCTCCGCGCTTCAAGGCTACGCGCTTCAAGGCTACGCGCTTCATGGCTACGCGCTTCATGGCTACGCTTCATGGCTCCGCGCTTCATGGCTCCGCGCTTCATGGCTCCGCGCTTCAAGGCTACGCACTTCATGGCTCCGCGCTTCATGGCTCCGCGCTTCATGGCTTCATGGCTACGCGCTTCATGGCTCCGCGCTTCATGGCTACGCGCTTCATGGCTCCGCGCTTCATGGCTCCGCGCTTCAAGGCTACGCGCTTCATGGCTACGCGCTTCATGGCTACGCGCTTCAAGGCTACGCGCTTCATGGCTACGCGCTTCATGGCTACGCGCTTCATGGCTACGCGCTTCATGGCTCCTCCAACTCCGACGTAGAGATAAACAATACTAGAATTTAAACATCTCCAAATAGAATTAAAACAGCTTTAAAAGGTATAAAATCTACAGTAGACAGTTCTATAAACTCTGAGAATAAAACACCATTGAAGGTTTTTAGACACGATATAAAGCAGGATATTATTTACAGTAAGAGTGTAGGGAATGGAAACAAACAAACAAACAAACAACGTGGAAACATTTGTTGTTTACGAGCAAAAGGATAAACGAAGCAGGATTTTAGACCCTAGAATATAAATGATTGTATAATAATCTTTGAATCACTTTAATTCCCCAACAGCTCTTATAACATGTTCTCACACACAAAGCACTTCTTTTGTAAATAGAATATTAAATGCAACTTTTTTTAAATCCTTGAAACCCCCTGTGGAGACCCTAAATCTACCCGAGCCCTTTGGACGCCTCTGGTTAACTGCATTTCTTTGTCTTAATATACTTGTAATCTGTTCAATGACGTTGAATATAAATGAAGACGTCCTGTGTTACTGAAATACAGAGGCTTGTTTTAGGTTTATTATACGGTAACAGAAGCCCGTTGTCCATAAACTACATGTCCCACAATGCATCTCATTGTGTACACTGAAGAGACTTGCAATTATTTGCCCTCGACTTCTGCTTTCAGACGTAGTTCATTATGAAGTTATTACCCTATCCCATAAAAATCCAATGCAGAGGCAATCGTGTAAAATAATACATTATTTTGTATATATTATATATTTATATTTATATATGAATAATTTTATATAGTCTTAAAGATACAACCGGCCCTTTGAGTGCAACCTTAATGCTGATGAAATTGAGTTTGACCCCCTCCTCTAAAGAGAGCAGCAGAGCTCAGTGTTGCAAAAGAACGCAGAATAAAGGAATAAGAGAAACAGAGAGAAGCAGGAAGCAGCGTCAGGTGAACATGGAGTCTTTATTCCTCTGTCAAACTGATCCTAAGTCTGCATTTTAAGTGCATTCACAAATATACAAAATGCCATATTTTAAACAAGTATAATCACTATTTTAAAATTCAGTAAATATTTTAAAATCTGCAGCTTTCAGGCACATGATAAAATATTGTTTTCTTTTCACTGGACTAAAAAAAATATACAGAGAGGTGCAGGAGACTCTTTAAATAGAACTCATCCAACTCAAACACGGCGGGAAACCCAGAAGGTTTGATCACTATTTAAAATCTAATCTCTTCATTCGAGAGAAACACCGCACACATCACTGCAGAGAAACCTCTCTTCATAACCCCAGAGACACTATGAGAGCTGACTCTCTTGTAAAGTTATTTTTTCATCTGAAAGTCTCTGGAAACACATGATGTGAAGTGAAGCTTCAGCAGGACGCCTGGAGAAACAACTCACTATCCATTCAGCAATTCATCCAGTGGTTCCCATAATGGGTGCAAGACAACTTTAAAGAGTCCTCTCCTGCTGATGTTCAGGTGTATATCAGTATGTAGTGTCTCTACTTTAAAGAGTCCTCTCCTGCTGATGTTCAAGTGTATATCAGTATGTAGTGTCTCTACTTTAAAGAGTCCTCTCCTGCTGATGTTCAGGTGTATATCAGTATGTAGTGTCTCTACTTTAAAGAGTCCTCTCCTGCTGATGTTCAGGTGTATATCAGTATGTAGTGTCTCTACTTTAAAGAGTCCTCTCCTGCTGATGTTCAGGTGTATATCAGTATGTAGTGTCTCTACTTTAAAGAGTCCTCTCCTGCTGATGTTCAGGTGTATATCAGTATGTAGTGTCTCTCCTTTAAAGAGTCCTCTCCTGCTGATGTTCAGGTGTATATCAGTATGTAGTGTCTCTACTTTAAAGAGTCCTCTCCTGCTGATGTTCAGGTGTATATCAGTATGTAGTGTCTCTACTTTAAAGAGTCCTCTCCTTCTGATGTTCAGGTGTATATCAGTATGTAGTGTCTCTACTTTAAAGAGTCCTCTCCTGCTATTGTTCAGGTGTTTATCAGTATGTAGTGTCTCTACCTTAAAGAGTCCTCTCCTGCTGATGTTCAGGTGTATATCAGTATGTAGTGTCTCTACTTTAAAGAGTCCTCTCCTGCTGATGTTCAGGTGTATATCAGTATTTAGTGTCTCTACTTTAAAGAGTCCTCTCCTGCTGATGATCAGGTGTATATCAGTATGTAGTGTCTCTACTTTAAAGAGTCCTCTCCTGCTGATGTTCAGGTGTATATCAGTATGTAGTGTCTCTACTTTAAAGAGTCCTCTCCTGCTGATGTTCAGGTGTATATCAGTATGTAGTGTCTCTACTTTAAAGAGTCCTCTCCTGCTGATGTTCAGGTGTATATCAGTATGTAGTGTCTCTACTTTAAAGAGTCCTCTCCTGCTGATGTTCAGGTGTATATCAGTATGTAGTGTCTCTACTTTAAAGAGTCCTCTCCTGTTGATGTTCAGGTGTATATCAGTATGTAGTGTCTCCACTTTAAAGAGTCCTCTCCTGCTGATGTTCAGGTGTATATCAGTATGTAGTGTCTCTACTTTAAAGAGTCCTCTCCTGCTGATGTTCAGGTGTATATCAGTATGTAGTGTCTCTACTTTAAAGAGTCCTCTCCTGCTGATGTTCAGGTGTATATCAGTATGTAGTGTCTCTACTTTAAAGAGTCCTCTCCTGCTGATGTTCAGGTGTATATCAGTATGTAGTGTCTCTACTTTAAAGAGTCCTCTCCTGCTGATGTTCAGGTGTATATCAGTATGTAGTGTCGCTACTTTAAAGAGTCCTCTCCTGCTGATGTTCAGGTGCATATCAGTATGTAGTGTCTCTACTTTAAAGAGTCCTCTCCTGCTGATGTTCAGGTGCATATCAGTATGTAGTGTCTCTACTTTAAAGAGTCCTCTCCTGCTGATGTTCAGGTGCATATCAGTATGTAGTGTCTCTACTTTAAAGAGTCCTCTCCTGCTGATGTTCAGGTGTATATCAGTATGTAGTGTCTCTACTTTAAAGAGTCCTCTCCTGCTGATGTTCAGGTGTATATCAGTATGTAGTGTCTCTACTTTAAAGAGTCCTCTCCTGCTGATGTTCAGGTGTATATCAGTATGTAGTGTCTCTACTTTAAAGAGTCCTCTCCTGCTGATGTTCAGGTGTATATCAGTATGTAGTGTCTCTACTTTAAAGAGTCCTCTCCTGCTGATGTTCAGGTGTATATCAGTATGTAGTGTCTCTACTTTAAAGAGTCCTCTCCTGCTGATGTTCAGGTGTATATCAGTATGTAGTGTCTCTACTTTAAAGAGTCCTCTCCTGCTGATGTTCAGGTGTATATCAGTATGTAGTGTCTCTACTTTAAAGAGTCCTCTCCTGCTGATGTTCAGGTGCATATCAATATGTAGTGTCTCTACTTTAAAGAGTCCTCTCCTGCTGATGTTCAGGTGTATATCAGTATGTAGTGTCTCTACTTTAAAGAGTTCTCTCTCAGAGCCCTTTTAGAGACAAGAACAGATTCAAAGATGGAGGAACTTGAAGAAGAAGCACCAGCAGATAATGTGACGACAGCAGAGTTTCCAGAGGAGCAGAAACTGAAATATTGGAGCGTGAAGAAGAAGAGCTGGAGACCATCGATGAAGAGGAAGATGAGGAAGATCAGGGGGGGCTCGAGATCTCGTTACCGTTCTCCAGAATCTCCTTCACATTCTCCAGGTTCTGGATAACGTTCTCCAGGTTCTCGTTGCTCTCGTAGCATCCTGAGTCTCGAGGAGAATCTCCAGTTATTCCTCGATGCTGAATCAGTTTCTCCTGAACGACCTGACGCTCTGGATCGCTGCTTCCTGTAAGACAAAACACAACCACCAGGGGGAGAGCGTCACATTGAGGACACATCACATATGTTGATTTAAAGAGAGTCGGATAAAGCTGGCCGGCTCTGTTGTGTTAACTATGTCTGTGGACAGAATACATAAATAAATATAATAACAATATTTGATTTGTAGCTGACAGCTCTTCTCAATTCAAGGACCACAAGGAGGTTAAGAAACGTGTGTTTTCTGTGTTTTGGATGTGTTACCCTCGTCCTCCTGCAGCAGCTCCACGGCGGTCAGCAGGACAGCTCGATGCTGAGCGTCTCTGATGTTCAGCTCGTCCAGGTCCTCCTCCTCCAGCAGCTGGAAGGTGTCCAGGTCCTCGTATCCGTTAAACAGGAAGGTGGGGAGGTGCTCCTGGAGAGAGGAGGGCACTTCATACAGGCACTACTTCAAAACTTCATACAGACACTACTTCAAAACTTCATACAGGCACTACTTCAAAACTTCATACAGACACTACTTCAAAACTTCATACAGGCACTACTTCAAAACTTCAAACAGACACTACTTCAAAACTTCATACAGGCACTACTTCAAAACTTCATACAGGCACTACTTCAAAACTTCATACAGGCACTACTTCAACACTTCATACAGACACTACTTCAAAACTTCATACAGACACTACTTCAAAACTTAATAATGTGTTTACTGTGAGGTTGATAATGACTTTATATATGAAGTAAGCTCTTTGTGTTCATAAGGAGTCTTTAAGCTCTTACTGTGAGGTTGATGCGCTGCAGCAGCTCCTCCACAGACGTAGGTTTCGGCTGCCGAGGCCTCCTCCTCCGTCGGGTTTTCTTCGGCTTCACCTCCTCGTTCAGAACGTCTACGTAGATAAACTTAAAGGTGCCGACCTTCCCGTTCAGCATTCCCATCCATGTTCCCATCGGAGGCTTATTGATCACCTCGATCACATCCCCACTCTGAGTAAGAGAGACGGAGGTTAATCAATAAACAGCCAAGAAAAAAGATGTTAAAAAAGAAAAAACATGGATAAAATACAAGAATAAAAGTAGAACTTTAGAGAAATTAATACTTTTTTGATGAAATAACGTTTTCTTTTAGTATTTTCCTGTTTCTCGGTGTTGTACCTTGAGTTTGAGGGAGTCAGAGTCGTATGGACTGGGTGTGAAGTCGGTGTGAACGACTGCTCTCCCACAGAAAGGTCCTCTGTAGGGCAGCTCCTCCTCCTCAGACCTCACTCTCTCTCTGGAGCTCACTCTCTCTCTGGACCTCACTCTCTCTCCGGAGCTCACTCTCTCTCCGGAGCTCACTCTCTCTCCGGAGCTCACTCTCTCTCTGGAGCTCACTCTCTCTCCGGACCTCACTCTCTCTCCGGAGCTCACTCTCTCTCCGGAGCTCACTCTCTCTCCGGAGCACACTCTCTCTCCTGAGCTCACTCTCTCTCTGGAGCTCACTCTCTCTCCGGAGCCCACTCTCTCTCCGGAGCTGCCCGACGACGTGGTGCCTGAGGAGTCCGTGGTGCCCACCGTCTGCCCGCCTGACCACAGAAGATGGACACTTATTAAACACAACAATACAAAAACACCAGATTTTTTTTATGTCAACTTTTTCAGAAATCTGACTATTTTTCATAATTTTTGACTTTTTTTCAGAATTTTGACTTTTTAAGACTTTTGACTTTTTTTCTCAGAAGTTTTTTGAAATGTTGACATTTTAAGAATTTGACTTTCAAGAATTTTTTCTTTTTTCAGAATTTTTACTTTTCTCTTGGGATTTTTACTTTTTAAGACTTGACTTTTTTCTCAGAATTTTTACTTTATTTGTGGTGCTCGACGAGACCCTCGGTGCCCACCGTCTGCCCGCCTGACCACAGAACAGGGACACTTATTAAACACAACAATACACAAACACCAGCATTGTTCATTTCTCTCAGAATATTGACTTTGTCCCAGAATTTTGACTTTTTCCCAGAATTTTTCCCAGAATTTTGACTTTTTCCTCAGAATTTGGACTTTTCAGAATGTTCCCCTCCCTGCTGCTCTGAGGTCAGTTTATAATAAACACAGAGAGGATAAACCACGTACTGATGGAGCTCTGTCCGCTCAGAGAGCTCCTCAGACTCTCCACAGACCCCCCCGGCTTCAGAGACGCTTTCTCCAGAGAGTCCTTCTGCAGAGAGGAGGAGTCGGGGGGGCTCAGCCTCTCCGGGCTCGACTGCAACACAGGAGAGGAACACATTATTACCCATAATCAGACGTGGGAAGTAGTGGAGTACAAATACTTTGTTACTGTACTTCAGTACCAAGGGACCAATGGAAACGTTGTCATGTTGCCGTTGTTCAGCATGGAAACATTCATTAGCTAACAATGACATTATTGTTCTATTAATATAAAGGGAGGTCAGGTACTCTTTAAAACAGCTGCTAGTTATGGGTACTTTTTACTGAAGTACATTTCAAAGCCCTCTTTACTTTGACTTGAGTAAAGAAGTTTAGTCAGTACTTCTACTTTTACTATTTTAAACACGAGTATCTGTACTTCTACTTGAGTAAAGGGTGTGTGTACTTTTGCCATCACCACAAAGTAGTCCCCTCTCCCCTCACCTGTTCAGACAGAGAGCCGTGGTATCTCTTGGAGATGTTTCCTCATCGTTTCTCTCACCGACTTCACCTTTTTACCCAGAGAAATACGAGACGTGGGGGGAGACTTCACGAGACCTCGGACTCCATCTCCGTCTTTATTCTGATTCACAGACACACGGAGGGAAGCAGAAATGAATAAACTGTTCATGTAGATTCAGTGGATGAAACTTAATGAAGAAAGTGGGAGGAGCTTACGGTGTTTCCAGAGACGACCCCCTGCAGGGAGCGGCTGCTCAGATCAAAACCTCCGAAACTACAAGCTCTCTGTGGAGACACAAGAAACAGAGAACCATCAGCAGGAACATAGTGACATCACCATGGAACATGCACGCTCCTATTGGCTAGCTCTTCCGCACATTGTACATGATAAGGGGCTAGGGGGCGGGACATCTCTAAGCGGTCGACCAATCACAACAGAGCCGACCAGCATACTTTTTTTTTCTGACAACTTCTCCACTTTAATTGGTCTTTTAATCATTATTTTAATATTTTATTTTAATGTATTTATTCTTATGTCTTCCTTTTTTTTTATTGAGAAGGGAACACACACACACACACACACACACACACACACACACACACACTAACACACACACACACACAGACACACACACACACACACACACACACACAAGTTATGATTTCTGTGACGATGATGTTGTATTCGTCTTCCTGAAGCACTGAACTCACCCCTGTGAGGCTGAGGACCCTCTGTCTGATCTCCCCCTCCGTCACAGAGCGAGCGATCCTTTGCTCTTCCTCCTCCTGATGCTCCTCCTCCTGAGGACACAGGAAGAGTTTCACTAACAGAGCTCAATATATACAGTTATTACTCAACTCAACAAAGTAATGTAGAGTTTATCGTGACTTCATCTTGCTTTTTTGTATTTTTCGGACCCTCTATCTCAGGGGTCTCAGACTCCATTTCATTCGGGCCTGGAGTCTGAGACACCTGGTCTATCTATAGTGACGTTGCACGATGTTTTGCACCTTCCATTTCAAGCTAAATATAAATTCCTGCAAAAATGTCTCTTTTCCTCGAGATCTGCTATTGTCTTATATTAAAGTGAATATCTTTGGACATTCAGACACATCACCGGGGACCAGAGGTTTTCGCTGCCCGTCAATCCGCCAGGAGCGCAACATTTCCGTCAAAATCCATTATTACCCATCGGCCTGTACACAACTCTGCCGGGGGGGGGGGGGAAGCACCTCGTGAACTGTCAACGGGGGATGGACGCTCTCTCATGAACTGTTAGCGCCGTGTTAACGCGACCTCTGCCGGGGACACTGGGACGCACATTTTTCAGTTTGTTCTAAGAATTTTGAGTTCTTTCTCAGAATTTTGACTATTTTCCGAAATTCGACCTTATTCCGAATTAGGGTTTTTTTACAGAATTTTTTCTTTTCCTTTTTTTCTCCAAATTTTGACAATTTTGAAATAGTTTTCAGTATTTTAACTATTTTCAGAATGTTAACCTATTCCGAATTTTGAGTATTTTCCAGAATTTTTTTTCTCAGTTTTGACGTTTTTTTTCAAGTTTTTTGACTATTTTTTTTTTCAGAATTTTGAGTTTTTTCTCACAATTTGGACTTTTCAGAATGTTTACCTTATTCAGAATTTTGAGTTTGTTCTCCTCCTGATGCACGGGGTTTCCCCCCCTGATGCACAGGGTTTCCCCCCTCCTCCCGCACAGGGTTTCCCCCCTCCTGATGCATGGGGTTTCCTTCCTCATGATGCAGCAGCTGATCCTGCAGGGTCGAACACAGCGAGTCCAGGGGGGAGGAGCCTCCTGTGAGGGGGAGGAGTCTCCTACATGGGGGAGGGGCCTCTTCACGGGGGGAGGAGCCTCCTGCAGGGGGGGGGCCCTCCATCATCAGGAGACTCTCTGA
>CM062275.1:33499670-33504670 GCA_031216635.1 Dissostichus eleginoides
TTTAATAAGTTATTATTATTTCACCTCCTTCAAAAGCGAAATTAATAAAAATGTATGTTTTGTGAATAAATTAACAAACTTTTTTTACTAACTGATTAAATAATGACATGAAGACATCAATAAAATAACCTTAAAACAATTAAAAATGAGTGTAAACTAAGGAGAAAATACAAAATGATAATATGTAATAATGAACCTGCCACTAGAGGGCAGTGTGAGTCTCAGATATTAAATGTTCTGATTATTGCTCAATATTTTAAACATCCTGTCTCCGTTATCTCTTCCAGATGTTTCTTCATCATCAGCTCTATGAATATCCCATAATAATAATACGAGTAATGAGGAAGCAGAGGTGAGAGGAAACTCTTCATCATCATCAGAGACAGATAATACTCAGAGGAAACTCTTCATCATCATCAGAGACAGATAATACTCAGAGGAAACTCTTCATCATCATCAGAGACAGATAATACTCAGAGGAAACTCTTCATCATCATCAGAGACAGATAATACTCAGAGGAAGGAAATGACTTGTTTTAAAGGTCACCTCTCATGCTGTGTTTAGGCAACAGCATAGGTCTCAGATATATACAAATATATAAAAAAACATGTCTATGAAGTGTTTTGCTCCAAATACCAAACAGACCCATTCTAGCCATGCCTCATATCCCTCTATTTCACTTCCTGTTTCTAAAGTGATGATTTGGGGTATAAAGCTTTAAAATAAAGAGGAGGGGGCTGAGCTCATGCGGGACCCGGCAGCTACTGTCTAAACTAAATACTGCCGTGATGAAACGCCATATCATGGATTATCAAGGATTCTCTCTGAAACAGTATGGAGCTCAAAGGCTTTCTCTCTTGCCGGTTATACCACAAGGTGAGTTCCTTTTTATTTCCTGCTTCTTCACACACATGCTCTCCAGTACAGGTTAGCTCTGAGTGTTAGCGATGCTAATGTAAACACCGACCATATTACGTCCAAAACAGTCGGGCATTGTTTCTGATAGCAACGTTTCTGATTGGGCCGTGGGTCCACATTTCAGATATTACGTCATATCGGACGCAAATCTGGATCAGCTCCGTTGTTCCCCCGTTTTTAGAGATTTGGGTACGGAGGAAAAGAGAGAGGGTTTTATTTTCTGACGCTGCGTGAGTTCCCCGACACACCGGGAACACACCGGGGACACACCGGGGACACACCGGGGACACACCGGGGACACATGTTGATGTAGAAAAGACTTCAGAAAGTGACTTTTGCATGATAGGTCCCCTTTAAATCAAGAAGGTTTAGTCAGTAAAGCTGTAAGGATGAGGCAATAGATAGAAAAATAACTTATAAGAGAAGTCAGAGAATGAAAACAATGTTCTGCTATTTTTTTTAAATATTATATTAAAGTCATTTTCATTTTTTCACATATTCTTTCCCCAAATTATTCTGCAATTTTTTGACATGTTTTATATATATATATATATTTCGGGACATTTTTCTTATTTTTTGGGAAATGTTTCATTTATTTTTAGGTATTGGACATTTTTCTTATATTTTTTGGTCATTTTCATTTATATTTGGGACATTTTTTATATATTTTTGGGACATTTTTCAAATATTTTTGGGACACTTTTCATATATTTTTGGGACATTTTTTATATATTTTTCGGACATTTTTCGGGACATTTTTCATATATTTTTGGGACATTTTTATATATTTATGGGACATTTTGCATATATTTTTGGGACATTTTTCATATATTTTTGGGACATTTTTCATATATTTTTGGGACATTTTTCGTATATTTTTGGGACATTTTTCATATATTTTTGGGACATTTTTCATATATTTTTGGGACATTTTCATATATTTTCGGGACATTTTTTGTATATTTTCGGGACATTTTTTAAAATATTTCTTGGAAATCTTTCAAATAGTTTTTGGATATTTTTCATATAATTTTTCGTGACATTTTTATATATATTTTTGGGGAATTTTTTCTTATATTTCTTGAATTATTTTAAATACATAACATTGATAACACACATTTTTAACATTCATATTTCTATGCTGCACTTGTTAACAGCAGATTATTTAAAGATATAATCTCATAATTCATGCATCCCTGTTTGTTTACCTTCTCTCCGTCTCAGGTGTGGACGAGCTGCTGCTGAGCCCCAGAGACTCCTGGAGGACAGGAACAAGAGACAATTCATTCAGATACATATATCAACCATGCATTCATTACTGAGCTGTTTTTAGAGGTCACATTTATAGTGATTTTTAGGTCTTTTTAAGCAACGAGACATTAAAACATGATGGCGTTTCCCTTTAAAGGAAAGCATTAGAGTTATGCAGACGGAGGAGCAAATAGAGACTGAATCAGGGATTTATCTTTAATTGGTTGATCTTTTAAAATATAATCTTGTAATCTAGGGTCAACAAACTCCTCTCACGTCTGGGTCACATTTTAACATTTTTCAGGAGTTGTTGTGTTCCCGTCTCAAGGCTCTTCAGTTCCTCTCATGACTCGGCATTTTACACACTTCTTATCATCTCTGTGACACACACACACACACACACACACACACACACACACACACACACACACACACACACACACACACACACACACACACACACACACACACACACACACACACACACACACACACACACACACCTGGAGCTGAGAGCGCAGCTGCAGTGAGGTCACTGAGTCAACGGTGCCCTGAAAACACAAACACAAAATTACAGAGTGGTCATAACACAGAACCAGAAATAACACACACTTAGCCACATCATGATAACAGCAGAGTGTGTGTGTCACTTATTATGACTCATCTGCAGCTGCGACACACACACACGTTCAAACTGTCTATTTTTATTTTATGAGATATTCTAACTTTCAGAATTTTGACTTTGTGGAAAACTCAATGGTGCTCTAGGAGGAGATTCAGGTGATAAGGGGGGGGGGGGGGTTATCTTGGTTGCTGATTGGCTAATGGATACACAAGACAAAACATCGTTATGACATCATCAAGTGACCAAAATCTGATCAGCTCATTTTCAGACAGGTTTTTATAGAAATGGATCAGGAGAAAAAGAGAGAGAATCTTTGTTCCTGAAACTTTCAGAGTCTCTTTACACAGAGGGGACACATGTTGATGTAGAAGAGACATGAAGAAGAGGGGACACATGTTGATGTAGAAGAGACATGAAGAAGAGGGGACACATGTTGATGTAGAAGAGACATGAAGAAGAGGGGACACATGTTGATGTAGAAGAGACATGAAGAAGAGGGGACACGTGTTGATGTAGAAGAGACATGAAGAAGAGGGGACACATGTTGATGTAGAAGAGACATGGAGAGAGGGGACACATGTTGATGTAGAAGAGACATGGAGAAGAGGGGACACATGTTGATGTAGAAGAGACATGAAGAAGAGGGGACACATGCTGATGTAGAAGAGACATGAAGAAGAGGGGACACATGTTGATGTAGAAGAGACATGAAGAAGAGGGGACACATGTTGATGTAGAAGAGACATGAAGAAGAGGGGACACATGTTGATGTAGAAGAGACATGGAGAAGAGGGGACACATGTTGATGTAGAAGAGACATGAAGAAGAGGGGACACATGTTGATGTAGAAGAGACATGAAGAAAGGGGAACATGTTGATGTAGAAGAGATATGAAGAAGAGGGGACACATGTTGATGTAGAAGAGACATGAAGAAGAGGGGACACATGTTGATGTAGAAGAGACATGAAGAAGAGGGGACACATGTTGATGTAGAAGAGACATGAAGAAGAGGGGACACATGTTGATGTAGAAGAGACATGGAGAAGAGGGGACACATGTTGATGTAGAAGAGACATGGAGAAGAGGGGACACATGTTGATGTAGAAGAGACATGAAGAAGAGGGGACACATGTTGATGTAGAAGAGACATGAAGAAGAGGGGACACATGTTGATAGAAGAGACATGTGTCCCCTCTGTGTAACACAAAACATAATAAAAATAAGTTTACCATCTCTGCGTCCTGCACTACTTTCCGTCTCCGCAGCTCCTCCATCCTCTCACACACGTCACTGAGGGAGGTGCCGTAGTACCGAGAGTATCCCTCCGCCAGAGAGACCAGACTCCCCACTGAGCCATCCTGAGAGAGGAGGAGAGAGGGGAGATAAAGGGAGGATAAAGGGAGGATAAAGGGAGGATAAAGGGGAGGTAAAGGGAGGATAAAGGGAGGATAAAGGGGAGGTAAAGGGGAGATAAAGGGGAGATAAAGGGGGGATAAAGGGGAGGTAAAGGGAGGATAAAGGGAGGATAAAGGGGAGGTAAAGGGGAGATAAAGGGAGGATAAAGGGGAGGTAAAGGGGAGATATTAGTTATTTAGAGAATATACAAATGTTCTGCTATTTGGTTTTTATATCATATTAAAGTTATTTCGCATATTTAAAAAATGTTCACGTTTCCCCCAAAAAGATTCAGCAATGATCTGAGAAATGATTCAGCAATGATCTGAGAAAAGATTCAGCAATGATCTGAGAGATGATTCAGCAATGATCTGAGAAAAGATTCAGCAATGATCTGAGAGATGATTCAGCAATGATCTGAGAAATGATTCAGCAATGATCTGAGAAAAGATTCAGCAATGATCTGAGAAAAGATTCAGCAATGATCTGAGAAAAGATTCATGATCTTTTGGAGATTCTTCATATATTTTTTGAAATGTGTTTTATCTTTGTGGACATTTGGACATATTTTATATATTTGAGATAAAGGGGGAGATAATGGGGAGATAAAGGGGGAGATAAAGGGGAGGATAAAGGGGGAGATAATGGGGAGATAATGGGGAGATAAAGGGGGAGATAAGGGGGAGATAATGGGGAGATAAAGGGGGAGATAAAGGGGAGGATAAAGGGGGAGATAATGGGGATATAATGGGGAGATAAAGGGGGAGATAAAGGGGGAGATAATGGGGAGATAAAGGGGGAGATAAAGG
>CM062275.1:33509670-33517170 GCA_031216635.1 Dissostichus eleginoides
CAATATTATTAATAATATAAAATATGTTTGGAAGTCCTGGATGTGAGGAGATAGATATAAAAGGATCCAACATGAATTCATTTTCCCTCAAAAGTGAAGAGACAAACATCAAGAGAGCTTCATGTGAGGAGCTGTGATGTTTAAAGGTGTGTGTGTGTGTGTGTGTGTTGTGTGTGTGTGTGTGTGTGTGTGTGTGTGTGTGTGTGTGGTGTGTGTGTGGCTTAAGCTCTCCTGACTGAGTGGTAAGTGGACTTTGACAAGTCCCAAATGATGAACACACACACACACACACACACACACACATCTGTCTGTCACAAAGTAAATCCCTGCTGACTCTGAGAAGGGCCTGTACACACAGTTTAAAAGGTGTGTGTGTGTGTGTGTGTGTGTGTGTGTGGTGTGTGTGTGTGTGTGTGTGTTTCTGATGAGCAGTGACCCGGTCAGTGCATCATGATTGTTGTAACAGGATATAAAGACTGAAGTGGAGACAGTTTCTAAAAAGTAGAGCTGGAGATTAATGGATGAAAAGCTCCAACACATTGTACGTGATAGGCTAAGGGGCGGGACCTCTCTCAGCTGGTTGAACAATCACAACAGAGCCGGCCAGCTGACCAATCAGAGCAGACTGGGCTCTGGTTTCGGACAGAGGGTGAAAAGAGGTGCTGCAGCACAGGCAGTATGAGAAAGATAACAACTCATTAGTGGATTTCTCCTGCAGGAATGTCTCTAAGGTCCCAGCCTCTGTGATCTGGAGATTTGCTGCTTTTCTCTGGTTTATATCATAAGAAAATGAACATCTTTTGACATTTAAACACATCAGCCTCGTCTCTGAGACACTGGGATGCTGCTAGCTAAACCAAATCATCAAGGATCCTTAAATCCTTGAATTTTCCTTACATTTCGACTCATTAGGACAACAATCATCCCAAATGAACCCAATGTCTGTCCTCCAGAGATGAACTCAGATTGATGACAGGGAGGGAAAGCAGCCATAAATCCAGATTGAAAGCAGCGGGGGGGGGGGGGGTTTAATGCGGTTAGGTTAACCCTAACCCTAACCGCATTAAATCTGTAAATCTCATCAGGATTTGAAACATTAGCTAAAGCTCAGAGAGAGGGAAGTTCAGTCTGGAGAATATCTCAGATATGAAATGCAGACGATAATTCACACGAGGAACTAGAACAGATTTCAGATGGTCCTTTGGATAAATAGATAGATCTGGCAGGATGATCGCGGCAGACAATAAGTCCGTGGTATTGATTATCAGCCTGAAAGTGAGCAGATCATCCGTCAGTGCGTCTGTGTTTCTCTGCTGAGCCATGTGGGTTTTTTCTAGACACCGGTCCTCGTTTCCAGCAGATATTTTGATGGTGATATTCAGTAGAGCTCAGAAAATATGATGTTTACGCAGGAGAGGGCTGTGATTGGGTGTTAGTCGTCACTTCTCGCTACTACTTTCAACTAAAGACACAGTCGTAAGAGGCGTCTACGTTAACAGTTGATTTGAGAAAAAACGGCGCATGTGAAAGGCGCCTCCTCCTCTTCCTCCTCCTCCTCTTCCTCCTCCTCTTCCTCCTCCTCCTCTTCTTCCTCCTCTTCCTCCTCCTCCTCTTCCTCCTCTTCTTCCTCCTCCTCCTCTTCCTCTTCCTCCTCTTCTTCCTCCTCCTCCTCTTCCTCTTCCTCCTCTTCTTCCTCCTCTTCCTCCTCCTCCTCTTCCTCCTCCTCCTCCTCCTCTTCTTCCTCCTCCTCCTCCTCCTCCTCCTCTTCCTCCTCTTCTTCCTCCTCTTCTTCCTCCTCTTCTTCCTCCTCCTCCTCTTCCTCTTCCTCCTCTTCTTCCTCCTCCTCCTCCTCCTCCTCCTCCTCTTCCTCCTCCTCCTCCTCCTCTTCTTCCTCCTCCTCCTCCTCCTCCTCCTCCTCCTCCTCTTCTTCCTCCTCCTCCTCCTCCTCCTCCTCTTCTTCCTCCTCTTCCTCCTCCTCCTCTTCTTCCTCCTCCTCCTCTTCCTCCTCTTCTTCCTCCTCCTCCTCTTCCTCCTCTTCTTCCTCCTCTTCCTCCTCCTCCTCCTCTTCCTCCTCCTCCTCCTCCTCCTCTTCTTCTTCCTCCTCCTCCTCCTCCTCCTCTTCTTCCTCCTCCTCCTCTTCTTCTTCCTCCTCTTCCTCCTCCTCTTCCTCCTCCTCTTCTTCCTCTTCCTCCTCCTCCTCTTCCTCTTCTTCCTCCTCCTCCTCTTCCTCTTCCTCTTCCTCCTCCTCCTCTTCTTTCTCTTCCTCCTCCTCCTCCTCTTCTTCCTCCTCCTCCTCCTCCTCCTCCTCCTCCTCCTCCTCCTCCTCTTCCTCTTCCTCCTCTTCTTCTCCTCCTCCTCTTCCTCTGCTAATGGATGCTAACTGCAGCTAGCGGAGCATGCTCTGACTTCATGAGTATTTGATGAGGATCTTTGATGACGTGAAACCCCGTCAGAGGAGCGGATCAACGTCTGAGTTTCACGTCTGTTTTTCTCACCATCTTCAAATCCTAATGAAATCTTCATTTCCCTGAAGCTCAAATCTTCCCCAAAAACTGCTCTTTCTTTGCGTTAATTCTGCTGCAATTTCACATCATTTTCAATCATGTTTCACTAAGAAAAAGCGAATTGATTGAAAGCTTCTGACGTCAGTAAGAGATGAGAAGACATGGAGGTTAAATCTGCCGTGGACTTGATATCTTGATGGAAATCTGTCTGACTGAGTCCTCCATGAATCGCTTCATCACAAACTAAAGCGTCTTCACATCTCACTTCGACTGCTCGAGAGAAAAAGAATCTGCTTTTATTTCACATTCTTCAGACTTTCTCTGAAGCTCACGTCTTTAATGCGTTATCACCACATTCATAAGGGATTTATAATTGATGAATTTAATCATTGAATGTTTTATTCCTGAGAGCTTCTGCTTGACTTAATACGCTTTAAGGATTCTGCATTATTTAAGGTTCTTTACGTCATCACTTATCAGATGTTTTCACCTCAGGAAATACAAACAGTTTGAGTTTCACCGTTATTTTATTCCGTGGTGAATCGACGTGTGTTATATTAAAGGTGATTGTTAATGGGTTTTTAAAGGACTTTTAACTGCCTAAACAAATGGGACTTTAACATAAAAGGTCTTTGGCTTTTATCCAAAGCAACTTTGCAAAAAATCAAACTCCGAACAACAAGGAAAGTGCAGATATGTTCACTTCAAGCGAGTCGTACCATATTAAGAGCTGGTGAAACAAGGCCTCAGCTAACTCCAGAAAGTGCATTATTTTTAACTTAATTGCTAAGGCACAATGGAAACAGATTTGTTTTCAGACGGAAGATATGCAGAGTTTCTGCTGTCCTGACGTCCATGGGGAGCTCATTCCACCAATCAGGAGCCAGGAGATTCAAGGCTTTATCAGCATTAGCTCAGCAGCTACAGCAATACAACAACTCTACATCTTGCCCAGTATCTGTGTCTGATATCTGTCAGAATGTCTCTCCTCCTGAGACACAATAACTCCAGGAGTAACACTGCAGTGAGATATAGGCTCTGGCTGCATCATCTTGTTAAATCAAAACATCTTAGTTTGAGTCGTATCTCAGATGAAACACATCTTCTACATATTTATTAGAAAATCACCAACTAACATCAGAACACAGAAAACCTTTGAGCGTTTGAGGATTATTTTGTAACAACATTTCCTGATTCTGGTGAAATATAGTTCAGAATGAGTTCTGCTGATTCCAAGATGTGATTTATCTAAATATCCCTTCTTACTTCAAGACATCTCACCAAGCTAAGTTTCACTTGTTCTATTGGCAGATCTTTGACTTATTTCAAGTGGAAACACCTTGTTTTCCTTATTGTTGAACTTGTTATTGGAGCAGCTTTTGTTCCGGTGATATGGCGATGAGAAACTGGAGTCCTCCTCCTCCAATCATATTACAGGAAACTAATGACACCAATAGAATTAGTTCAAGAAGAGTCTATGAACAAGTACATCCTTGCTTATAGTTATTTTCCTTGGATGGATCTCTTCCTCTCTCCTCACCTCCTCTCTCCTCTCTCCTCTCCTCACCTCACCTCTCCTCTCTTCCTCTCTCCTCTCTCTCCTCTCTCCTCTCCTCTCTTCCTCTCTTCCTCTCTCCTCTTATCCTCTCATCCTCTCTCTCCTCTCTCCTCACATCTCTCCTCTCCTCTCTTCCTCTCTCCTCCCTCTCTCTTCCTCCAGGCGTCTTGTCTCCTCTCTCCTCTCTCCTCCCTCTCTCCTCCAGGCGTCTTGTCTCCTCTCTCCTCTCTCTCTCTCCTCCAGGCGTCTTGTCTCCTCTCTCCTCTCTCCTCCCTCTCTCTCCTCTCTCCCTCTCTCCTCCCTCTCTCCTCTCTTTCTCTTCCTCCAGGCGTCTTGTCTCCTCTCTCCTCTCTCCTCCCTCTCTCTCCTCTCTCCTCCCTCTCTCCTCTCTCTCTCTTCCTCCAGGCGTCTTGTCTCCTCTCTCCTCTCATCCTCTCTCTCCTCTCTCCTCACATCTCTCCTCTCCTCTCTTCTCCCTCTCTCCTCTCTCTCTCTTCCTCCAGGCGTCTTGTCTCCTCTCTCCTCCCTCTCTCTCCTCCAGGCGTCTTGTCTCCTCTCTCCTCTCTCTCTCTTCCTCCAGGCGTCTTGTCTCCTCTCTCCTCTCTCTCTCCTCCAGGCGTCTTGTCTCCTCTCTCCTCCCTCTCTCTCCTCTCTCTCTTCCTCCAGGCGCCTTTTCTCCTCTTTCCTCTCTCCTCCCTCTCTCTCCTCCAGGCGTCTTGTCTCCTCTCTCCTCCTCTCTCTCCTCTCTCTCTTCCTCCAGGCGCCTTGTCTCCTCTCTCCTCTCTCTCTCTCCTCCAGGCGTCTTGTCTCCTTCTCCTCTCTCCTCCTCTCTCTCCTCCAGGCGTCTTGTCTCCTCTGCATGTTGTCTTCAGGAACACCTCTGCTTGCTCTAAGGTGCACGAGACGAGCCGTTATTCTCCATTCTCTCATCCTCTCCTCTCTCTCTCTCCTCCAGGCGTCTTGTCTCCTCTCTCCTCCCTCTCTCTCCTCTCTCTCTTCCTCCAGGCGCCTTGTCTCCTCTCTCCTCTCTCCTCTCTCTCTCTTCCTCCAGGCGTCTTGTCTCCTCTGCTTGCTCGAAGGTGCACGAGACGAGCCGTTATTCTCCATTCTCTCATAAATCCTACTCTCAGAGCGTCTGAATAATGACCGAGCATCTCAGGATGAAACAGATGATTCACATCCTGCAGTTAGAGAGGAGGTGAAGGAGAGGACATGGGGTCATAGAAAGTATATACATCCTACTAAAGACATAGGGACGTCTAAGATCAACAGAACAAATGCAAATAATCATATATGGGGCATTCTACCGAATTAGTCCCACAACAAGAACAACTATTTAACAAAACAATGAAGTATTCAGACATAGATATTTACTAAGAATATGTTATGGTCTATTTAAACACAAGGCATTCAATTAGATAGTGATACGCTTAATATATACAAAAACATCATTTATAGGGTACTTTCTATTGCGAAGTAGCTGTCCCCAACCCCGACATCTACATTTCAATTTCTGTAAATAACACTTAAAACATTTTTGTTTATTTCGTTCGATGGAGTATTTAGAAGATCTTTATGATTACGTTCAAACAGAAGTTGGAATATTTAGATTTATTGTGGGTTTTATTGTTTAATACAAAAACTATACTAGACATAAGGACGTCTAAGATCAACAGAATAAATGCAAATAATCAAATATATGTTGTATAAAAATAGGCAAGATCGACTTAAAGGACAGAACTATAGCAATAATAAAGTGACATTCAAAACGGTGTTTCCTTATTCTATCTGCCACACTTTAAAAGAGTTCATCTATTTTTCAGTCATGATTATTGGCACTAAAACATCTTTTAGAGCAGGGGGGTCAAACTCAAATACACAGTGGGCCAATATTAAGAAATGGGTACTAGTGGAGGGCCGGACTGGTTCAATGTTTATTGCAGAACTTATTGAAATGAACTTATTGCACATATTAAACCTGGAACTAACAAAGCTTAAATGATTACCTATAAAAACAACATTAAACATTAAATAATCAGTTGCATTCATTTCTTATGGCTCTATCTGCAGAGTCATTTCTTATGGCTCTATCTGCAGAGTCATTTCTTATGGCTCTATCTGCAGAGTCATTTCTCATGGCTCTATCTGCAGAGTCATTTCTTATGGCTCTATCTACAGAGTCATTTCTCATGGCTCTATCTGCAGAGTCATTTCTCATGGCTCTATCTGCAGAGTCATTTCTCATGGCTCTATCTGCAGAGTCATTTCTTATGGCTCTATCTACAGAGTCATTTCTCATGGCTCTATCTGCAGAGTCATTTCTCATGGCTCTATCTGCAGAGTCATTTCTCATGGCTCTATCTGCAGAGTCATTTCTTATGGCTCTATCTACAGAGTCATTTCTTATGGCTCTATCTGCAGAGTCATTTCTTATGGCTCTATCTGCAGAGTCATTTCTTATGGCTCTATCTGCAGAGTCATTTCTTATGATTACATTTTCCCACAGGCCAACAACAGCTTCAACAAAACTATTTCCCTCAAAGAACAAAACAAACATGTCCTGTTGTCTCAAGAAAGAAAGTGCAGAAGGAAACATCCATTAAACTCAGGTTGCTGCTCTGTGATGCTAGTTCAGATACTTGGCATCTCATCTTGGGTGCAAGTTCATCAATGTTTGGGCTCAGGCTCTGAGCTGAGGAGACCCTCAGGATGGAGTGAAGGTGTGCGTGCAATATACCGGAGGGCCAGATCTAATAGGAATTAGAAATTATCCTGTGGCCGAAATGAAATCCACCACGGGCCGGATTTGGCCCCCGGGCCTTGAGTTTGACACATGTGGTTTATAGCATAACATTAAATTACATTACAATACATAATTTACTGTAAATGACAGGACACTAAACTACAGTGTGTATCAAAAAGTGATTGGTTTTCTTTATTAAATAAAATATGAGAAAATAGTGGAATCTTAGTTATTATTAACAAGTTAAGATAATGCATTTATACGTTGTTTATTCGAACAATGTTCAGTTTAATATCAGATAAGACGAAGACAATCCTGATTATTCCTCTTTCTGTGGTGTGTTTGTAATGTGTGCATGTAAAGGGTCTGCAGAGGGGCTTTTCTGACCCATATCTGAGCCCAAAAACTCTCTTTTTCCCCTCTTTACAAACCTGGTAAAGTTCATATGAAACCAGCAGAGAGCTCCTTATTCTCCCAGTGCATTGTGGGAACACGGTTATGTATTTATTGTTTGATTTATCATGTCATTGTTTACAAGAAACTCTGTACTTTGACTCTCTGCTGCTCTTCCAAAGACTTGATGGACGGGTGGCATTTACCAAAACATATTTAAAGTGACCCCCAGGCGTCCTTCAGATCAGCTTTGTGTAAACAGGAGGAAAACACCTGCAGGACAAACAGGAAGTAAACATCAG
>CM062275.1:33522170-33532170 GCA_031216635.1 Dissostichus eleginoides
CTCCAGACCAGGGGACAGGAAGTGAGTCCTGAGTCATACAGAGGTGCAGGACTCATTCCTGCACCTCTGTATTTAGAAATGGAGAGTAGTGACTCATTTCCTTCCTGGGTTTCCTCTCCTCTGACTCTCATGCAGGCGGACACTTTACATCTTTACAGACTGTCTCTAAATGTCACGCCGTTATGATGTCACTGTTTGAGCTTTTGTTGGCATTTAGAGTCTGAGTTCAGTGGAAAGGTTGTGGACTCGTTGTCCCGTCCACATGTCACTCTGATTTAGAGAAAATCCTGAAACACATTCAGCCATTAACTGAAGTGTGTTTATCTAGGACAGGGGTATTCAACTCAAATTCAACGAGGTCCAGTTAGAGAAAATCTCCCCATGCAAAGGTCCGGAACATCAACATGTCTAAGTTGCTTTATGAATTAGTGTGATATATATTGAAGTAGCTTTATCAACGTCTGCATGTAATCAACAACTGACTGCCAATCAAAGAAAGAAAGTACAATTCATAAACAACAATATTTATTGTCAATTAACATTGAACTACACAGATATACAGTAAATACTGTGGATATGTGTAATGTTCCTCTCTGGCTAAATTTAAAAATAAAAATAGGAGAAAATAAATCAAATAGCTTTTGAAAATGTGTGCATCTTAAAAGTGCTTAATTTTAGATCAATAAAATAAAGTGTAGCAGCAGCTTGAGTTTCCCTTTTTCTTTGTTAACCGTTTCACATCATGACTTAACAGTTTCAGCCGATTATAGAACAATATCAGTCTTTACACATCATAGCAATTGAACAGTTTTAAAGTTTCTCTTTCTTTCCCTCTTATATTCCCTCACTCACTTTGTTTTGTTCAGTGCGAGAGTTGAGCTTGAGCTTGTCCTGCCAGGAGTTTAGATCTGGGATGAAATGGTGTCAGGGCCATTCTCATACCCACATGCAGGTGCTCATTGGTTAGCCTCGGTTAGCCTGCCCTGGAACGATATTTAGTTTTAATTTTGATCCTGGTGGACTGATCATATTGGGCTCTGAGACTGCTTATTTTTAGTGACCTCAGTTCTGACTTGAGAGGGAATGTTTGGTCAAACACTTTGTGTTTTGTCTCATAGTGGCGTTTTGGCACTTTTAATGAGCGCCACGGTCTCTGAATGAGACACACTGGTTCTGTGCTCCCAGTGGGCCGGATGAACATGAATGAGTCCACTCAGGGTTAAAAGCTCTGTTCTCACTGTCCACTTTCCTCTTCTTGGAGAGCGCCATGTGTAATTATTTGTCTCTCCCTGTCTGCAGCTAACACGCCTGTTCACTCTCCTCTCCGCTTCTCTCTGCCGCTCTCTCGTCTCTTCTTCTGTGTTTCTCTCCCTGTATCGCTCACTCGTCTCTTTCGCCCCCTGTCGGCAGCGGTTAAAATAGAATCGCCCCGTCAAAATAGGTCTGGGTCCGTATAGGTCGGCGTCTGGGTCCGGGTCCGGATCCGGACCGCGGTCCGCCTGTTGCCGACCCCTGATCTAGGACAAACCATCTCGTTTTCAGTGGGGGGTTTTAACGTAGAGTACAACCAAAGAGACAAGACTAGAACTCTACAATCACAACACACAAAGTAAAGACACACATTTGGATATAACCTCTATATGGTAGTGTTGTAGTCAAAACCACCTTAACCAAGACCAAGACAAGACCAAGACTTTAAGAGGACAAGACCAAGACTTTAAGAGGTCAAGACCAAGACTTTAAGAGGACAAGACCAAGTCAAGACCAAGACTTTAAGAGGACAAGACCAATACCTAGACTTTAAGAGGTCAAGACCAAGACTTTAAGAGGACAAGACCAATACCAAGACTTTAAGAGGACAAGACCAAGTCAAGACCAATACTTTAAGAGGACAAGACCAATTCCAATACCAAGACTTTAAGAGGACAAGACCAAGTCAAGACCAATACTTTAAGAGGACAAGACCAATTCCAAGACTTTAAGAGGTAAAGACCAAGACAGGGCAAGACTAGGTCAATCAAGACAGGAACCAGACTAGTGAGAATCCAACACTACAAAATACACTTGCAATGAAATGTGGAAGATGCCATAGTCAGTTTGATCTGAGAGATCCACATCATCATAAAAAGACCCACATACAAACCGTAAGATATACATTTAACTTCATCCAATCAGCCGCTTATAGACCAGTCCCATGTTCACAAACATTAAGATTCCGAGTCTCGTGAGTGCTTCAAAGACTTAAAGAGTCAGTGAAGTCACGTTATTGGTTGCGTTTTACATCCAATCACATCCTCAGCTACAGCCGTGGTCTTGACTGGTCTTGAAATAACATTTTGAGTCCTATAGGTCTGAGTCCGAGACAAGACTGAGAAAAAAATAAAGCTGATTCCAAGACAAGACCAAGACCTTTAAAAAGTGGTCTTGTAGTGTTGGATTCACACAAGTCTGGTTCAGGTCTTGACTCAGTCTCGACCTCTTAAAGTTTTGGTCTTGGTCTTGTCTCGGTCTTGCCCTCTTAAAGTCTTGGTAAACTCCGGTCTTGGTCTCGACTTGGTCTTGGTTAAGGTGGTCTTGACTACAACACTACCATATAGAGCAGGGGTCTCCAACACGTCGATTGCGAGCTACCGGTAGCTCGCAAGCCCTCAATAAGTAGCTCGCCAAGCAATTACAAAATGTAAAGCATACACACAAAAAACAAGGGAATGTAATTAAAAGAATCTACCCTATGCATAAACAAAACCTCAATCATAGCGAACTCTATCTACTTACTACAACTCTATATCTATCTAACACCCCTCCTCCCCCCACAATGAATATCGACCAATCACGTTCTTGCTTGATTTGCGGGACCAGCGTTGCAGTCGGGAAGAAAAGCTGTGGAGCGGCAGCACACCACTTCATAAGGAGTGTGACCTTTCCTTCTGGCAGAATCCACACATCAGCCCCATTGAACAGCCTAGTCGTGCCAGCCTATACAGCACATGAGGGGCAGAGCTTTACTCTCTGTGTGTTGCAACTTGCTTATATATTTATTGCACTTGACGCACACACACGGCGTAATTTCCACTGGGGACAGGGGGGACATGTCCCCACGCACTTTTCGAAATCCCGTTTGTGTCCCCCCACTTTACAAATATGTTTATTATTTTTTAATGCAAGCCGTCATCGCCACGGAGGAGCACACAGCCTCTGTGAGCGAGCGAGCGAGACAGAGAGAGAGAGAGAGAGAGAGAGAGACAGAGAGAGAGAGAGAGACAGAGAGCTAGAGAGAGCGAGACAGAGAGCTAGAGAGAGCGAGACAGAAAGAGAGAGACAGAGAGCTAGAGAGAGCGAGACAGAAAGAGAGAGACAGAGAGAGAGACAGAGAGAGCGGGAGAGACAGAGAGAGAGAGAGAGAGAGAGAGAGGGAGAGAGAGAGAGACAGAGAGAGAGAGAGAGACAGAGAGAGAGAGAGAGAGAGAGAGAGAGAGAGAGAGGGAAAGAGAGAGACAGAGAGAGAGAGAGAGACAGAGAGCTAGAGAGAGCGAGACAGAGAGCTAGAGAGAGCGAGACAGAAAGAGAGAGACAGAGAGCTAGAGAGAGCGAGACAGAGAGCTAGAGAGAGCGAGACAGAAAGAGAGAGACAGAGAGAGAGAGAGAGACAGAGAGAGTGGGAGAGACAGGGAGAGAGAGAGAGAGAGAGAGAGGGAGAGAGAGAGACAGAGAGAGAGAGAGAGACAGAGAGAGAGAGAGAGAGAGAGAGAGAGAGAGAGAGGAGAGAGAGACAGAGAGAGCGGGAGAGACAGAGAGAGAGAGACAGAGAGAGAGAGAGCGAGAGAGAGAGAGCTAGAGAGAGCACACCTTTATCTATTTAATATAGTTGTAAAAAATAAAGTACGAAGTCATTCCAGTGTGTACTATAGGACAGCAAAAAAAAACTAAAAACTGTTTAAAAGGGGAGTGATTAGTAAAATATGCATAAATAGAAAGAAAGAATGCTAACTAGGAAACATAAGATAAGAATAAACAAGTTTCAATGATTTGTTATTGGTTGTGATCATATTCTAAAGATGTTTGGATTATTGAAAAGTATACAGCTCCCTTTCATCTGAGTGTTGAGAGCTGCATCCATAAATTCATGTTGTGCTCAAAGTGCTCCAGATTGATGCATTTCACTTCAACATTTAAACACAAATCTTCCAGGGGGTGCATGCCCCCGGACCCCCTAGAGGAGGTGAGGTCCACCCCCCGGACCCCCTAGAGGAGGTGAGGTCCACCCCCTGGACCCCTAGAGGAGGTGAGGTCCACCCCCCGGACCCCTAGAGGAGGTGAGGTCCACCCCCTGGACCCCTAGAGGAGGTGAGGTCCACCCCCCGGACCCCCGTAGAGGAGGTGAGGTCCACGCCTCCCCCGGACCCCCGTAGAGGAGGTGAGGTCCACCCCTCCACCGGACCCCCCTAGAGGAGGTGAGGTCCACCCCCGGACCCCCTAGAGGAGGTGAGGTCCACCCCTCCCCCGGACCCCCCTAGAGGAGGTGAGGTCCACCCCCCGGACCCCTAGAGGAGGTGAGGTCCACCCCCCGGACCCCCTAGAGGAGGTGAGGTCCACCCCTCCCCCGGACCCCCCTAGAGGAGGTGAGGTCCACCCCCCGGACCCCCTAGAGGAGGTGAGGTCCACCCCCAAATAAAGCAGGTTCAAATAATTAGATTGAACACATGTTCTTTGAGTAAACACTGAGAACGGGTCCCTCAGACCCAGACAGCACACAGAGGTTAAAGGTCAGCATATCATAATGTTACAATGTGCTAAATATATACACTGCAAAAAACAACAAAAAGAGGATTAAAAGTAGCTCACGACTTGTTTTATTTTTTGAAAGTAGCCCTCATCCTAAAAAAGGTTGGAGACCCCCGATATAGAGGTGATGTCTTTAGTTGTTGTGTTGTTATTGTATTCGTCTGTTGGTTGTTTTGTGACTTGAATTGGTTTTGTCTTGCTGTTTGTACTCTATGTCAGAAACGAGATGTCTTACCCTAAATAAACACTACTACACGGTAGGGATGGGAATTTGAAAGTAAATGTATATTCGAATATTCGACCCCCAAAAAAACGGTTAACCGATTAACCGAAATGTACATATCCTATAAAATAAAATGCATGTTCAAATAAGCATATAAACCAAGTCGAACTTGTCAAATGTATTGAACAGGCCTACAGCTTTCATGCTTAAAACATAACTTGGTTTTTAAACTAAAGAGGGATCATCCACGAACAACATAACGGGTTAGGGTAACGTAACCCGATCACAACAGAGATCAATAACCTCTAACAGGGCCTATCACAGAATGCAGCTATTCAATACTCATTCTTCTTTAAGGATATGAGCATGTCTACTCAGGGGAGAGGCGGGCGCATAGACGATTCACAATCAGGCCAGCTGTAGAGAAGACCCTCTCAGCTGGAATGTGGGCATAAGATGAGGTTTGAGTCTGCGTGACCTGCGTGTAGGGAGGGGCAGCAGCCATATCGTTAGCTAGAACTAGCTAGATCTGATGGATCTGGACATAAGATGAGGTTTGAGTCTGCGTGACCTGCGTGTGGGGAGGGGCAGCAGCCACATCATTAGCTACAACTAGCTAGATCTGATGGATCTGGACATAAGATGAGGTTTGAGTCTGCGTGACCTGCGTGTGGGGAGGGGCAGCAGCCACATCATTAGCTACAACTAGCTAGATCTGATGGATCTGGACATAAGATGAGGTTTGAGTCTGCGTGACCTGCGTGTAGGGAGGGGCAGCAGCCACATCATTAGCTACAACTAGCTAGATCTGATGGATCTGGACATAAGATGAGGTTTGAGTCTGTGTGACCTGCGTGTAGGGAGGGGCAGCAGCCACATCATTAGCTAGAACTAGCTAGATCTGATGGATCTAGGCATAAGATGAGGTTTGAGTCTGCGTGGTCTACGTGAGGGAGGGGCAGCAGCCATATCATTAGCTAGAACTAGCTAGATCTGATGGATCTGGGCATAAGATGAGGTTTGAGTCTGCGTGACCTGCGTGAGGGAGGGGCAGCAGCCATATATTTAGTTACAACTAGCTAGATCTGATGGCTTTGGACATAAGATGAGGTTTGAGTCTGCGTGATCTGCGTGTAGGGAGGGGCAGCAGCCACATCATTAGCTAGAACTAGCTAGATCTGATGGATCTGGACATAAGATGAGGTTTGAGTCTGCGTGACCTGCGTGTAGGGAGGGGCAGCAGCCACATCATTAGCTAGAACTAGCTAGATCTGATGGATCTGGACATAAGATGAGGTTTGAGTCTGCGTGGTCTGCGTGTAGGGAGGGGCAGCAGCCACATCATTAGCTACAACTAGCTAGATCTGATGGATCTGGACATAAGATGAGGTTTGAGTCTGCGTGACCTGCGTGTAGGGAGGGGCAGCAGCCACATCATTAGCTACAACTAGCTAGATCTGATGGATCTGGACATAAGATGAGGTTTGAGTCTGCGTGATCTGCGAGTAGGGAGGGGCAGCAGCCACATCATTAGCTAGAACTAGCTAGATCTGATGGATCTGGACATAAGATGAGGTTTGAGTCTGCGTGACCTGCGTGTAGGGAGGGGCAGCAGCCCCATCATTAGCTACAACTAGCTAGATCTGATGGATCTGGACATAAACGCGAGTGAAGTATAACCGGACGCGAGAGAGAGAGAGATCAGCACCTGCAGTTCGGCCCGCTGTGAGGGGCCGGTGAGCGGAGCAAAACACACCTTTAGACCTAAAACATTTAGCTATGGCACTGTCGTATACATTGAATTATTCCATCTGATCATATGTAATCAACTTAGGCACCCCTCCCAACAAAAAAATAAAATAATAATAATTTACAATACAAATATTCATAACTCATATTCTCATATTCAAATACCTGAATAATTTCGAGTTATGAAAAGTGAGTCTGAAAGTGAACTTAGATGATCTCTGGTTTCTGAGGAGTGTAAAGTATTGGAGCCTCAGCTGATCTGTGGAGGAGCAGGAAACAACAGACTGAAATGAAACAATGAGATAAACAGCTCTGAGCGTTTGGACTCCAGTCAAGTCTCTCTTTTGTTTGGTGGCGTTAGTAGTTAGTTTTAATCTGCAGGCGGCAGCAGATGGACGGGTTTATCCACGGGGTCGAGGAGGGGTCAGAGCACAGACCCAGCAGGATGTGCATTCAAATGAATCAACGCAAAGCAAAGCCGGCCAATTCTCCCACACACAGACACAATACACACATCTGCTGCCCTCCGTTTAGTCACAATTAAAGAGGATATCTTTACACATTCAAACACAGGAACTTGGACTCTGGGATGCACATTTCTTTATGTTCTGTACACCTAAACATTCATCTAATCTGCAGAGTCAGCCCTGCACAATGTATAGTCCTCACATCACAATGTCAGCGTCATGAGGAACACGATGTGAGGGATATGCAACGCTGCACTCTTTCTGTCCGAGTCATCAGATACACTGTGTTTCATGTATATTTAACAACCATGCATAAACTCCTCAGGTCATGCAAGGACGAATTACTCTTTAGAAAATCATTAGACTCGCTTACAATTCACTTTTTCGATGTAATCAGAATCAGAATCAGGTTGTCCCTAACCCAAAACATTCAGCAACTTGAGGAAACAGGCACAGAGTGACGCACACAGCTGGGAGACCAGGGGACACTAAAGAGTGACGCACACAGCTGGAGACCAGGGGACACTAAAGAGTGACGCACACAGCTGGAGACCAGGGGACACTAAAGAGTGACGCACACAGCTGGGAGACCAGGGGACACTAAAGAGTGACGCACACAGCTGGGAGACCAGGGGACACTAAAGAGTGACGCACACAGCTGGGAGACCAGGGGACACTAAAGAGTGACGCACACAGCTGGGAGATCAGGGGACACTAAAGAGTGACGCACACAGCTGGGAGACCAGGGGACACTAAAGAGTGACGCACACAGCTGGGAGAACAGGGGACACTAAAGAGTGACGCACACAGCTGTAGACCAGGGGACACTAAAGAGTGACGCACACAGCTGGGAGACCAGGGGACACTAAAGAGTGACACACACAGCTGTAGACCAGGGGACACTAAAGAGTGACGCACACAGCTGGGAGACCAGGGACACTAAAGTGACGCACACAGCTGGGAGACCAGGGGACACTAAAGAGTGACGCACACAGCTGGGAGACCAGGGGACACTAAAGAGTGACGCACACAGCTGGGAGACCAGGGGACACTAAAGAGTGACGCACACAGCTGGGAGACCAGGGGACACTAAAGAGTGACACACAGCTGGGAGACCAGGGGCACTAAAGAGTGACGCACACAGCTGGGAGACCAGGGGACACTAAAGAGTGACGCACACAGCTGGGAGACCAGGGGACACTAAAGAGTGACGCACACAGCTGGGAGACCAGGGGACACTAAAGAGTGACGCACACAGCTGGGAGACCAGGGGACACTAAAGAGTGACGCACACAGCTGGGAGACCAGGGGACACTAAAGAGTGACGCACACAGCTGGGAGACCAGGGGACACTAAAGAGTGACGCACACAGCTGGGAGACCAGGGGGCACTAAAGAGTGACGCACACAGCTGGGAGACCAGGGGACACTAAAGAGTGACGCACACAGCTGGGAGACCAGGGGACACTAAAGAGTGACGCACACAGCTGGGAGACCAGGGGCACTAAAGAGTGACGCACACAGCTGGGAGACCAGGGGACACTAAAGAGTGACGCACACAGCTGGGAGACCAGGGGACACTAAAGAGTGACGCACACAGCTGGGAGACCAGGGGACACTAAAGAGTGACGCACAGCTGGAGACCAGGGGACACTAAAGAGTGACGCACACAGCTGTAGACCAGGGGACACTAAAGAGTGACGCACACAGCTGTAGACCAGGGGACACTAAAGAGTGACGCACACATCTGGGACGGAGCATTTGGTGACGTTCAGGATTATAAAGCTAACAAAAAGACTTTTTTTTACAAGAACTCCCAAAACAAAGATGTCACATGTGTCCCTAATCCTCTTCAGTACATAACATCAGTATTCTTAATTCTGAGATTAATGTCTTAATATATTCTGATTGATAGAAACCTAATATTTGCTTGTCAGCTTATTAGCAAGATAGCTAACGTCCGCTATCTAACCAGCACCCTGACTGGTTCACTGCTCTCTGCTTGTTTTGTGATTCCTCTGATGGATGACTTGATCTTTCTGTGATTCCTGGAAGTAGGCGTGGTGTTCCTGCTTCTATCTGTAGCTCAAACCCTCTGAGGTGAATATTTATCATGTTTATCTCTCAGACGCTTCACCCCGATTCAGCGTCTGAATCTCTCTCTCTCTCTCTGCTGGCTGTGGATCAGCACACAGCCGAATATCTCTCTCTCTCTCTCTGTTGGCTGTGGATCAGCACACAGCTGAATATCTCTCTCTCTCTCTCTCTGCGGATCAGCACACAGCTGAATCTCTCTCTCTCTCTCTCTGCTGGCTGTGGATCAGCACACAGCTGAATATCTCTCTCTCTCTCTCTCTCTGCGGATCAGCACACAGCTGAATCTCTCTCTCTCTCTGCTGGCTGTGGATCAGCACACAGCTGAATATCTCTCTCTCTCTCTCTCTCTGCGGATCAGCACACAGCTGAATCTCTCTCTCTCTGCTGGCTGTGGATCAGCACACAGCTGAATATCTCTCTCTCTCTCTCTGCTGGCTGTGGATCAGCACACAGCTGAATATCTCTCTCTCTCTCTCTCTCTCTCTCTGCGGATCAGCACACAGCTGAATCTCTCTCTCTCTCTGCTGGCTGTGGATCAGCACACAGCTGAATATCTCTCTCTCTCTCTCTGCTGGCTGTGGATCAGCACACAGCTGAATATCTCTCTCTCTCTCTCTCTCTCTCTGCTGGCTGTGGATCAGCACACAGCCGAATATCTCTCTCTCTCTCTCTCTGCTGGCTGT
>CM062275.1:33537170-33592170 GCA_031216635.1 Dissostichus eleginoides
GTACACAAATCATGTACTCAGGTAGAAGTACACACATCCTTTCCTCAAGTAGAAGTACACACATCCTTTCCTCAAGTAGAAGTACACACATCCTTTCCTCAAGTAGAAGTACACACATCCTGTACTCAAGTAGAAGTACACACATTCTCAGGTAGAAGCACACATCCTTTACTCAAGTAGAAGTACACACATCCTTTACTCAAGTAGAAGTACACACATCCTTTACTCAAGTAGAAGTACACACATCCTTTCCTCAAGTTGAAGTACACACATCCTGTACTCAAGTTGAAGTACACACATCATGTACTCAGGTAGAAGTACACACATCATGTACTCAGGTAGAAGTACACACATCATGTACTCAGGTAGAAGTACACACATCATGTACTCAGGTAGAAGTACACACATCCTTTCCTCAAGTAGAAGTACACACATAATTTCCTCAAGTAGAAGTACACACATCCTTTCCTCAAGTAGAAGTACACACATCCTTTCCTCAGGTAGAAGTACACACATCATTTCCTCAAGTAGAAGTACACACATCCTTTCCTCAGGTAGAAGTACACACATCCTTTCCTCAGGTAGAAGTACACACATCCTTTACTCAAGTAGAAGTACACACACCCTTTCCTCAGGTAGAAGTACACACATCCTTTCCTCAGGTAGAAGTACACACATCCTTTACTCAAGTAGAAGTACAAACATCCTTTCCTCAGGTAGAAGTACACACATCCTTTCCTCAAGTAGAAGTACACACATCCTTTACTCAAGTAGAAGTACACACATCCTTTCCTCAGGTAGAAGTACACACATCCTGTACTCCGGTAGAAGTACAGATACTCTATATGCCTATGGGGCTGTTGATAACACCAGTAGCATATCATCAGAAATCAATGCATCACTTTCTAAAGCACGACGTGATCATAAAGCTGTCAATGCAACGCCTCGGTTTGCCTGCTTAGAATCTACGTCCTGAGAGCAGGAGTGGAGCAACAACACACACAACTCTGAAGAAGGGATGCGTGAACATTGGTCCATTCTCTACTTCGTTTATAACTCACTTACACGACTAAAAGTGCTTCATCATCACCTTCATCATCACCATCCTCCAGCTTTCCACTGGCTGCACACCTGGTGGTAAAGGGAGCTTTTGAAAGAGTGCGTGACATCAAGGTATTAACAGGTTTCTAGTGCTTACCCTTTTTAAAAAGTGCAGAGCAGAAGTTGATGTATTTCTGATGAGGGCAGCGAGGTGAGAGGCAAACTCTACCGAGCCAGATACCACATCAACAAGAGGAACATATTGGACCGTGACTTCTCCTCTGATCAGGGCAGCGAGGTGAGACGCAAACTCTACTGAGCCAGATACCAACAAGAGGAACATATTGGACCGTGACTTCTCCTCTGACGAGGGCAGCGAGGTGAGAGGCAAACTCTACTGAGCCAGATACCACATCAACAAGAGGAACATATTGGACCGTGACTTCATTGTTACTACACGTTTCAAAATGATGCCGAACTGACAACATACTGACTCACTGATACCGACTCATTTTCTGACTCATTTTCAAAACCCGTCTCTTCACACATGGCATATCCTCATTGATTACACGTCCTGTTTTTACGTTTATTGATTGATTATATATTGTTTTTTTTGTACTTTTGTTTTGTGTACCTTGTACGGCGACCTTGAGAGCCTTGAAAGGTGCCTTTATAAATAAAATGTAATATTATTATTAAATACTGATAACGGTTTGTAAAAAACACATAAATTAATACTTTGACGAGTGTGCAGACAAAACACTTTTAAAATGTGTGTTTTTTGAATGAAGATCCATCGATCATGCTAAGCTAACATGTAGCTTCTCCGTTCACACTCACAACAACGTAATAAAGACTTAAATAAAGCAGAGACTGTTATCCTCATGCCACAGACAGTCTGTGGTTTGTACATTTATACATGTTCTCCACTTTCTGAACAGATGAGGAGCAGTGAGTGCAAACAAAAAGAGATAACATGATATGTTGTGGCATTATGATCAAATCAGCCCTTATTCCTCCATAAAAACATGTTGTAAGCGAGTCAGATTTCCCCCGAGGAGAGCAGGTTAAAGTAAGTCCTGAACACATGAACCTACACACAGTGCATACGCTGCAATGCATGCTGGGTATCAGAGCAGGTTAAAGTAACTCCTGAACACATGAACCTACACACAGTGCATACGCTGCAATGCATGCTGGGTATCAGAAGCAGAGGCTGACCTTTAGGAGTCGGTGGTCTTTGTGCAGGTGCAGAGCTTCATTTTCTTCATGACCCACTTTCTCCTCCTCTTCCTCCCCCCCCCCTTCATCAATAACATATGAAGAGTCATCTGACACTAGCAGAGATTAAAGCACGACACTCTGATATGTCTCTGATACCCTGAACGCATGTGAGGAGCCTGACTGCATGTGAGGAGCCTGACTGCATGTGAGGAGCCTGAACGCATGTGAGGAGCCTGACCGCATGTGAGGAGCCTGACCGCATGTGAGGAGCCTGACCGCATGTGAGGAGCCTGACTGCATGTGAGGAGCCTGACTGCATGTGAGGAGCCTGACTGCATGTGAGGAGCCTGACTGCATGTGAGGAGCCTGACTGCATGTGAGGAGCCTGACTGCATGTGAGGAGCCTGACTGCATGTGAGGAGCCTGAACGCATCACGCTTCCTCACAATATCTAACGTCTGCATAATGAGCCTCAGCTTCAGCTTCCTTCCTGCGTCTCTCTGGATTATTACATCACAGAGCATATAGCTGAGGTACAATAAGAGCAATAAACCATACAGATTCAAACTGAGGACAACAACAACAACAACAGTGCTGACATGTTTACTGCAAACAAGCCAGACCATTGTTAGTGAAATGACTTTATATTCACCATAAAGCCAGACATCGAAGAGTAAAGTTTGTGTAAAAGTCAGGATTAAGTCAGGATTAAGTTGGATAAAAAGGGTTAACACAGGTGTTGGTGATGCTTCGTGCCTGACAGTCGAACAGAAGGGCAAACTTTGCACCAGGAAGACGACAAAAAGGGTCAAAAGACAAAAAACAGCTTTGGATCTGACTCTGAAATATCTCTACTGTTAATGTAACACCTGCAAGTGTGTGTGTGTGTGTGTGTGTGTGTGTGTGTGTGTGTGTGTGTGTGTGTGTGTGTGTGTGTGTGTGTGTGTGACATCCTCACGTTCTTAAAAAGTAAGAAATGCGTTTCGACAATGCATTACCAGTGTTTGTGATTTAGAAATGGAAAGCTAAATATATGCATATTCAAATGAGACTGTGGTTAATTGATAAAGTGTTAGTGGTCCCTGTTTAGCCCAAAAGAATGGTGCATCTCTAGTAACAATAGATCACAAAATGAAAAGCAATGTATGACACTCAACTGCCTTCAGGTTTGCAAGACAGGCAGATACAATCCTCCATGAGATAGGGATGAAGATGAAGAGCAGAGATGGGGTCGTTACTAAAAAAAAGTAATATATTACACTACTTCGTTACTCTCTGCATAAAGTAACTCGTTACTTTACTCGTTACTTTACTCGTTACTTTACTCGCAGGGCCGGCCCTCCCTACAGGCAGATCACGCAGACTGCGGCGCACCTACAGTGTAAGCACGCCACAGTTTTGCCTCTGCGAGACTCCACTTGCACCCCAATTACTATTGCAATAAGGAAGACATAACACAAGTCTTTCTTTTGATATGCTCTTTAATAAAATAGGCTAGCAGCCTACCACAACAAGCTAACAGTCGATGGTGATTCCACTGTGCAAATGGGCAACATGTCCTCTACTATGAAGGATGCTACAAGCCTGTCCATCTCTGCTTTGGTTACCGGTCCTCCAAATTCTAATGTTTGCTGCTTCGGAGTCGGCGGCGGCGCACTCACAACATCCTCACTCTGGGTTCGGGGTCCTTAGCTATTAGCTTCACCTTAGCATGTGTTCTTTGCAGGTGCTTGTTGAGGTTTGACGTGGTGTTTACAGCAGTGGATAACAGCTTCTGGCCTGGACACAGTTTGCACCTCACCGTCACATTCCTGTCTATTCTTCGGACGAACTCAAAATAATGGGCATACCTCCACCCCTCGAAAGTTATCGCTGACTCAGCCATGTTTATGCAGCACTGCACGTGGAGATGTGGACGCGCAAGTCGCGCAGATTACGTGCATATAAACCTGCGGCGGAAACCCCTCTTGTCTGTCAGTGTGATTATGACTGATTTTATAAAAGTAACGAAGTAACGCGTGTCGGGGCAATGTTAGTAACTGTAGTGTGATTACTGAATTATAAAAGTAACGCGTTACACTACTCCGTTACCGGCAAAAGTAATATTATTACTGTAACGCGTTACACCCAACTCTGATGAAGAGTGTGTGATCCCTTCAGTCCGACCTCTAATGAACATCAGATGGACTTTCAGATAAAACACACATATTGACCGAATCTCAGAAATCTGCACGACATGAAGAGAAGCTTAAAGAAGCTCAGAGGGTTACTTTATAAGATGTGAGGAAACAAGCAGGAGCTCATTTCAGAAAGTCATATGAAGAAATGACCCAAAGAGAATATGAAGAAATGACCCAAAGAGAATATGAAGAAATGACCCAAAGAGAATATGAAGAAATGACCCAAAGAGAATATGAAGAAATGACCCAAAGAGAATATGAAGAAATGACCCAAAGAGAATATGAAGAAATGACCCAAAGAGAATATGAAGAAATGACCCAAAGAGAATATGAAGAAATGACCCAAAGAGAATATGAAGAAATGACCCAAAGAGAATATTAAAAATGTCCCAAAATAACAATGATTTCCTGAATACAATGTAAAAAATACTTAGAACAGAAATTACATTAGACATGTCCAAAAAGTTGAAAAACAGGCTAAAGAAGGAATGAAAAATGCAGAAACGTGACTTGAACAATGTCAGAGAAATTGATAAAGAATATCAGAAAAGTATATAAAATTGCATGAATAAGAATCTAAAGAAATGTCGGAAAATAACATTAAAAGCGTGTGAAAAACGCATAACGATTAGATTCAACATGTGTGAAAAGTAGCAGGAAAAGTTGATAAAAATGTCAGAAAATTAAATTAAATTGCATGAAAAATGGCAAAGAAAAACGAGAAAAATGGCTAAAAAACATGTTATTGACCTTATTGCCTCTGATCAGAGCTATTGACCTTATTGCCTCTGATCAGAGCTATTGACCTTATTGCCTCTGATCAGAGTTATTGACCGTATTGCCTCTGATCAGAGTTATTGACCTTATTGCCTCTGATCAGAGCTATTGACCTTATTGCCTCTGATCAGAGTTATTGACCTTATTGCCTCTGATCAGAGTTATTGACCTTATTGCCTCTGATCAGAGCTATTGACCTTATTGCCTCTGATCAGAGCTATTGACCGTATTGTCTCTGATCAGAGTTATTGACCGTATTGCCTCTGATCAGAGTTATTGACCTTATTGCCTCTGATCAGAGCTATTGACCTTATTGCCTCTGATCAGAGCTATTGACCGTATTGTCTCTGATCAGAGTTATTGACCTTATTGCCTCTGATCAGAGCTATTGACCTTATTGCCTCTGATCAGAGCTATTGACCGTATTGTCTCTGATCAGAGCTATTGACCGTATTGTCTCTGATCAGAGCTATTGACCTTATTGCCTCTGATCAGAGCTATTAACCGTATTGTCTCTGATCAGAGCTATTGACCGTATTGTCTCTGATCAGAGTTATTGACCTTATTGCCTCTGATCAGAGCTATTGACCGTATTGTCTCTGATCAGAGCTATTGACCGTATTGTCTCTGATCAGAGCGAACAAAGTGTTTGAACGAAGGCCAAAATTATTACTGTGTTGTAAAAAACTGGAGCTTTCCATCAGACTGATGTGTGGCGGAGGGGAGGGGGTTGCTCACTTTATAAAGATGCACTATATTAACCCCTACATAGTGAATATCATGTGAATAACGTGCAGTTTCTACCACATAATAGAGAGTATTTACCCTGTTCTAAAGCCCCTAATGCCCTGCAGGGACTCACATCTGAGATTCCTCTAACGATCATTAATCCTTTTTATTCTCACGGAAACTTTCACTGTTTCAGAAACACGTCAGGGTTTATCCTGAGGATCTCCATTTTCCAATTATTCTGATACCACATGAATGCAGCATGCTTGTTATAGTGAAAACAAATCTGAATATTTTTAATAAATTAAAAGACTGACTTGGCTTTTATGACATGAAAAATAAATGATATTAATAATATATATTAACAAAATGGGGTTTAATACTAAGCAGGTTTAAAAAAGAAAAATATGACAAATGAGTGTAAATAAATACGCACATTGTTTGTGTATTAAATAAATAAATCCCAGGTCTTGTTTATGTTCAATGTCTGCTTCCTTGTATACAGATATCCAGAGTCTGTTGTGAACAGAAACTGATAGAGCTAATAAACCCTTCACAATGCACCGATGCTTCGTATCCAATCATGCACAAGTCATGAATAATACAGAGACGTACTGCATTAGAGTCGCAGGAACAGATCTCTGTGGTAAAAATAACTCAAAGTGGAAAAGAGAGAGAGACTGATAGAGCGAGAGAAAGGTCAACGTAAAGAGGGTGAAAGACCTCAAAGACATCTGTATACTAACAGAGAGACTCAAAGACATCTGTATACTCAGAGAGAGTCAAACACATCTGTATACTCACAGAGAGAGTCAAACACATCTGTATACTCACAGAGAGACTCAAACACATCTGTATACTCACAGAGAGACTCAAACACATCTGTATACTCAGAGAGACTCAAACACATCTGTATACTAACAGAGAGACTCAAACACATCTGTATAATAACAGAGAGACTCAAACACATCTGTATAATAACAGAGAGACTCAAACACATCTGTATACTCACAGAGAGAGTCAAACACATCTGTATACTAACAGAGAGACTCGAACACATCTGTATAATAACAGAGAGACTCAAACACATCTGTATACTAACAGAGAGACTCAAACACATCTGTATACTAACAGAGAGACTCAAACACATCTGTATACTCACAGAGAGAGTCAAACACATCTGTATACTAACAGAGAGACTCAAAAACATCTGTATACTAACAGAGAGAATCAAAGACATCTGTATACTCACAGAGAGACTCAAAAACATCTGTATAAACATCTGTATACTAACAGAGAGAGTCAAACACATCTGTATACTATCAGAGAGACTCAAACACATCTGTATACTAACAGAGAGACTCAAAGACATCTGTATACTAACAGAGAGACTCAAACACATCTGTATACTAACAGAGAGACTCAAAGACATCTGTATAAACATCTGTATACTCACAGAGCGACTCAAACACATCTGTATACTAACAGAGCGACTCAAACACATCTGTATACTCACAGAGAGTCAAACACATCTGTATACTAACAGAGAGACTCAAAAACATCTGTATACTAACAGAGACTCAAACACATCTGTATACTCACAGAGAGTCAAACACATCTGTATACTAACAGAGAGACTCAAAAACATCTGTATACTAACAAAGACTCAAACACATCTGTATACTAACAGAGAGAATCAAAGACATCTGTATACTCACAGAGAGACTCAAACACATCTGTATACTAACAGAGAGACTCAAACACATCTGTATAAACATCTGTATACTCACAGAGCGACTCAAACACATCTGTATACTAACAGAGAGACTCAAACACATCTGTATAAACATCTGTATACTCACAGAGCGACTCAAACACATCTGTATACTAACAGAGCGACTCAAACACATCTGTATAATCACAGAGAGAGTCAAACACATCTGTATACTCACAGAGACTCAAACAGATCTGTATACTAACAGAGAGACTCAAACACATCTGTATACTCACAGAGACTCAAACACATCTGTATACTAACAGAGAGAGTCAAACACATCTGTATACCAACAGAGAGACTCAAACACATCTGTATACTCACAGAGAGAGTCAAACACATCTGTATACTAACAGAGACTCAAACACATCTGTATACTCACAGAGAGAGTCAAAAACATCTGTATACTCACAGAGAGACTCAAACACATCTGTATACTAACAGAGAGACTCAAACACATCTGTATACTAACAGAGAGACTCAAACACATCTGTATACTCACAGAGAGACTCAAACACATCTGTATACTCACAGAGAGACTCAAACACATCTGTATACTCACAGAGAGACTCAAACACATCTGTATACTAACAGAGAGACTCAAACACATCTGTATACTAACAGAGAGACTCAAACACATCTGTATACTAACAGAGAGACTCAAACACATCTGTATACTCACAGAGAGACTCAAAGACATCTGTATACTAACAGAGAGAGTCAAACACATCTGTATACTAACAGAGAGACTCAAACACATCTGTATACTCACAGAGAGACTCAAACACATCTGTATACTCACAGAGAGACTCAAACACAATTTATATACTTATTGAAAACAAGCTACAAAATGTAATACCTTGGGAAATGACCTTTCATACTTTTTAATAGCCTTCATTTTCGCTAAATTGATTTATCAACTTTTAATACTTTTTAAGACCCCGCGGACCCCCTGAGATAGTGCAAAAATCAAACAGAGTATAGGATAGATTAGAGTTAAATAGTGAAGGTTATTTTGCAAGACCAGTGTGCAAGTAGTGCAGATGAAGTTATATATTTATAATAAATAAACACAATAAGCTAAATGATGCAGAGCTGGAGGTAGCTGCAGGGTTCTGTGTGAGCAGAATGAGATGGAAGATTCCATCTCATTCTGTGTGAACAGAATGAGATGGAAGATTCCATCTCATTCTGTGTGAGCAGAATGAGATGGAAGATTCCATCTCATTCTGTGTGAACAGAATGAGATGGAAGATTCCATCTCATTCTGTGTGAACAGAATGAGATGGAAGATTCCATCTCATTCTGTGTGAACAGAATGAGATGGAAGATTCCATCTCATTCTGTGTGAACAGAATGAGATGGAAGATTCCATATCGTACAGTCAAATTCAATTAAATACTGTTTGATAAAAAATGTACTGTCATAAATAAATATTATAGAAAATGTCTAGCGATCTAATGGTAACTATTATATACCTATTAAGATAATAAATGTAATAAATTGTAAGATGCAACCAGATCCCACTAACTCTACTGAAAGTTCACATTTAAAATACTTTAATTTCCACTGTTTTATACAGACTCAATAAAGTTGATGAGCTTTGGAGGTAATTATGAAACTCTGTGGTCGTTTCTCACAAACCCACTTCATTCCCCTCTGTTGAAAACTCTAAAGGTCCTTAAGGCCGCTACACACCGAGCCGATTTCGGCCGTCGATAGATGTCAGGCCGTCGATGAGCGTCCTGTCGCCCTACTCAGATCGGTGTGTCGCGCACAGTCGCGTCTTTTCGGTCGTGCGGAAGGTGTCGGCAAAATAAATCACTCTGATTGGCTGTTCAGCTTAGCGAATCAGTGCATGAGAAGCGAAACGGAAGTGAAGAAGGCACACACAGACGGCTATTATTTTTCATTTTCCAGTACCGCACTAAACGATTACAAGTCGTTATGTGAAACCGTCTGTGACGGACGAGAGTGAAAATGGAACGCACGCTATTTGTTGATGGTTTATATCACGCAGTCTGTTCTTCTTCTCTCGGTTATCACGCAGTCTGTTCTTCTTCTCTCGGTTATCACGCAGTCTGTTCTTCTTCTCTCGGTTATCACGCAGTCTGTTCTTCTTCTCTCGGTCATCACGCAGTCTGTCTTCCGGTTGTTGCCTCTTTTGAATGACGAGTACACACTACCGCCGCCTGCTGGTAAGGAGAGTTATTGCCACTCACGCATGCGCAGCTCGTACGTGCTTCTTGGCCGTCGGCTGAAGTCTTTGCGGTGTGTTCCAGTGCGACTGTTGGCCAAGACGCAGAGATGCAGAGACGCAGAGACGTGAGGCGACGCAACAGTCGGGTCCGTCGGGACGTGTTCTTTGGTGTCAGCTTGGTGTGTAGGGGCCTTAATGTGTCCTGAAGGATTTAAGACTCAGGCCCCATTTACACGAGGACGAAACGGGTACGTTTGCGTTTACGCACCGAATTCGTTTTCAAAAAAGTCTTCTGTTCACACGCATTCAGCTCAATTAACGTGTCCGTTCACACGAGACCGCTCGACCCGCTGGAAACCCTGTAGTTCATGTGGCGCTGCTGCCGCCACAAAATACACCAAAAGCAGCGAAGAAGACCCCGGAGCATGGTTGCCATGGTTGCCCTTCTGTTTATTCTCCGCGGTGGACGGCATGTGCTCCTGCTGTAGATCTCTCCGGTAGTCCACCAGCAGATGAAAAACACCCACCTCTCCGCCTCTTCCAAGGGACGAGGGGACCGTGCGGCAGAGTTTCCGTTAACATTTTTTTCCGCCGGTCAACATGTCCGTTAAAGTTTAAATCTTCCGGACAAAATTAGAAAAGTGCCGGTCAGAGGTCTTCTTTGTTATTTATTGAGCTTTAAAACAAATTGATAACGACTCTATATAATAATATAAGAATAAAACACGGAGCCTCTCTTTTCCTCCCCCTCTTCTGACAGCCCAGCAGCTGATCTCTGAGCAGGAGACGTGGGGAGAGGGAGGCGTGGGGAGAGGGAGGCGTGGGGAGAGGGAGGCGTGGGGAGAGGGAGACGTGGGGAGAGGGAGACATGGGGAGAGGGAGTGGGGAGAGGGAGGCGTGGGGAGAGGGAGGCGTGGGGAGAGGGAGACGTGGGGAGAGGGAGACGTGGGGAGAGGGAGGCATGGGGAGAGGGAGGCGGGGCTATTTCATCGTTATCAGGAAATGATCGTATAGAGGCGTACACACGGAGCCGTTTGCCCCCCCAGAGCGCTCCGTTTGCAGATCTATCCACCTTGGGACCCTTTTATCGTTTGCGGGTCCGTTTCCGCGTTCACGCGTCGGCCTCGTGTGAACGAACGGGCTATACGCGAGAGAAAAGTAGCAGATACAACCCGTTTTGTCCTCGTGTAAACGGCACTCGGACTCGGTCAAATCTTCCCCTCTTTATGGACCTCCTGCTGTGTTTCACACAAAGAGAGAGAGGAGGCTTCTCCTCTGAGAGCAGGACCAAAGCTACTTTGCATCATAAAACAATTCCTGAAGAAACTGAGAAAGAGGCTGCTTCAATTTAAAGAGAGAATAAAAGACATGGCTTCTATCAAACTATTCTGTTATCGAGTTATCCTTAAAGTGTGTTTTGCTGCAAAAATGCTGCTTTTTTCTGATTTAAAGTGAATATCTGTGGACTTTGAGACACTGGGACGTTTATCTATCTTTTATCACTCTTTAATCAATCCATGAAAGAGTGTTTTTATGTTCTTATATCTCACATCCCACAGCTGCTGGTGACCTCCTAAAGTCATGTTGATGTTAGCTGAGAAGCATACCCATGAACTCACATGGAACAAGCTGTTATTAAAGAATGAATCTTTACTTGCTGTTCAACGCAACTCAATAAAACAGATGCCGGTTTCCAGTTTTTAAGATTTAAACTTTTTTATCTACAAAACATGAATGGATTCATTGAACAAGTTGATTGATGAATTGATCTTTGCTGCAGTGCTAAACTTCTCCTCACCCCCAAAGAGGAAGTGAACATGATGACTCCTCCTGGTGTTCCCTCTGAACATGATGACTCCTCCTGGTGTTCCCTCTGAACATGATGACTCCTCCAGATGTTCCCTCTGAACATGATGACTCCTCCTGGTGTTCCCTCTGAACATGATGACTCCTCCAGATGTTCCCTCTGAACATGATGACTCCTCCTGGTGTTCCCTCTGAACATGATGACTCCTCCTGGTGTTCCCTCTGAACATGATGACTCCTCCAGGTGTTCCCTCTGAACATGATGACTCCTCCAGATGTTCCCTCTGAACATGATGACTCCTCCTGGTGTTCCCTCTGAACATGATGACTCCTCCTGGTGTTCCCTCTGAACATGATGACTCCTCCTGGTGTTCCCTCTGAACATGATGTCTCCTCCAGATGCTCCTCTGAACATGATGACTCCTCCAGATGCTCCTCTGCATCATTTCTACTCACACTGACTCTCTTAGATTTGATCTGAGAGTTATACCTTTAATCAGAGTTTTGATTCTTTCTCAAAAAGTTGATTTTCTTCTCAGATCTTTTTTTTTTTACAATTCAGAGTTATTTTCTTAGAGTTTTTTAATATTTTGAGATTATATATTTTTTAAGAATTCTGGCTTTTTCTAGAATTTTCTAAGAATTTCCTCAGAATTCTCAAAATGTTGACTTTCTTCTCAAAATTCAGATTTTTTATAATTCAGTTTTTTCTTAGATATTTTAAATATATAGAGAATTATATTTTTTAAAGAATTCTGAATGTTCTTATAATTTAGATTTCTTCTCAGAATTACGACTTTCTTTCTTAGATTTATTTGAGACTTTACCTTTTATCAGAATTTTGATTCTTTCTCAAAATGTTCACTTTATTCTTCCGAAAATATGGATAAGTGTCTCAGAGTCTCAGAGTCTCAGAGTCTCAGTGTCTCAGAGTCTCAGTGTCTCAGAGTCTCAGTGTCTCAGAGTCTCAGTGTCTCAGAGCTCTTTAGATCAGTGCAGTCTCAGTGTCTCAGAGTCTCAGTGTCTCAGAGTCTCAGAGCTCTTTAGATCAGTGCAGTCTCAGTGTCTCAGAGTCTCAGTGTCTCAGAGTCTCAGTGTCTCAGTGTCTCAGAGCTCTTTAGATCAGTGCAGTCTCAGTGTCTCAGAGTCTCAGAGTCTCAGTGTCTCAGAGTCTCAGAGTCTCATAGTCTCAGTGTCTCAGAGCTCTTTAGATCAGTGCAGTCTCAGTGTCTCAGTGTCTCAGAGCTCTTTAGATCAGTGCAGTCTCAGTGTCTCAGAGTCTCAGAGTCTCAGTGTCTCAGAGTCTCAGTGTCTCAGAGTCTCAGAGTCTCAGAGTCTCAGTGTCTCAGAGTCTCATAGTCTCAGTGTCTCAGTGTCTCAGAGCTCTTTAGATCAGTGCAGTCTCAGTGTCTCAGTGTCTCAGAGCTCTTTAGATCAGTGCAGTCTCAGTGTCTCAGAGTCTCAGAGTCTCAGTGTCTCAGAGTCTCAGAGTCTCAGTGTCTCAGTGTCTCAGAGTCTCAGAGTCTCAGTGTCTCAGAGTCTCAGTGTCTCAGAGTCTCAGAGTCTCAGAGTCTCAGTGTCTCAGAGTCTCAGAGTCTCAGTGTCTCAGTGTCTCAGAGTCTCAGAGTCTCAGAGTCTCAGAGTCTCAGTGTCTCAGAGTCTCAGAGTCTCAGAGTCTCAGTGTCTCAGAGTCTCAGTGTCATGTGTCATGATGCTGTCCCCTCCTGCTGCTCCTCTGAATAATGTCTCCTGCTGCTCCTCTGAATAATGTCTCCTGCTGCTCCTCTGAATAATGTCTCCTGAACACACAGCGGGCCGTTGGAAGAGAGCGTGGATACAGAAGAATGACTCGTCTTAAAGTCTCACATATAGGTCAGTGATTACGCTCTGTTTCACACGGAGAACATTATAACAAACAGAGCCTATAAACACGTGTGATACTCCCATGTTTCTACTTCCTGTTTCTGAGGATCTGTAAGTGACGTGTTCATGGATAAAAGTGACGTGTTCATGGATAAAAGTGACGTGTTCATGGATAAAAGTGACGTGTTCATGGCATGTTAGTCTTCTGAGTGCTCCCCCCCCCCCCACCAGAACAGCTGTGAGGGTCTAAATCTGTTCTGACACAACATGAAGGCCACCAGAGAAAACAGCAGCTCTTTAGATCAGTGCAGACAGGCAGATCCATCTTTAATGAGGAGCAGCAGGAGACGAGGAGCAGGAGGAGACGAGGAGCAGGAGGAGACGAGGAGCAGGAGGAGACGAGGAGCAGCAGGAGACGAGGGGCAGGAGGAGACGAGGAGCAGAGACGAGGAGCAGGAGGAGACGAGGAGCAGGAGGAGACGAGGAGCAGCAGGAGACGAGGAGCAGGAGGAGACGAGGAGCAGGAGGAGACGAGGAGCAGGAGGAGACGAGGAGCAGCAGGAGACGAGGGGCAGGAGGAGACGAGGAGCAGGAGGAGACGAGGAGCAGCAGGAGACGAGGGGCAGGAGGAGAGAGGAGAGGAGGAGACGAGGAGCAGAGACGAGGAGCAGGAGGAGACGAGGAGCAGGAGGAGACGAGGAGCAGCAGGAGACGAGGAGCAGGAGGAGACGAGGAGCAGAGACGAGGAGCAGGAGGAGACGAGGAGCAGGAGGAGACGAGGAGCAGGAGGAGACGAGGGGCAGGAGGTGACGAGGGGCAGGAGGAGTCGAGGAGCAGGAGGAGACGAGGAGCAGGAGGAGACGAGGGGCAGCAGGAGACGAGGAGCAGGAGGAGACGAGAGCAGGAGGAGACGAGGGGCAGCAGGAGACGAGGAGCAGGAGGAGACGAGGAGCAGGAGGAGACGAGGAGCAGGAAGAGACGAGGGGCAGGAGGAGACGAGGAGCAGGAGGAGACGAGGAGCAGGAGGAGACGAGGAGCAGGACGAGGAGCAGGAGGAGACGAGGAGCAGGACGAGGAGCAGCAGGAGACGAGGAGCAGCAGGAGACGAGGAGCAGGAGGAGACGAGGAGCAGGAGGAGTCGAGGAGCAGGAGGAGACGAGGAGCAGCAGTGCTTGATGCACTGGAGTTGTTCTTTCGCCAAATAATGTCACAGACTGTTCGACCAACACGGAGTTCGTTTTCACGTTTTTTTCTCTGAATTCTGACTTTTTTCTTTTTTTTGACTTTTTTTCTCAGAATTATGACTTTCTAAAAACCTGTAAATAATTTAGAACTTTTTTACAATTCAGACTTTTTTTCTTAGAATTACAATTTTTCATAACTTTTTTCTTTTTTAAAGGAGTCAGATTTACATTTGAATTCTTTCTCAAACGCTCTTTCTCCTCAGAGTTGGGACTTGTATCCTAATTCAGACTGTCTGGTGTGTGAACAGTCGTCTGGGTGGAAATGTGTAAGCTGTAAATGTAAAACAGGATTTGTAAACTCACAAAAATGCTTTACAAATATAAAAAAGATGCAAATCCGTAAATAAAAAGACAATCTGTGAAACATTCATTAACTTACAAATAAACTAAAACAAGTTAAATATCTTACATTTACAACGTTTAATCCGGTGTTTGTGGATCGGTTTATACGCACACTTTGAGGAATCGGATGTTTTAAACCGTTAAAACCCTCTTCTGATTCTCTGGGAGTTCCTCCTCCCCACCAGTCCCCATTATAAAACTGTGTGCTGGTGTTACGTTGAAAGCCGTCCCCCTCTCAGTGTTCCACAAAGACACAGCTGCTGTTTTTCACTCTTTTCAGACGCTTCTGTTCGAGGCGCCCGCTGTTTTCTGTTTTCAGAGAAAAAACCTCTGAAGAACCACGATGTGTTTCCCATTCTGAGGAGGGGGGGGTTCAGGATGAGGCCTTCTGGGGGGGGGGCATTTATAAGAGAAATCAGAAAGGACTCCCTGACAAAGACAAGCAGCGCTCTGGTGTAAACAGGCTGAGAAATATCGTGTCGCAAACATCATAACGGAGAAGCAAAGGCTTCATGATAATAATGTGTTTCATCTCATAGAACTGCTGGTATGGAAATGGGAAGAGGGCCGCAGCAAGTGAGCTTTAGTTCTGAGAAAAACTTTAAGAATTGTTCTGAATTTTTCTCAGAATTCTTAGTTTTTTCTTATAATTTTGACTTTTTTCAGAATTTCTGCTTTTTTTCTAAAATGTTTGAATTTTCTGACTTTTTGCTTTTTTCTCAGAATTTTTACTTTTTCTCAGAATTTTTACTTTAGTTCCTGATTTCTTTTTCTGAATTCTAACTGTCTAGAATTTTGTCTTTACTCAGAATTTCTCAGAGTTCTGACTTTTTCATTGTATGCACTTTAAAATGCTTCTTAATCATCTACAACTACATTTTGAATCTAAATACAGCAACGTTCTCCCAAAAATACAGAGGTCTCCCAGTTCCCACCAACTGACGCCACGGATATCAATCATTATCAAACAGGAAGTCTTTCTCCTTCTCCACAGAATATATGAATCAGTTTGCTAACAGGAGCATCTGCTGCCATGAGAAGACTTGTCCCGTCGGACGATAACTGAAACGTGTTTGGAAGGAAACGGAGATCTTCCTCGGGACGCCTTCAGGGCCGAAAGGGAGCGACACACTGAAACGCTATCACTGCGACCAGAGGAGGAACACTACCCAGATGGTAGAGGTGGTATTATGACCCTTCCTGATTAAACTTGGTTTGCACTGAGACAACTTTTCCTTGGTTGCATTTTGTGTAATGATTAAAAACATGAAAACAATATTAAAACCCTAGAGAGTCAAATGAGATGAGAGCCCTTTCCAGCTGAACCCTTCTGCGTCGTGTTCCAAAGCCGTTTCCCTTCATGCTGTTCTCATGATTGAACTCACTCAAAAACACTCCAAAATAATGACTATCATCCAATATTGGTTTTACTACATCATAACTAACTTATTATGCATTCACAACCGAACAATCCTGTTGTCATTATTTATAACCCCAAAAAACATTAAATCACATATTTTTAAGTAAGAAATGGGATTAAATTCACTCGTTATATTCCCTACAGTGAAGACAGTGGATAATCATGTTATCTGACTATAATAGACTAATATTAGAATACAATTGAAAGAGAACTTTATATTATTAACTACAGTATAGTAACCCTCAACATTTCATTGCACCAAATAACACACTTTTCTTAGAGACCTTCAGACTTGGCTAAAATGGTCAAAATCAGTGTTGTAGTGTTTAGCTGTTGGAGGATATCATGAAGCCGGAGAGTTATGATGTCAACGGGTCCCGGCAGACCGAACACACCGTAAAGGTTAATAATACTTAGGGCTTTTCAGTTTTCCATGCTAGTCTGTTCAGTTTAACTTGAATAGTTCTTCTGAACAGCGTGACACGTGTTCAGAAGAACTTCAGCTCATTAACATCTCGACCGGCGTTCATTGAGTCTCTGTATTCCTCTGTCAGAGTCACGAAGGTCCTGAGGCGTGAGAACGAGTCAGAAAAGCACATCGCTCATCGATAGAAACCCACACTGACAGATGCATTGTGGGATTACAGATGCAAACCACTGCGATTCCTCGACTGTAAAATACCTCGTAAACTGGGATCTAAATATAGCTTCATATTCACTGGAAGACGGTCATCAGACGTGTTTTCAAATCAAAACAGAGTCACATTTGCTTTTAATAACACGTCTAGATGGACTTGCTTTGACAGTCTGTGTGTCTGTGCTCATTAAACACATCTTTTTAATCCATCTCCACTTAAATATTCATTACACGTCATATTTTGGGCTATAAGAGACAATACTGTTATTGTTATTATTTAGGCCCTTATTGGAAGTTGTTGCTTAAGTGTTGATCTAATGTTTTATGAAGCCGTCACCTCAAAAAAAGGAATAATCCTCAGACAAAGTCCTCAATGTTAATAAAGTGACTCGTCTCTTGTAGTGAACTTTTCTCCCTCAGACAGGTTTTCAGGTGCAGAAAAAGGTCCTTTTTGAGGTTAAACTCCAACTAATCTGGACAGAAGCAGCAGAATAACTCATGGGTCAATAAAGAAGTGGACTCTAAAACGCTCTGGAGTTATTTGAAATGCCTTAAAGAATCCTACACAGCCATGACTGGATTCATATTCTAGAAATGGTATTTGTGTAGCTGCTCGAGCCAACAGTTCAGGGTTCATCGTTTTTTACCTTTTTGGTGCTAAAGGGTTTGAGTGCCTTGCATTGGTCTACAGTCCTTATTTTGAAATTCACCTTCAAACTCTCCTGTTTAGAGCAACGTAAAAGCTGCTTTATAAATAAACTTGCCTGAGAAACACCAGAGGAAATCATATGTCTTGTAATTAGAAAAGCGATCATCAAACAAATGACAAGCAATTAGCTAAAAGATAATAACTTAGTAAACTCACAATGGAATAAACTATTAAATGAAATCCATGTGATGGAGAAACTCTGAGAAACAAAATGCATATCTTTGAGGAAAGGTGGGAGAAATGGGTAGAACAATATAATGAAGAGTGTGGGGGAAACTTCTGAAGCAATAGAGTCAGGACTCAGAGAGACACGAGGAGAGCTGGAGCTTTGATGGAGTCAGGACTCAGAGAGACACGAGGAGAGCTGGAGCTTTGATGGAGTCAGGACTCAGAGAGACACGATGGAGAGCTGGAGCTTGATGGAGTCAGGACTCAGAGAGACACGAGGAGAGCTGGAGCTTGATGGAGTCAGGACTCAGAGAGACACGAGGAGAGCTGGAGCTTTGATGGAGTCAGGACTCAGAGAGACACGAGGAGAGCTGGAGCTTTGATGGAGTCAGGACTCAGAGAGACACGAGGAGAGCTGGAGCTTTGATGGAGTCAGGACTCAGAGAGACACGAGGAGAGCTGGAGCTCTGATGGAGTCAGGACTCAGAGAGACACGAGGAGAGCTGGAGCTCTGATGGAGTCAGGACTCAGAGAGACACGAGGAGAGCCGGAGCTTTGATGGAGTCAGGACTCAGAGAGACACGAGGAGAGCTGGAGCTCTGATGGAGTCAGGACTCAGAGAGACAAGAGGAGAGCTGGAGCTCTGATGGAGTCAGGACTCAGAGAGACACGAGGAGAGCTGGAGCTCTGATGGAGTCAGGACTCAGAGAGACACGAGGAGAGCTGGAGCTCTGATGGAGTCAGGACTCAGAGAGACACGAGGAGAGCTGGAGCTTTGATGGCAAACACTGACGTTTTTTTTGGAGCTTCAGCCGGAGAATTCACAAGACGTGTCACGGGCCACGGTCTGACCACACAGTTGAGATGCCACAATCAATTCTGAAGAACTCTCCCCAGACCCGTGTGTTTATCTAGTTCTGAGAGAATAATCAACATTGTGCAGAACAAGATAGAACCAAAACACCTCTATCAGCTGATGCCAACAGACAGGAACATAGAACCATAACACCTCTATCAGCTGAGGCCAACAGGCAGGAACATAGAACCATAACACCTCTATCAGCTGACGCCAACAGGCAGGAACATATAACCATAACACCTCTATCAGCTGACGCCAACAGGCAGGAACATAGAACCATAACACCTCTATCAGCTGACGCCAACAGGCAGGAACATATAACCATAACACCTCTATCAGCTGACGCAAACAGACAGGAACATAGAACCATAACACCTCTATCAGCTGACGCAAACAGGCAGGAACATAGAACCATAACACCTCTATCAGCTGAGGCCAACAGGCAGGAACATAGAACCATAACACCTCTATCAGCTGAGGCCAACAGGCAGGAACATAGAACCATAACACCTCTATCAGCTGATCCAACAGGCAGGAACATAGAACCATAACACCTCTATCAGCTGACGCCAACAGGCAGGAACATAGAACCATAACACCTCTATCAGCTGAGGCCAACAGGCAGGAGCAGGGAGGCAGAGCCCTGAGAGCACAGCAGCCCAGGTACAGGTGCGTGAGCTCAGTGAGGACCCCAGGTACAGGTGCGTGAGCTCAGTGAGGACCCCAGGTACAGGTGCGTGAGCTCAGTACAGGGACAGGACAGCATGAACTGATAAACTGGGTCACAGTTATGGGCCTTGGGAAATATTTCCCCAACACAGATAATTAATGTATATCTGAGTATTAATAATGTATCCATTCTTTTATTTGTAATATTATTATTACTATTATTTTATTATTTCTTTTCATATTTGTGATCTGCTATGAAGTTAATCTATGTACTAGACGTGTTTATTTTGTTATGTTTGCTTTGTAAATATTTTCTTAAAATGCAAATTAAATTAAATTTCTTGCAGCACTTTAATTATTTCTGCTAATAAAATGACTGACCTCCAAACCTGCAGCTAATGAACCTGATGAAGCTGAAGCTGCCTCAAAGTGAGTCACCCCGTGTCCCTTTACTCTTTTTAAATTCAAATGGAATAAATGTCCAGCTGGGTCAGCTGGGCCGAATGTAATGAGCCAAAACAAGAGTTGGCCTACTTCCTCTGACTGAGTGTGGAGAACAAAGAGAAACAGGAACCATCAGGAGAGGAGACTCTTCGTTAGCGTTAGCGTAGCATTTTTACTTTTTTCTTAGGATTTTACCTTTTTTCCGAAGTTGTACTTTTTCCCAGAATTCTGATTTCTTTATTTTTGTATTTGATGCTCGTCTAAAATGCTTCTTAATCATCAACAACTACATTTTAAATCTAAATAGGTCAAAGTTTGCCCAAAGATACGTCTGCTTCTTCTGGGTCCAGAGTTGATGGAGTTTAACCTCAAAAAGGACCTTTTTCTGCACCTGAAAACCTGAGGGAGAAAAGTTCACTACACGAGACGATGTCTTTAAATCCCACGGGTCACCTTATTAACATTGAGGATTGTGTCTGAGGATTGTTCCTTTTTTTGAGGTGACGGCGTCATAAAACATGACATCAGACTTTTAGAGCTTCAGAAACGACTTCGATAAGACTTAAATAATAATAATACGTTTAGAAAGTGAAGAAAGACACATTTGAAACAAAGACGCTCTGCAGGAAGAAATATTATTTGAACCTAAATGTCAGCGGGGCTACATCATCAAATAAAGCAGATCGAAATGTCCTCCGCAGAAACTCAAGCACCAAACGCAGAGCTCCAGAAAGAGCTCAATATCTATGGAACAATATTCTGCTCTTTATTCATTTATTCTGGCTGAAGGAAAGATTACATCTGGCTCCATTTCACATTTAAAATAGCCACTAAATGCCCCAAATTAAAGTTATGTAACATGTCAGAGCACATGTTCCTTTCTGGCTGAAGGCCGGAGCAACAGACGGGATCATTTCTTTATTTATTTATTTCTCAGCCAACTGTTAAACGCTCTCATCGACCCACAGATCATTAGTTTGTTTGAGCTGATGAGGAGGATTTAAAGGTTTCCTGTTCATGTTTTCATGTATTTATTAGATTTTGTTGCTTGTAAGGATTGGTATTATTCAGGTTTGTATTTGCCGTCTCTGAACGCACGGGTCCTAAAGAGGCTCAAAAACTCAACATTTTGCTTCTAGTTTTGTGAAAAAAATAGAAATGTGTTTGTGATTGGATGTAAAAAAAAGTGCATAAGCCACGCCCACTTTCACTACATTTGGTATCTATGTAGCATGCAGAGATCCGTGCCAGAAACCCTAAATGTCACTTCTTCACATGAAGCAATTTATGGCATTTTTCTAGGATCCTTTCCTTTCATTCACCATGAAATATGATGCATGCAATGATGCATGCAGGGTCTTCTGATCCGGCAGAGACAAGGTATGCCAGAAAGCACACATGAAGTCTGACTCTACCTGAAACTTGTCCTACTTTATCACTTTAACACTTTATTTTTGCTGTATTATTATTTAAATGTGTATTCTATGTTATCTTTATTTTGAACTCTGACCTGTTGCTGCTAAAAACGCCTGAATTTCCACAAGGAGAGAAATAAAGTTCCATCTTACCTGAAGCATGTCCTGCGAGCTTCTCCCAGCGATTTATGCCATTTTTCTAGGATCATTTCACTTTCCATTTACACAAAGATTGGGTTTTTGGATCCAGAAGAGACAAGTGATGCCAGAAAGCTCACAGGAAGTCACACTCTAATGTCTGGCACTATTTCTATTCTAATTGTATTTTCTTGCACTATTTGATCTGTTTCATTAGTTCTATGTCCTATATATATTCATGTTGCTCTGCTGGAGGAGGACTTCAGTTTGTCATTGACACATCTCCACTGAAGCTGCTGAGCACATGATGAGAGAGACTCTACCTGCGGTTCTACCTGAAGCATCTCATATATTATAATAATATATAACCCTTTGCTGCTCGATCCCGACTAGAAACCCAAAATATCACGATTTATGGCATTTTTCTAGAGTTTTTTAAGATTCAAAATTCCTTTTTTAAGATTCCTTATAAAATAAATACTTTCTCTCTTGTTTTGGTGAAGCGTGTTTAAATGTATGGAACTCATTTCAGCTTTCATTAACCAAAAATAAGGTTTTTGGATCCAGTAGAGACACGGTACAGTATGCCAGAAAGCTCACAGGAAGTCAGACTGTATCTGAAGCATAAGATAAGATAAATTGGGAAATGTCTGCGTGGCAGCAGCATACAAAGACAAGGCATTGCCCAATGGAGAAATCAAAAGACTAGAAATAAAGAATCCAAAATGTAAACGTCTGAAATAGAAATAAAATAGCATGAACAAGTCAAACAGCCTGTCCTACCTTGTGGCTGTACGGAGCTTCTCCCAGGTTGATCCCGTCTTTAGAGAGTCTGTCTCTCAGCAGGACCTTCAGCTTCAGTTTGGGGTACGTCACAAAGTCGTTGCAGTGGGACAGTTTCAGGTTGTGTTTCCCGGGACATGAAGACTCGTGAAGTCCTGATTTTAACTTCCTGTCTCCGTCCAGAGGCTCTAAAGTGAAATAATAACCCGCTGACTTCCTGTTCTTCCCGTCCTGAAGCCGGTGAACGGCGGTGAGAAGTCTGTGTCTGTGAAACTGGATCTGAACCCCGATGGCGTCCAGATCTGGATCCCCGATCTGTTTGCAGACCTCCAGGTCATCGTATCCGTTATCCACGAAGGCCTGCAGGTACTGAGCCAGGTGCAGCTTGGAGAGCCACTCCAGGACCAGGCTGGGACCCTGGCTCATCTTTAGAAATAAGGTTTATAAAGTAAAGAAGACCTTAAATCCTTTAAGACGTTCTCACAGCTGCAGGACGACAAAGATGAACCCTCCAAATCTGTGAGAGCGACTGGAAAGATTACAACACTGTGGAGAGATGAGTTGTATGTTAGGGACGCTTTGTTGGTGTAGGAAGTGAGACATTAACAACAGGTTGGGTCTATATCATATATATATGTGAAAGTTCAGAACAAGTCATAAATCTGTGGAAAAAATATCAAATCTTAGAAAAAATATCAAATTCTTAAAAAACAAAAAGTCTCAGAGGTATTTATTTATATATTTAACTTGAATCCGCACATTTAGAAGCTGAAACCAGGGATTTGTTTGACTTCCTTCAAAAGGTCAAAACCAGCATCATCTTTAGAAAGTATTTATAAAGTCTGAAGAGCTTTAATGTGAATCTGAATACTTGTTAGACGCTTTTATCCAAAGCGACTAACATACTCAATACTGTGGGCCAGTGGGTGGCGTAACTATCGACGGTGCAGCCGGGGCAACGCACCGGGGCCCAGAGCCGGCCAGGGGCCCGGAGCCGGCCAGGGGCCCAGAGCCGGCCAGGGGCCAAGAGCCGGCCAGGGGCCCAGAGCCGGCCAGGGGCCCGGAGCCGGCCAGGGGCCAAGAGCCGGTCAGGGGCCCGGAGCCGGCCATGGGCCCAGAGCCGGCCAGGGGCCCAGAGCCGGCCAGGGGCCCAGAGCCACAACCTTGTTACGCCACTGCTGTGGGCAATCCCCACAGGAGCAGTTTGGGGTGAAGTGTCTCAGGGACACAACGACATGCTGACTGCAGTGGGGTTTGAACCTGAGCTCCCCTGATCCCAACACCAACGCACAGAATACTTTCTACTTTTACTCAAGTACAAGATCTGAGTACTTCTACTTTTACTCAAGTACAACAAGATTTGAGTACTTCTACTTTTACTCAAGTACAAGATCTGAGTACTTCTACTTTTACTCAAGTACCAGATCTGAGTACTTCTACTTTTACTCAAGTACCAGATCTGAGTACTTCTACTTTTACTCAAGTACAACAAGATCTGAGTACTTCTACTTTTACTCAAGTACAACAAGATCTGAGTACTTCTACTTTTACTCAAGTACCAGATCTGAGTACTTCTCCAACTCTGCATATAAATCCAGATTTTGACCGATGGGTAATTAGCTCACATTTTAAGTTTAAATTATTAACATTTAGTTGGCCCAATAGTCTCTGAGTAACAGATTGAAACGTTAAATCGTTAATTGACACTAATTATCAAACACACATTTTAACTTACTCTCTCTCCTCGTCTCCAGGTGTGTCCGGGTCAGTTTCTGAGAGAAGATTTAAATCCAGTTTCCCGCATGTCTGTGCAGTTTTCCTCTCAGAAACACCCGGTGAGAAGCCGTCTCTCCTCAGTCTGCTTCCCCGTCTTTGTCCCTCTCATCCCGGGTAAAAACGCTCCGGCATGTCGGTAAAAAAAACATCCATCCGGAGCTCAAATTAATTAAATCCAGATCCAAAATGTAACATGTAAACACCATGAGAGTGAACATAAACCCCAACACATGTGATGAACCCGGTGATAGAGCAGTATTCTCGGCTCTTCTGGAGCTCCTCTACCCGGTCCTCTCACTCCGCTTCCCCGGCAGAATGAGCTCTTCTCCGGCTGCTCTCTCTGAGGAGCCCCGCTGCATCACGGGAGCTCCGGAGCACCAGCGACACCTGCTGGGGGTTCTGGAAATATAAGGAAACATCGGAACGAGGAAGAATGTGAAATGTATTGGGAAGTTATATTAAAAATAAATAATAATAACAATAACAAATATTATAATAATAAAGCCAATAAATAATAATTGTAAAAATAAATACAAAAATGAAAATAATAACTATAATATTAAATATGAATATAATAACAATAATTATAATAATTATTCTTCTTTACTCAAGTACAAGATCTGAGTACTTCTACTTTTACTCAAGTACAAGATCTGAGTACTTCCACTTTTACTCAAGTACAAGATCTGAGTACTTCTACTTTTAGAATATTTATAATAACAATAATTATAATTATAAGAAATACAAAAATCGAAATAATAACAAATTCTTAAAGCGTAAATCAAACACAGGAGACAGGATCAGTTTTACATTTATTTCCCATTGCACAATAATATCTATATATCCTGTATCTACAGTCTAAACTGTTTGTGGCAGCAGATTAAGTCGGAAACATCCACGTGAAATGTATTTTAATAAAACTGTACAAAAATGTGCCTAATATGAGAAAAATACTGCGTCTCCACAGATCTTCATCCCAGAGGACGGACGGAGGGACGGACGGCAGAAATAAATAAATATAATATCATTTATATATAATCTCTCACACAGGAAACCTTCAGCTTTGTTCAGGTGAATACACACATCTGCAGTAGGGGGAACACACACTGAAGATCATGCATCCTTCACACACACATCTGCATCAATAACAATAATATATTTATTATATTTATTATTATAACCACGGTTTGGAGTAACTCCCCCCAGAACAAAAGGGACATTAAAGGTTTCATTTTAAATCTTGAAATGTATAAATATAATATCTGATATATGAGAAGTGTTAATTGGTTAATTGGCAAATGACGTAGATCAGCATACTGTCATGTTTTGGTCCTTTTAAAGCAACATCAAATGGGACAAAAATAAAAACACATTAAATCAAATTATTTAGAAATAGTGCAAACCCACAACGCTTCAGACTCACAGGAGGTACAGGAGGATCACAGCAGGTACAGGAGGATCACAGCAGGTACAGGAGGATCACAGGAGGATCAAAGGAGGTACAGGAGGATCCCAGCAGGTACAGGAGGATCACAGCAGGTACAGGAGGATCACAGCAGGTACAGGAGGATCACAGCAGGTACAGGAGGATCACAGCAGGTACAGGAGGATCACAGCAGGTACAGGAGGATCACAGCAGGTACAGGAGGATCACAGCAGGTACAGGAGGATCACAGCAGGTACAGGAGGATCACAGGAGGTACAGGAGGATCACAGCAGGTACAGGAGGATCACAGCAGGTACAGGAGGATCACAGCAGGTACAGGAGGATGGTACAGGAGGATCACAGCAGGTACAGGAGGATCACAGCAGGTACAGGAGGATCACAGCAGGTACAGGAGGTACAGGAGGATCACAGCAGGTACAGGAGGATCACAGCAGGTACAGGAGGATCACAGCAGGTACAGGAGGATCACAGCAGGTACAGGAGGATCACAGGAGGATCAAAGGAGGTACAGGAGGATCACAGCAGGTACAGGAGGATCACAGCAGGTACAGGAGGATCACAGGAGGTACAGGAGGATCAATGTATTGCAAAAAGCTGCTTATTTTGTGGATTTAATAACATCAAAAATCTGAAAAATGGGTGAAAATGTCCAACAATTTTGCTTTAAGTCTGCAAGCATCGTCCGTGAGTCGATGGGCCTCATGCAGGAGGAGATTTATATGGGGCTTTTATATGTTAATAATTTGTTCAATGAGATTCATGATTTCGAGCAGATTTGGATGCTTAAGAAGGTTTGTGCATCTGGGAAAAAGAAAAAAACCCAAATCTGAAAAATTAACAAAAAACCTGAGAATTAAACAAAAAAAACATGAAAAACAATCTGAAAAATGAAGTAAAACCGTTCAGTAATCTTCAAGATGAATCTTCCCGCATGAGGCCCGATGTCACGTGATCTAATTTAGTAAATAAACTCTCTGAACTCTTTTCTCTTCAGCAGTTCTTGATACAGTAAAACTCAAAGACATCCGAGTGAAGCGTCTCTTTGGTGTGGAGAAACAGAGACGGCAGGAAGCTGCACAGACTGTCCTTTCAAAATAAAAGCCCCACAGATAATGTCCTTTCAAAAATAAAAGCCCCACGGATAATGCTCCCACAGTAAGAGCAGCATATCCTCACAGCTCCTGGATGTACATCTAATAATTACAACACCATAGGAAAGAAAAAACTCAAAAGACCAAACAAATATCGCCACACACACACACACACACACACACACACAATCCTGAATACATGTATGTTCTCACACACACACACACACACACACACACACACACACACACACACACACACACACACACACACACACACACACACACACACACACACACACACACACACACACACACACACACACACACACACACACACACACACACACACACGTTGAAGGCATAGAGAAAGTTAGACACACAAAAAAACAGCTGATGTGGTAAAAATAAATCGGAATAATCATGTTTATAGATTCTTCATCACAATTAAAATGTAACCAAAATATACGCTAATCATGATAAGAGAGAGAGAGACACCGCAGGTAAAAATAGGGTTGTAATTGTGATATTTTGGGCTATTTATCTTCCACTACATGTCTTCTTTAAGACTCAAATTCACATTTAGGAGTTTCTTTCACCAATTGTGTCTGTAGATTTCTCCTAAACTCACCCACAGTTGCATCACGACGCCACATGGCGCCACATGACGCCACAGTTGCATCACAACGCCACATGATGCCACAGTTGCATCACGACGCCACTTGACGCCACATGACGCCACAGTTGCATCACAACGCCACATGACGCCACATGACGCCACATGACGCCACATGGCGCCACATGATGCCACAGTTGCATCACGACGCCACATGACGCCACATGGCGCCACAGTGGCATCACAACGCCACATGGCGCCACAGTTGCATCACGACGCCACATGACGCCACATGACGCCACAGTTGCATCACAACGCCACATGACGCCACATGGCGCCAAGTTGCATCACAACGCCACATGGCGCCACAGTTGCATCACGACGCCACATGACGCCACATGACGCCACATGACGCCACAGTTGCATCACAACGCCACATGGCGCCACAGTTGCATCACAACGCCACATGACGCCACATGGCGCCACAGTTGCATCACAACGCCACATGACGCCACATGGCGCCACATGGCGCCACATGATGCCACGTGGCGCCACATGACGCCACGTGGCGCCACGTGGCGCCACATGACGCCACGTGGCGCCACGTGGCGCCACATGACGCCACGTGGCGCCACGTGACGCCACAGTTGCATCACAACGCCACATGGCGCCACGTGGCGCCACATGACGCCACGTGGCGCCACATGGCGCCACCTGGCGCCACAGTTGCATCACAATGCCACATGGTGCCACATGGCGCCACATGACGCCACATGACGCCACAGTTGCATCACGACGCCACATGACGCCACATGACGCCACATGGCGCCACATGACGCCACATGGCGCCACATGACGCCACAGTTGCATCACGACGCCACATGACGCCACATGACGCCACATGACGCCACAGTTGCATCACGACGCCACATGACGCCACATGGCGCCACAGTTGCATCACGACGCCACATGACGCCACATGACGCCACATGGCGCCTCATGGCGCCTCATTTGCATCACAACGCCACATGGCGCCACAGTTGCATCACAACGCCACATGGCGCCACAGTTGCATCACAACGCCACATGGCGCCACGTGGCGCCACGTGGCGCCTCATTGCGCCTCATGCCACGTGACGCCACGTGACGCCACATGGCGCCACATGGCGCCATGACGCCACATGGCGCCACATGGCGCCACAAGACGCCACATGACGCCACATGACGCCACATGACGCCACATGACACCACATGGCGCCACATGGCGCCACATGGCGCCACATGACGCCACATGACACCACATGACGCCACATGACACCACATGGCGCCACATGGCGCCACATGGCGCCACATGACACCACATGGCGCCACATGGCGCCACATGACGCCTCATTTGCATAGTTAAACATGAAGTGGTTATTTAACATTTGACCCTGTTCACCTGCAGTGTCTCCCTCTTTATTCAGATGTCTCTCCAGTGTAAGAACTCTCCTAATATATTAATGTAAACTCTTCATCGGGGGTAAACATTTCAGCACTGTTTTGTGCATTTCATTGGCAAAAAACAAAAAACAAAAACAATGCCCGGAACACAAACTTCGTATCTATTTTACCTTCCTCGTAATAAATAAACTTGATTTTAAAATGAAAGCAAAGTGACTCCGTATGTTCCTCTCCTGAAACAATAAAACGGTGTGAGATGATACCAGCCCTTATTCTGAGAGTGCTCTACGGCTCCTTCTGGACACACAAACATGACAAATAAAAGACAGAAGAATAATTTAAAGCAGGAACAGACTTCACTGATTGGCCGTCCTTCACAAACGTCCTGATTGGTTGGAAAGACGTCAGACTTTTCTCCTCCTTTGAGTCCGCAGAGAGGAATAAAGTCCTTCCTCTCAGCGGGTGTAGAGATATATATATTTATGAGATATATACGAGGGGTTAAAGCTCCTCTTCCTCTTCTCTCCGAAGTGATGAAGAGTAAGAGGAGGAGGAAGATGTGATCAGAGTTCGGCTCGGCGCTGCATCAGAGCTGATACCACTTCTTATCTTTGTACTTCAGCATCATCTGGGGAGGGGAAGGAGAGGGGGAGGAGAGGGGGAGGAGAGGGGAAGGAGAGGGGAAGGAGAGGGAAGGAGAGGGGGAGGAGGGACGGAGAGGGGAAGGAGAGGGAAGGAGAGGGGAAGGAGAGGGGAAGGAGAGGGAAGGAGAGGGAAGGAGAGGGGAAGGAGAGGGGAGGAGAGGGGAAGGAGAGGGGGGAGAGGGGACGGAGATGGGAAGGAGAGGGGAGGAGAGGGGAGGAGAGGGGAAGGAGAGGGAAGGAGAGGGGAAGGAGAGGGGAGGAGAGGGGAAGGAGAGGGGAAGGAGAGGGGAGGAGAGGGGAAGGAGAGGGGACGGAGAGGGGGAGGAGAGGGGGAGGAGAGGGGAAGGAGAGGGGAAGGAGAGGGGGAGGAGAGGGGGAGGAGAGGGGGAGGAGAGGGGGAATGTTACAAACAAGCCTTCTTTCATGACTTTAACAAAGTAGAGCTTCAATGAAACTGCACTTTGGTCGTTAAAATAAATAAATCTAGACTTTAATAAAAACTAAAACTGGAATAAAATAAAATGACATGAAACTAAAGTTAAAAATAAAGGTCGACTAAATCTTGAATAAAACTAGATTAAAATATACCAACATGTTGAATAAACTAGACTCAAACTCAAATAAATATAAATCAGAACAAGACTAAATTAGACCAAAACTGTACAAAATGTCGAGCCTAAACAAGAATAAAGCTGGAATAACACTGGAGGAAAAAATAGATCATAGAATAAAATAAAACTGGACTAAAACTTGAATGAAATGAGTAAAAAAAAACTAGACTGAAACAATTGAGGATATATGTTCTAAGGTCTAAATATCTAAATAATTGATCTGTGTTAATTAGCCGTGATGAGTGTCTCACATCGTGGGCGTGTTTGGAGAAGGAGTCGGCGCTGTTCATCATGGCGGCCGTGCGGTCCTCCAGTTCCCCGAGTTTCTGTCCTCGTTCGTCCAGAGCGATGCGAGCGCGAGCGAGATCTCCCACGACTCCTGAAGCCGCCCCCTTCATCCCCTCCATCCCCCCCGAGCCGGGGATCAGCTGGGCGAGGCTGCGAGACGCCTTCCCAGACCCCAACTCTCCAACTGACACAAAGAGGGAGAGATAATTATATTAATATAAGTTCTACTAGAGTAAAAGTGGAATAAAACTAAACGTAAAACATGTTAAAACTAAAATCCTTTCAAAATAAAAGCTTTGAAGTTCCTGACAACACTAACTTAGATAGTTAGAGGTTTAACACCAGAGTAATATTAATAATCAATAGCATCCTAATTATATTTAGGGCAGTTTAAAGCAAAATAACAATCACACACAGGATTAACTTTTATTCTGAAAATCTGTCAGAATCCATTAGAATAGAGCAAATAAAAAGCATAACATGATCAGAAATACACATACATAATAATAAAGCATATAATGTGATATATGTGTACTCACAGAGGTCCTCCCGGTCCAGAGACTGAGCTCCTCCTCCGAAGAGACCTTTAAAGAATCCTCTGTTCGGAGCCTCGGGGGTTTCAACCGCGGTGAACAGCTCACTCAGCATCTCCTGGAACATCAGAAGTATATATAAATATTACCTGCAGAAATACAGGTATTACTAACTCACTCAGCCTCTCATAAAACATCCACATCTTTAATATAAACTCTATATCACCTGTAGAAATAAAGATATTGAACAATATAACCTCCCCCCTCACCTGTCTGTGTTCACAGGTGTCCTGGCTGTTACAGTAACCCCCCTCCCCCCTCACCTGTCTGTGTTCACAGGTGTCCTGGCTGTTACAGTAACCCCTCCCCCCTCACCTGTCTGTGTTCACAGGTGTCCTGGCTGTTACAGTAACCCCCCTCGCCCCCCCTCCCTCACGTGTCTGTGCTCACAGGTGTCCTGGCTGTTACAGTAACCCACCTCACCTGCCTGTGCTCACAGGTGTCCTGGCTGTTACAGTAACCCCCCACCCTCCTCACCTGTCTGTGTTCACAGGTGTCCTGGCTGTTACAGTAACCCCCCACCCTCCTCACCTGTCTGTGTTCACAGGTGTGCTGGCTGTTACCTGGCTGTTACCTGGCTGTTTCAGTAACCCCCCTCACCTGTCTGTGCTCACAGGTGTCCTGGCTGTTCCAGTAACCCCCCTCCCCCCTCACCTGTCTGTGCTCAAAGGTGTCCTGGCTGTTACATTAACCCCCCCCCCCACCTGTCTGTGCTCACAGGCGTCCTGGCTGTTACCGTAACCCCCCCCCCCCCCCTGACCTGTCTGTGTTCACAGGTGTCCTGGCTGTTACCTGGCTGTTACAGTAACCCCCCCCCTCACCTGTCTGTGCTCACAGGCGTCCTGGTTACAGTGACCCCCCTCACCTGTCTGTGCTCACAGGTGTCCTGGTTACAGTAACCCCCCACCTGTCTGTGCTCACAGGTGTCCTGGCTGTTACAGTAACCCCCCTCACCTGTCTGTGCTCACAGGTGTCCTGGCTGTTACCGTAACCCCCCCCCCCCCCCCTGACCTGTCTGTGTTCACAGGTGTCCTGGCTGTTACCTGGCTGTTACAGTAACCCCCCCCCCTCACCTGTCTGTGCTCACAGGCGTCCTGGTTACAGTAACCCCCCTCACCTGTCTGTGCTCACAGGTGTCCTGGCTGTTACAGTAACCCCCCTCACCTGTCTGTGCTCACAGGTGTCCTGGCTGTTACAGTAACCCCCCTCACCTGTCTGTGCTCACAGGTGTCCTGGCTGTTACAGTAACCCCCCTCACCTGTCTGTGCTCACAGGTGTCCTGGCTGTTACAGTAACCCCCCTCACCTGTCTGTGCTCACAGGTGTCCTGGCTGTTACAGTAACCCCCCTCACCTGTCTGTGCTCACAGGTGTCCTGGCTGTAGGTGAGCCTCTGGATCTCCGTGGGGGAGGTCAGGTAGAGAGCCTGGCCCAGGTGAGAGAAGCAGAAGGTTCTGGCGATCCTCATGTCCGTCAGAGGGAGGTAGTTCACGTCCAGCAGGGGGCGCAAGCTGGGCAAACTGAGAGGGGGGGGGGGGACACATCAAGCATTAATACAAAATAACATTTACTATTTATTCAAATGAAGGATCTTTTGGGGGCGACAGACTTTTAAAAACCTCAATAGAAACTTCAAATGTAAGTCTATATTTAAGGGTTTTGCAGAATAAATGTTAAATAATCTGAACTAACTTCAACATAAAGTACATCTATATAACCACAATAATGAAAAAAGTATACTTATTATTATTAATTTAATTTAAGAGGGATGAAGTCTGTAGAACGACAGACGTTCAAAGCTTCATTCAAAAACCCTGAAATATTTCAAAATGTTTCATTGTTATTAATTTGAGTAAAATGTGCATATTTGAACTTTAACTTCTCACATGTACATACGTATTAGTATTCTAAGGTATTCTAAAATAGAGGAACAGTCTTTAAACCCAATATCTCACAGGGGTTCAGAGTGAAAGTCACTCTTAGTTATTGTGACTCCCCCAGGTATTTATAACCCCGTATGTTATCGTACCTGAGGGTCATGATGTGTCTGTGTATTTGTTGTTGTTGTACCTGAGGGTCATGATGTGTCTGTGTATTGTTGTTGTTGTTGTACCTGAGCGTCATGATGTGTCTGTGTATTGTTGTTGTTGTTGTACCTGAGGGTCATGATGTGTCTGTGTATTGTTGTTGTTATCGTACCTGAGGGTCATGATGTGTCTGTGTATTGTTGTTGTTATCGTACCTGAGGGTCATGATGTGTCTGTGTATTGTTGTTGTACCTGAGGGTCATGATGTGTCTGTGTATTGTTGTTGTTGTTGTAACTGAGCGTCATGATGTGTCTGTGTATTGTTGTTGTTATTGTACCTGAGCGTCATGATGTGTCCTTGTATTGTTGTTTGAACTCAGTTATTATTAGTGTATTATAATCAGGGGTGCACATAACTTTCTTAGTGAGTTACTCAAATGAGTACCAGGAGACAATGTTTGGTACTCAGGGCTGCCCACACAAAGTTCTGTGTTCAGCCCCTCTGTTTCGCGGACGGGACGGGGGGGGGGAGGTATTGCACGTCAACGGGAGGGGTGGAGGTGGGCGCTAGTGGAGCCCGCGTGTGGAACTCGCGCCGGAAGTTGCACCGCGACCGGCTCTGTCGTCCAGTGATCGAAGCGCCTTCTGGAAATGCTTCACAAGTCTGCCGGTACGCAAATGCACTTTGTGACACAAGTGACGGTACGCAATTCAGATGTTTGCCGCGCATGCGTACCAGTTATGTGCACCCCTGATTATAGAGCAATATTCAACCCAATGTCCCTGCTAGGGCCCTAGAAGTGAATATAACTATTTATTTTATTTTGCAGGTGTAGTTATTGTGATTCCCCCAGGTGTTTATAACCCAGTTGTTGTTGTTGTTGTTGTACCTGAGGGTCATGATGTGTCTGTGTATTGTTGTTGTTGGTTAAACTGAGTTATTATTAGTATACTAGTGCAGTAAAAGCATTTTAATTACATTTCATTTGTGCAGGTGTAGTTATTGTGACTCATTGTGGTATTTATAACCCTGTTGTCGTGGTACCTGAGGGTCATGATGTGTCTGTGTATTGTTGTTGTTGTAGTACCTGAGGGTCAAGATGTATCTGTGTATTGTTGTCGTGGTACCTGAGGGTCATGATGTGTCTGTGTATTGTTGTTGTTGTAGTACCTGAGGGTCAAGATGTATCTGTGTATTGTTGTCGTGGTACCTGAGGGTCATGATGTGTCTGTGTATTGTTGTTGTTGTTGTACCTGAGGGTCAAGATGTATCTGTGTATTGTTGTCGTGGTACCTGAGGGTCATGATGTGTCTGTGTATTGTTGTTGTGGTACCTGAGGGTCAAGATGTATCTGTGTATTGTTGTCGTGGTACCTGAGGGTCATGATGTGTCTGTGTATTGTTGTTGTTGTAGTACCTGAGGGTCATGATGTGTCTGTGTATTGTTGTTGTTGTACCTGAGGGTCATGATGTGTCTGTGTATTGTTGTGTATTGTTGTTGTTGATGTACCTGAGGGTCATGATGTGTATGTGTATTGTTGTGTATTGTTGTTGTTGATGTACCTGAGGGTCATGATGTGTCTGTGTATTGTTGTTGTTGTAGTACCTGAGGGTCATGATGTGTCTGTGTATTGTTGTGTATTGTTGTTGTTGATGTACCTGAGGGTCATGATGTGTCCGTTGGCACAGAAGCATGCGATGCAGTTGCCCCCCCCCAGCGTCACCACGTCGGCCCTCAGCACGAAGGAGCTCTCGCTGATGCTGTGTTTGTGGAGGCGGCTCTGAGAGGGCAGAGCCAGCACCTTGGCCTGTTTCTCTGACACCAGGACCAGGAACTGAGAGTCCTGACCCTCCACTGAGGGGGGGGGCGAGGGGGGGCGGCGCCGCCTCTTCTCCCGCTGGTCCTCCTCAGAGCCGTTTGGGTCGTACCATTGTTCAGAGGGGGGGGAGGAGGGAACCACTGGAGTCCAGAAGAGCCATCGTGAGGATCCCCGCCTTCAGGGTCTCCAGGGAGCCTAAACACGGACATAGAGATTCAGTTATAACCAATACATTAAACAACTTAAAATTAAATGAAGGGGGAATTTTGTCTTTTTGTGTCCATCTATAGTCATTTTGTGTTCATTATAGTCATTTAGGGTCCATTTGTAGTCAGTGTGTGTTCATTTGTGTTCATTTGTAGTCCATCTATAGTCATTTGTAGTCATTTTACGCCCATACAGTATGTAGTCATTTGTGTCCATTTAAAGGTGGGGTAGGTAAGGATGGAGAAACCAGCTCGAGTGCGCTAGAATCTGAAAGTACGCAGCTGAAAAAAATCTGCCCCTTCCTTCAGACTTCCTCACAGAGCCCCTCCTCCAACACACACGAACGCGCACATGACCAATGAGGGCACGAGATCAGTTTGTGCACAGATGGAAGGCTGACAGGCAGGTAGGCCCTCCAATCATCTGCCCCGGGCCGAGGCAGATGATTGGTCGTGCTTTCTACAGCGCCACGGCTTCCAGAGATGACATGTTTTTAATGTATTTATTGTCAAAGCATTTAATATATTCATTGCTATCGGGATGTTCAGAGCATTCCATGGAATATAACAAGTGTTCCTGAAGGGAAGCACCTACCCCACCTTTAAGTGTTCCTGAAGGGAAGCACCTACCCCACCTTTAAGTGTTTCTGAAGGGAAGCACCTACCCCACCTTTAAGTTGTAAAATCTGTATATATAACGTAATATAATATAATAGTGTCCTCACCACAGGGGGCGACCCCCACAGGCTGCTGCAGCCTCGTCTCCCCGGGGGGGGGCAGGCTGAGGGCCACCATGATGACGGAGCCCATGGAGGTGCCCAGCAGCAGAGAAGGACCCAGAGACGCATCACCTTTCCTGGGGAAACTCTCACAGAAACTCAGGGAGGAGATGACCTCTCGGGACTCTCTGTCGAGGCTGCTGACGCTCGAGCTGCGGGAGCGAGAGAACGAGGCGTTCACTTCTAAAGAGAAGAGAGGAAATATCATTATTAATTAATATAATGTTTCATATATTTAGAGACGAGGTCGCTGTGAAGGATCAGAGAGCAGGAAAACAGTTAGCATGTTAGCGCTAGCTCCTGCTGAGACATGTGTGAGACGTTATTCCTGAGAAAATATGCACAGTAATCTACGATGAGACAAATGATTACTTTATATTATTTAAATTTAGCCATGATTTACAGAAAAGCTCCTACAGTTTATGGCAAATTAGATTTAAGACTTTTGAAGCTTTTTAAATGACATTTTGAACACATTTAAAACCAATTTTAAGCACAATTTTTCATCTAATCTGATCTTATCTGTGCAACGAGAGGCATTTGGATATTACCAAATACTTTTAGTAAGATTCCCAAAATGGTACCAAACATGTCTTACGATTTTTAAAGCCTTTCAAACCAATTAAAGCCTCATTTTAAGAATAATTAATTGAACGTCTTCTATTGCTTTTTAGGGATCCCTGCACACATGATGTTTTACAATTAAAAAAAAGAAGTATTTTGCAAGTCAGGCAGGGTGCAATTTGTACATTTATTGGGATGATTTGTGCGACTACCAGACATATTTCTACTGGAATAAGGTCTCATCTGAACACCTGAAAACCTCCCGGCCCAGCAGCAGAGACAGAATCCGTTTTCACAGAGAGACGTTTCTTTAAAGGTTTCCTTCAATCAAAATAAAACATTCTCAAAGTGAAAAAGAAGCGTTAGACAACGGCCCCACCTCCTGCAGAGGAGCAACACACACTGTTTAGTTAGAAGAGTTTCAGTGGTCCTTCTGAGTCCCTTTGAAGTCATATTGTGTCTTTATGAAGTCATATTGTGTCTTTGAAGTCATATTGTGTCTTTGAAGTCATATTGTGTCTTTGAAGTCATATTGTGTCTTTGAAGTCATATTGTGTCTTTATGAAGTCATATTGTGTCTTTTTGAAGTCATATTGTGTCTTTGAATTCATATTGTGTCTTTATGAAGTCATATTGTGTCTTTATGAAGTCATATTGTGTCTTTTTGAAGTCATATGGTGTCTTTTTGAAGTCATATAGTGTCTTTTTGAAGTCATATTGTGTCTTTGAAGTCATATTGTGTCTTTGAAGTCAAATTGTGTCTTTTTGGGGTCAAATTGTGTTTTTTTGGGGTCATATTGTGTCTTTTTGGGGTCATATTGTGTCTTTTTGGGGTCAAATTGTGTCTTTTTGGGGTCAAATTGTGTCTTTTTGGGGTCATATTGTGTCTTTTTGGGGTCATATTGTGTGTTTTTGGGGTCATATTGTGTCTTTGAATTCATATTGTGTCTTTATGAAGTCATATTGTGTCTTTGAAGTCATATTGTGTCTTTGAAGTCATATTGTGTCTTTGAAGTCATATTGTGTCTTTGAAGTCATATTGTGTCTTTTTGAAGTCATATTGTGTCTTTGAAGTCATATTGTGTCTTTTTGAAGTCATATTGTGTCTTTGAAGTCATATTGTGTCTTTATGAAGTCATATTGTGTCTTTTTGAAGTCATATTGTGTCTTTGAAGTCATATTGTGTCTTTGAAGTCATATTGTGTCTTTATGAAGTCATATTGTGTCTTTGAAGTCATATAGTGTCTTTATGAAGTCATATAGTGTCTTTTTGAAGTCATATTGTGTCTTTTTGAAGTCAAATTGTGTCTTTTTGAGGTCATATTGTGTCTTTGAAGTCATATTGTGTCTTTATGAAGTCATATAGTGTCTTTATGAAGTCATATAGTGTCTTTTTGAAGTCATATTGTGTCTTTTTGAAGTCATATTGTGTCTTTTTGAAGTCATATTGTGTCTTTGAAGTCATATTGTGTCTTTATGAAGTCATATTGTGTCTTTGAAGTCATATTGTGTCTTTATGAAGTCATATGGTGTCTTTTTGAAGTCATATAGTGTCTTTTTGAAGTCATATTGTGTCTTTTTGAAGTCAAATTGTGTCTTTGAAGTCATATTGTGTCTTTGAAGTCAAATTGTGTCTTTTTGGGGTCATATTGTGTCTTTTTGGGGTCAAATTGTGTCTTTTTGGGGTCATATTGTGTCTTTTTGGGGTCATATTGTGTGTTTTTGGGGTCATATTGTGTCTTTGAAATCATATTGTGTCTTTTTGGGGTCATATTGTGTCTTTGAAGTCATATTGTGTCTTTGAAGTCAAATTGTGTCTTTTTGGGGTCATATTGTGTCTTTTTGGGGTCATATTGTGTCTTTTTGGGGTCATATTGTGTCTTTTTGAAGTCATATTGTGTCTTTTCGAGGGATTTTAGTCATTTGGTGTCCATTTGTGTTAATTTGAAGCAATTTTGTGTATTCTTATGGTCATATTGTGTCTTTTTGAAGTCATTTTCAGTGCAAAACTGGCATTCAAGTAGCCACAATTATTCATGCTGCCTCATTACTGTTCTTACAGCAGTCCAAACAACCTAAAGAGGATCCCAACACACACACACACACTCACACACACCCACACAGCGCCCACACACACACACACACTCACACACACCCACACAGACCCCATAGTGTGTTCTTCAGGAGGATTCACTGCAAACAGAAGATGTAGTGTCTCTGAGTGTCTGCATTCTCCTCAGGAAGAAGTACCAGTTAGTACCAGTTAGTACCAGTTAGTACCAGTTAGTACCAGTTAGTACCAGTTAGTACCAGTTATCCCACTTCAGGTCCACTCACTGTGGGCTGACTTAGTTCTACAGACGGCTCGGTTTGCAGGAACGCCTTCATTCACAAAATAAAGAGGCTGCTTACAGGTGACCCTCTGCTCACCTGCAGTTAATAATGACCAACATCAGAGGATAACATTTACACGATACAGAGGGATATCCCATAATAAACAGAGCTGTACAGGATGACACAGCGTGCTCAATAATGACCAGCATCAGAGGGTGTGTTACAGTGATACAGAGGGATATCCCATAATAATCAGAGCTGTACAGGATGACACAGCGTGCTCAATAATGACCAGCATCAGAGGGTGTGTTACAGTGATACAGAGGGATATCCCATAATAAACAGAGCTGTACAGGATGACACAGCGTGCTCAATAATGACCAGCATCAGAGGGTGTGTTACAGTGATACAGAGGGATATCCCATAATAATCAGAGCTGTACAGGAAGAGAAGGATCAGATGAGGAGGAAGAGAGGCATGTGAGTGGAGTGTGAAGGGTTAGGGTCTTTCCTTAATTTAAAAAAATATCTAAAATATTTAGACTTTTTTTAGATTTTTTTTCTAAGGAATTTAATTTGTTTTTAACTTTTTTTGACTTCAATGAGAATTTTAACTTTTTACACTTTTTTCAGATTTATGAATTTTCCGGAATTTCCCCTCTTGAGAATTTTTACTTTCAGATTTTTTTAACTTTTTACATTTTTTGTCATAATTTTCACTTTTTTCAGATTTATAAAAAATAATTCTCAATGTTCTGAGTTTTTCAGCAATTTTACTATTATTCTGAGTTTCCTCTTTTTGTCATAATTTTACTGTTTTATTCATTTTTCTAACAATTTTCACTTTTTTCCGAATGACGACTTATTTTTCGGAATTTATCAAAAAATGTATGAATTCACTTTTTTATTAGAATGTTCACTTTTTGGAGAATCGTGTCATTTTCTCCACAATCTTGACTTTTTTTCAGGATTTTAAAGTTTTTCACTTTTTTCCGAATTTTGACTTTTTTTCCCGACTTTTTACTTTTTCCCAACAATTACATTTTTCAGATTTTTCAAATGTTTTCTCCGAACTGACTTCTTTGACTACTGACATATTTTCACACTTTTTGTTCATTTTTTCCACAGAATTTTGCTCAGATCTGTATTAAAATGTTTCCCTAATCCTCTCGTACTCCTCCTGCAGGAAGAAATGTTAATTTGTAGTCATTTTGTGTCCATTTACAGTCATTTTGTGTCCATTTGTAGTCATTTTGTGTCCATTTACAGTCATTTTGTGTCCATTTACAGTCATTTTGTGTCCATTTACAGTCATTTTGTGTCCATTTACAGTCATTTTGTGTCCATTTGTAGTCATTTTGTGTCCATTTACAGTCATTTTGTGTCCATTTACAGTCATTTTGTGTCCATTTATATTCATTTTGTGTTCATTATAGTCACAAATGATCACAAATTAAAATCCAGTTTTTAGTGTTTCTTACCCGGATCTGACTTTTCACCAGAGTAGCTAATTTTCCGAGAGATCCTGGCTGCAACACAAACAAACACTCACAGTGAATGAGGACAGACTGATGCTTAAACACAGAATACAGAAATCAAAGACAGATAAACAATAACTGGAAGATTGTCTCTTAAGAAGTTGTTAATTCGGAGCAAATCAGTGCAAACTAATGATGATTTTGAGACATTTTTAAGAGTGGTGATTCAACTGAAGGACGACTGCTGATGGCTTTCATAAAGTAATTCATTATAATGATATTAATGTCTTTATGAGTTAAAGTTTGGATTATTCTAATTCCAATTACATTTCATTCATGTGAATTGGAGCTGTCTTTATACCGGAACCAGAACCAGAACCAGAACCAGAACCAGCAGTTGTTTCAGAGGAACGACCACTCTTAATAAACTCTGTGATTAAACATGAACAACCTGAGCGCCTGCAACAGAAACAGACGAGGAGGAGGAAGAAATATTAGTTAAATAAAGATTTACAGAGGAGTCAGAAGCCCTGGAACCAGAAACAGATGAGGTTAATCACAGAGAGCCAGTTAGTGGAGGCACAGGCAGAGGATCTATGCTTTGAATCAGTTATTAGACATTATGTGGAAGACTAGACTAAAATTGGAAGACTAGACTAAAAGTGGAATACTAGACTAAAGTGGAATACTAGACTAAAAGTGGAAGACTAGACTAAAAGTGGAATACTAGACTAAAGTGGAATACTAGACTAAAAGTGGAAGACTAGACTAAAAGTGGAAGACTAGACTAAAAGTGGAATACTAGACTAAAAGTGGAATACTAGACTAAAAGTGGAATACTAGACTAAAAGTGGAAGACTAGACTAAAAGTGGAATACTAGACTAAAAGTGGAATACGACTAGACTAAAAGTGGAATACTAGACTAAAAGTGGAATACTAGACTAAAAGTGGAAGACTAGACTAAAGTGGAATACTAGACTAGACTAAAAGTGGAATACTAGACTAAAAGTGGAATACTAGACTAGACTAAAAGTGGAATACTAGACTAGACTAAAAGTGGAATACTAGACTAGACTAAAAGTGGAATACTAGACTAGACTAAAAGTGGAATACTAGACTAAAAGTGGAATACTAGACTAAAAGTGGAATACTAGACTAGACTAAAAGTGGAATACTAGACTAAAAGTGGAATACTAGACTAACTAAAAGTGGAATACTAGACTAAAGTGGAATACTAGACTAGACTAAAAGTGGAATACTAGACTAAAAGTGGAATACTAGACTAGACTAAAAGTGGAATACTAGACTAGACTAAAAGTGGAATACTAGACTAGACTAAAAGTGGAATACTAGACTAGACTAAAAGTGGAATACTAGACTAGACTAAAAGTGGAATACTAGACTAAAAGTGGAATACTAGACTAGACTAAAAGTGGAATACTAGACTAAAAGTGGAATACTAGACTAGACTAAAAGTGGAATACTAGACTAAAGTGGAATACTAGACTAGACTAAAAGTGGAATACTAGACTAAAAGTGGAATACTAGACTAGACTAAAAGTGGAATACTAGACTAAAAGTGGAATACTAGACTAGACTAAAAGTGGAATACTAGACTAAAGTGGAATACTAGACTAAAAGTGGAATACTAGACTAAAAGTGGACTACTAGACTAAAAGTGGAATACTAGACTAAAAGTGGAATACTAGACTAAAAGTGGAATACTAGACTAAAAGTGGAATACTAGACTAGACTAAAAGTGGAATACTAGACTAGACTAAAAGTGGAATACTAGACTAGACTAAAAGTGGAATACTAGACTAGACTAAAAGTGGAATACTAGACTAGACTAAAAGTGGAATACTAGACTAAAAGTGGAATAAAAGTGGAATACTAGACTAGACTAAAAGTGGAATACTAGACTAAAAGTGGAATACTAGACTAAAAGTGGAATACTAGACTAGACTAAAAGTGGAATACTAGACTAAAAGTGGAATACTAGACTAGACTAAAAGTGGAATACTAGACTAAAGTGGAATACTAGACTAGACTAAAAGTGGAATACTAGACTAAAAGTGGAATACTAGACTAGACTAAAAGTGGAATACTAGACTAGACTAAAAGTGGAATACTAGACTAGACTAAAAGTGGAATACTAGACTAGACTAAAAGTGGAATACTAGACTAGACTAAAAGTGGAATACTAGACTAAAAGTGGAATACTAGACTAGACTAAAAGTGGAATACTAGACTAAAAGTGGAATACTAGACTAGACTAAAAGTGGAATACTAGACTAACTAAAGTGGAATACTAGACTAGACTAAAAGTGGAATACTAGACTAAAGTGGAATACTAGACTAGACTAAAAGTGGAATACTAGACTAAAAGTGGAATACTAGACTAGACTAAAAGTGGAATACTAGACTAAAAGTGGAATACTAGACTAGACTAAAAGTGGAATACTAGACTAAAAGTGGAATACTAGACTAAAAGTGGAATACTAGACTAAAAGTGGACTACTAGACTAAAAGTGGAATACTAGACTAAAAGTGGAATACTAGACTAAAAGTGGAATACTAGACTAAAAGTGGAATACTAGACTAGACTAAAAGTGGAATACTAGACTAGACTAAAAGTGGAATACTAGACTAGACTAAAAGTGGAATACTAGACTAGACTAAAAGTGGAATACTAGACTAGACTAAAAGTGGAATACTAGACTAAAAGTGGAATAAAAGTGGAATAAAACTACAATTAAAAGTGGAATAGAACTACACTAAAACTACAATTAAAAGTGGAATAAAAGTGGAATAAAACTACAATTAAAAGTGGAATAGAACTACACTAAAACTACAACTAAAACTACAACTAAAACTACAACTAAAAGTGGAATAAAACTAGATGATATACTGATTATATTTAGGGCAGAATAAAGCAATCACGTATATTTGGATTTCAAAACACAGTGAGAATAAGAAATGTTTCCCTGCAGGATTGACTCTGAAAAGCTGTCAGAATCCATTGGAATAGAGCATTGAAAAAGCATCACATGATTGATCCAGAGCAGCAGCAGCCGTTACACGTCTGCACAGAAAAGTCATGCATCGGATTCAAATCATTCGTTAAATCACAATTTCCCACAAACCCCGTGTGATTAGTACCAACAGGAAGTCATTAGAGGGTTAGAGAGTCAACACTTAAGGGGAAATTACCAAAGTCATTGGCAACCGTCTTGGAAAAGCGTCTGCTCTTAGACTTCACTGGAAACGAGAGAGTTTTTATTTAAAATCTGCTTTAATTAAGTGTAAATATATCAGAGCACGTGTCTCAGTACAGACCCTTCTCTATGAACCTGTGTTTCCGCTCGTCATCGGAGTTGCACGGCGACGCAGATCCTTAACGACAAACATCAGCTTTTAAAAAGAGCACTTCAAAATATTAAGAAAGGTAAGAGGAACAAAACCCCTTAAAATTAAGATTTACCTTAAAGTTAACAATTGGTTGCACAATCAGTCTTAAATCTGCTTCTCTCCTTAAATTTGAGTTGACCTTAATCCTTATTAGGGTTTAACACTCAAGGAATCCCTTATAGTTAGTTAAACTGTTGCACAAAAGACCTTAAGTTAAGATTTCCCTTAAAGTTTGGGTTCCTTAAATCCATTCCATTCTTAACATTTTAATTTACCTTAATCCTAATTAGGGTTTAACACTTAAGGAATCCCTTAAAGTTAGTCAAATCATTTGACAATAAGTTAAGATTTTCCTTAAAGTTTGAGATCCTTAAGTACAATTGGTTGTCTTAATGTCATTCTTAATTCTGCTTCTTTCCTTTAATTCTTATTAGGGATTAACACTTAAGGAATCCTTTAAAGTTAGTCAAACCGTTTAACAAACAACCTTGAGTTAAGATTTACCTTAAAGTTCAAGTTTCTTAAGTACAATTGGTTACACAATCATCCTTAATTCAACTTTCTCCTTAAAATGTAAATTGACCTTAATCCTTATTAGGGTTTAACACTTAAGGAATCCCTTAAAGTTAGTTTGACAATAGACCTTAAATTAAGATTTCTTAAAATAAAATCTGTTGTAATAAAATACCCTTAAGGCTTACTCTTAAGGTTATCCTTAACATGTTGACCTTAGTATTCAAGCTTTTCTCCTTAACTTGGTTTGATAATTAAGGAATCCCTTAAAGTTAGTCAAACCGTTTGACAATAGACCTTAATTTAAGATTTCCCTTAAAGTTTAACTTGAAATAAAATACCCTTAAGGCTTCCTCTTAAGGTTATCCTTAACATGTTGACTTTAGTATTCTAGCTTTTCTCCTTAACCTGGTTTAATACTTTAGATAAACTGTTGCACTAAACACCTTAAAGGGTCTGCGTTAGGGTTCCCTTAAAATAAAATCAGCTGCACAAATACTCTCAAGTCTTTTCCAGGTTACCTGAGGTGGGGGATTTGCATCGATCCTCCGAGGTGTTGGAGCCGTCCACCGAGTCTCCGGCTGCTGAGGGAGAACGCAGGGGATTAAACACGGAAGACTTAAACTAATAAAGCCTTAGTGCCGATACAGAAGCTCCTGCAGCCATACAGTCACAAAGGGAGAGTTATTAGAAGAGAGGGGCCTCTCAGGGGGTCAGACATGCACAGATCACTCTTATTTATAAAACTTAATTAATTATTTGGCCAGTAAGTGCCTTAATGAAATAGAAGCAGCTCTCTAAGGGGGAGACAGAGGGGAGGCTGAATACTGACATACTGTGACTACCTGATATGCACTGCTTATAAACTAAACTGATAAACTATATCTTTCAAAAGTTGCTGTTTTATGAAAATGTATGAAGTCAACAATCTTAGGTCTCATTCCCACCTAGAGTCCGTTCTCTGCTGCGCACCGGACGACAGTTTGTTACATGGTTTCATTTCTCAGAAGGTTCGGTTTGCGTTCACACGGGCAGAACTCAAGCGGACTGTACACTTTAAACACAAGTCATGTGCTCGGAAATGCTGTTCAACCATTGGTCAGACATTAAGGGGTAAAAACGCAAATCCTGGCAATTTCTACCGGAGCCTCCGCTATGGAGCATCGGCAGGTTATTTTCATGCTGCTGTTAATCTGGAGATCAATGGACTCTAGCGGCCGGCGCATATGATTATATAATCAGACAACGTGCGATAAAATACATGATAACACATAATGAGAGACGTTCTGCAGTCAGGAGGGGGTTCACAGACGGCAGGTGGCTCTGACTTTTATGTAGTTGACGGAGCATTTCTACTGTTACGACACTGTTCAACACTTCATTCTGCTTCACTCTTTAACTAAACAACCGCGGATGTCTTCAAAATCTTTAGCGAAAGAGTCTTTCGCTAAAGATTTGGAAGACATCCGCGTTCTTGTGACTCGTAAATACTACGCTTCCTATGTTTTGGTGTGGACTGCGTTCACACCAGAGATGATCCGCTCCAGAGTTCACTAGCAAGCGGTCCGAGACCACCTCTTTGAGGTGGACCAGAGTCCCGTTGTTTAGTTCACTTCAGAGGTCTCGGACTGCGTTCACACCGACCCAAACGAACCGCACCAAGCGGATAAACGCACCAGGGTTCGATTCAACCGGACTATACACGGCTGGTGTGAATGCGACCCGAGTTATCTGGCCCCAACGGAGACATTCCAGAGCTGGGAAAAACCCTTCAGATTTAGAAATAATTGTCATATAAGAAAAATAACAGAGTTTTGTTCTTGAATCCACTTTTTTATGTTAATCTTTTTCCAGGACTCTCAACAGAAAAGGTTTTGGCCAGACTAAAACATTTCTAATGTTAAATAAAATGAAAACCATTCACAGTTAAGAGTTAGATATGAATGAATGCATAAATGATCTCATATTTACAGTTTCTTATTTCTCCACTGTGATAGCTGTCAGAAGTTAAATCCATGTCTCTCTTATTTAAGAATGCACTTAACCCACTGAAAGGATTTATTCTCAAATAATCGGGAAATTACGTTTAACTCTCTAATTTTCGACATTTCATTATCTAAGTGCAAATGAAAAATATCTTCCTACATGGCTTTTGTTTTACTTGTAAGTGTTTTAAGTTGTGTTTTTATTTCATAGACGTTGCATTTTATGGAAAGTTACAGATGTCAGAAGGTCCTGTAACTTTAGTAGGAAGTTTATTAGTCAATGTTTTATTAGAAAGATTCAACCGAACGTCAATTTTACATGAAAGAAAAGTCATAGATATGTTTGTTTACGCTCTAAATGTAAATAAAAACAAAGGAAAGAAAGGTGCATCTCTACAGTGAAGTCTCTAAAGGCCCCGACACACCAAGCTGACACCAGAGAACACGTCCCGACGGACCCGACTGTTGCGTCGCCTCGCGTCTCTGCGTCTTGGCCAACAGTCGCACTGGAACACACCGCAAAGACTTCAGCCGACGGCCAAGAAGCACGTACGAACTGCGCATGCGTGAGTGGCAATAACTCTCCTTACCAGCAGGCGGCGGTAGTGTGTATTCGTCATTCAAAATAGGCAACAACCGGAAGACAGACTGCGTGATAACCGAGAGAAGAAGAACAGACTGCGTGATAACCGAGAGAAGAAGAACAGACTGCGTGATAACCGAGAGAAGAAGAACAGACTGCGTGATAACCGAGAGAAGAAGAACAGACTGCGTGATATAAACAAACAACAAATAGCGTGCGTTCCATTTCCCCTCTACAGCGAGAAGCTCACGGGGCTTTCCCGAACCTGTGTCGAGAGCTGGAGTTCAATGAAATCTCACATTTGCCTTCTTAATCGTTTGTCTGGGTCCCTCACTTCCGTTTCGCTTCTCATGCACTGATTCGCTAGCTGAACAGCCAATCAGAGTGATTTCTTTTACCGACAGCCTACCGATTCAACATGTCGAATCGGCGGCGGAAGGTGTCGGCACGGCCGAAAAGACACGACGGGGCGGGACACACCGATCTGAGTAGGGCGACAGGACGCTCATCGACGGCCTGACATCTATCGACATCTATCGACATCTATCGACATCTAGCGACATCTAGACATCTAGCGACATCTAGCGACATCTAGCGACATCTAGCGACATCTATCGACATCTAGCGACATCTAGCGACATCTAGCGACATCTAGCGACATCTAGCGACATCTAGCGACATCTATCGACATCTAGCGACATCTAGCGACATCTAGCGACATGTAGCGACATCTAGCGACATCTATCGACATCTAGCGACATCTAACGACATCTATCGACATCTAGCGACATCTAGCGACATCTAGCGACATCTATCGACATCTAGCGACATCTAGCGACATCTAGCGACATCTAGCGACGGCCGAAGTCGGCTTGGTGTGTAAGGACCTTTAAGATCATGAGCTTTTAGGGATGTGAGGCTACGAGGAAAGAGGAAAGAGTTAAACTTATATTTGGGAACACGGACACAGCGTGACTTACTGATGTGAGACGAGCGCAGTTTTTTCACAGACTCAGAATAAAGGTTAGACAGTCGAGACATGCAAGACGTCTCAGAGGGATCGTCTTTATCGAACTCACTCACTTACAAACAAACAGAGAAACAAACAGAGAAACAAACAGAGAAACAAACAGAGAAACAGAGAAACAGAAAAACAAACAGAGACAGAAAAGACGTGAAAACAAGTCAAAAGGAAAAGTCTCAGAGGATCGCTGCTGGATCTATAATTTAACAGTAAACATATTAGATTATTTAAATAATATTCCTTCAGAGTGCAAGCGTTACCCGTCATTTAAAAGCCCGAATAAGCACAGCATCATCTCTCTCTATGCAGAGATTGGTTTATTTCTCCCGTCACACACTTTCTGGTAAAAACAGAATCCAGAAGTGTTTTATTAAGACTTCGATAAATCACATATTTGGCTAATATAACTCACATCATTTTATTATTAGTTATAATTAATGATTTTTAAGACATTTAAAGCCTTTTTAAAAGATTTATAATGAAAATATAAAATGCAAATGGTTAATTCAGCAGCAGGCCGGTGAGACTGAAATCAATAAACAGAAATACAATTTAAAGTAAAAGACACGAAACAGAGAGACTAAAACAAGCCAAGAAATATGAAATATGTCTGTTATTAATATTGAAAGGAGCTGCAGCTGTTCAGAAGGATTTAGCAACACAAAGACATCAAATAATAGATATATATGATTCTGGGGCTCCTCTCACCTGCAGATCTGGTAGAGTTACTAACAGAGATGTATATATATATTTCCTCTCACCTGTGGAGGTGTGCCTGGTCTTGCGGGGGGATCTGGGCTGCCTCAGGTGAGGGTCTGCTGGGTTGCAGAGGTCTGATATTCCCATGTTGAGGAGCAGAGTCTTCTGGAGGAAGTCCACCACAGCGAGGCCGCTGCTGTTCCCAAACACCACGCTGAACACCGGGGGGTTATAGGGACATTCATATTGTTTTAATTTAGCCATAAATTACAGCAGAGTTCCTACAAATTAAGGCATGTTACTTTTAAGACCTATTAAGCTTTTAAAATGCCATTAGGAAAACATTTAAGACCAATTCTAAGAGACACTTTTCATAGAATCTGATCTGCGTAACGAGAGGCATTTGGTACATTTTTATATTAAATAGATATTACCTATTTCTTACGATGTTTAAAGCCTTTTAAACCAAGTGTGTGATGGTGTGTGTGTGTGTGTGTGTGTGTGTGTGCGTGTGTGTGTGTGTGTGTTGTTTACTCACAGGCCGTACGATGAGTTGACAGCGAGGCTTGTGATTGGTTGAGGAGGATCCCCGCTGACCCACAGCAGCTGAACCACCAACTCCACCTGGAAACCTGGAGACTGTTTGAAAGGGGAGGAGCGCACTCTACACACACACACACACAGAGACAGACACACACATACACACACACACACACACACACACACAGAGACAGACACACACATACACACACACACAAACAGAGACACACACACACACACACACAGACACACACACACAGAGACAGACACACACACACACACACACATACACAGAGACAGACACACACACACACAAACACAAACAGAGACAGACACACACACACACACACACAGAGAAAGACACACACACACACACACACACACACAGACACACACACAGAGACACACACACAGAAACACACACACAGAGACACACACACAGAGACACACACACACACAAACAGAGACACACACACACACACACAAACAGACACACATACACACACAGACACACACATACACACACACACACAAACAGAGACACACACACACACAGAGAAAGACACACACACACACACACACAGACACACACACAGAGACACACACAGAAACACACACACAGAGACACACACACAGAGACACACACCCACACACAAACAGAGACACACACACACACACGAACAGACACACACACACACACACACACAGAGACAGACACACACATACACACACACACACACAAACAGAGACACACACACACACACACACAAACAGAGACAGACACACACACACACACACACACAGACAGACACACACACCATCACACACACAGAGACACACACACACACACACACAAACACAAACAGAGACATACACACACACACACAAACAGAGACAGACACACACATACACACACACACACATACACAGAGACAGACACACACAGACACACACACACACACACAGAGACAGACACACACATACAGAGACAGACACACACACAGAGACAGACACACACAGACAGACACACACACACACACAGAGACAGACACACACAGACACACACACACACACACAGAGACAGACACACACATACACACACACACACACACACACACACACAGAGACAGACACACACAGACACACACACACACACACAGAGACACACAGAGACAGACACACACACACACACACACAGAGACACACACACACACAGAGACAGACACACACACACACACACACACACAGAGACAGACACACACACATACAGAGACAGACACACACACAGAGACACACACACACACAGTGGGGGGTCAGATTAAAGGGGAGTGTCCCTTTAAATGTGTGTGTTCAACGGTTCATTGCAACTTCCAAAAATACCAGGAGTCCAGATAAAACCTACTTTTCTGAAGATTAACACCTCTCTTAAAGCTTTGGTGCAACTGAGCCCCCGTCCACACGGAGACGAAACGGCTTGTATCCGCTACAGTTCTCTATCGTATAGACCAGGGGTCTTCAAAGTGTGGGAAGGTGAGCCTCCCCTCAGAGAACATAAGAACAGCGGCGCCCCCCCTCCCAATTATTATTGCTATTATTATTATTGTTGTTGTTGCTATAATGCAGGGGTATTATTATCCAGTGGAAAGCCCTTACCTGCTGGCCTAGTTCAATCAAAGTGGTTACTTTCTGTTGGCTGGGCAGTGCAGTTTTACGTCTGATTTGACTTTCTCAGGACTTCAAACTGTTTTTTGGGGGAAGACCCCCACAAAGAAGAAAAATATATACACACATACAAGGTCATCATCTTAACCGTTTGTTATGCTCATCGAGTCATCCGTGAGCAGAGCATCAAGTTGGCATGCCTATAACAGCTGAATGCGGCGATTACCATGTTGTTCAGCCAGACGCCTCACAAACTGATTAAGATCAACAGCTTTAGTGCGTTTTGATTCAATGCTGAGTGCAGCCAACTGACAGGCTCTTCTCTGTCATTGTAGACCGCACCTCATTCCTTCCGTCTACTTGGGTCCGGATGCTTCTCGTTTTGCGCCGTCCCGTTCAAATGAAATCGCCGCCAATCATATTTCCACGCTTGCGCCAGGGCCGGGGGAGGGGCTACACGGCTCGCGTTTTGTGCTGCATTCACTTGCACTCGGACATTAGAGACTTTCTCTCATAAATGTCCGATGAGCCACAACTTTTCTTTCAAAACAAAGCTGCCAACTGGGGTGGCAGCTGGGGTGGCAAGGTATTTTTCTGAGGTGGCAGCTGCCACCCCATGCCACCCCGGTAGATCCGCCCCTGCTTGACCGGTACTTGCTTTTGATCAAAGTCAATGCGGAAAACCCGCACTCACACATGTAGGCGGAGGTGAAGGGAATGAGCACTTTTACAGCCTTTTTGGCGAGGTGGGGGAACTCGGTCTCCACAGACAGCCAAAAGTGACACACGTTTTCTGCCAGACGCTGTCTCCTCTCTCACTTTAGGTAACTTCACTAAAAATCGATCCATGTTGCCGCTCGCATAAAGTTAGCTGAAGTTAACCAGCTAGATTTCACTGTTTCTCGTTATTTTTTTCTCACGCTGCGCCTCCCCTGAAGCTCTCTGGGGTCCCCCCGGGGAGGCGCGCCTCACACTTTGAAAAACCCTGGTATAGACGGTTCGCCACACAAGGCCGACACGGAAACGCGGATAACGATAACGGCTCCCAAGATGGATAGATCTGGGGGGCCAAACGGCTCAGTGTGTACGTCCTATACAATCATTTCCTGATAACGATGACGCCATAGCCCCGCCTCTCCCCACCTCTGCTGCTCACCCCGCGTCACCGCTGATGTGTTTCGCCAACAACAACAACAATGGCGGATCACAGGGTTGCGTTCGTGCTCCAGACGCTACTGACCATGCTACAGATGTTAGTGCAACATCTACAGCTCCTCTCCCACAGCCATCAGCAACAAGTGGACCTGGAGAACGACATGAACTACATGTTGCTAAATCCACCGCGGAGAATAACCAGAAGGGCAACCAGGCAACCATGGCAACCATGCTCGGGGGGTCTTATTCGCTGCTTTTGGTGTATTGTGTGGCGGAAGTACAGCGCCACTTACAGGCCCGGCATATGTACTACAGCCTCTCCAGCGGGTCGAGCGGTCTCGTGTGGACGGACACGTTTCTTGAGCCGATTCCGTGTGGACGGGGCCTTGTAACTACTTTAAATATGATCTACAGTTCCCTCCTCCCTCTGTAAAGGTGTATATCTTACTGAAGGCAGGATTTGTTGTCTCTGGGCCCGTCACAGTTGGGGGTCTGAGGGGGGGCGTCGGCCTCCTGAGGGCTGGAGGGGGGGGGCAGTCTCTGCTCAGGTGACTCAGGTGAGTCTCCCTCACTGAACTCACTCTGCATACGCACCTCCAGCAGCTGGAAACAAGAGGGGGTTTGCATTGAAGACTTTTTGTAATGCTTCTCAGAATTAAATCACATCAATTATTGAAGTTTTTAAGTATTATTTATTATTTTACAATGCAATATCACATGCATAAAACCCTTCTTCCTGTGTCTGAGCTCCTGTACACTGACATATCTCTAAATACGTGAGTTCTGCCCGGTTACAAGAGGAATTTAAATCAAAACTCAATATTGATGGATGTCTTTACGTTTTATGAACTGGTTGTTACATGCTTAATTAAGAACAAGTCATATTTGGTTTCCCATGAAGAAAATATGAATACAATTGAAGGTTTTTATTAGTAATTTAATGTTAAATAGGAAATAGATGCATAAAATGGCCGTGGATGTGATAAAAATCTACTTTGAAGTGCCTTTTTGATTTGTATGCACCATTGAAAACATTGCTTTTGAACTATTTAATAAGTATTAAGAATAACAAAGGAATTAAAATATGTAATAATACATTTTGCAAGTATTACCCCAATAGAAATTTGACCATAAAAAGTAATTTCCTGTCCCTGTCTTGCCCTGGACTTTCTGAATGACTCGGAAAACGAATTATGTGTGTAGATGTTTCTGCAGATGTCCTCCCACCCACCTGCAGGGTGTCGGTGGTGACTTCCTGTTTGCTGAACCTGTAGATGATGATGTGAGCAGAGACTCCGGCCACACACAGCATTCTGCTCTCAGGACACCAGCTCAGCGTCTGGATGGCAAACGGATCCTCGTCCACCATCTCTGACCCTCCTTTCTCCTCCGATCGCCGAGAGCGCTCAAACACCTTCGCCGTCTTCAACTTATACAACATCTGCAGCATCACTTAGGGCAGAAACAAATATAAATACATGTTTAAATGTAATCTGTACTCATAGTATAAACATCCTAGCTGTATAACACCTGCAGCATCACTGAGGGCAGAAACAAATATAAATACATGTGTGACGGGGTCAGTTTTTATGGGATCTTAAGGGTTAATCTTGAGGGTTAATGTGCCCAAAACCTGAGTCAAACAGGATTACATACAGCTCATTAAATGTACATTTAATTAAATACATATCTTCTACTCACGTGCAGAAGCATCCCAAAATTTGATCGACCCGTCAGCATGTCTGCAAACATAAAAAGAAAAAAAGTAAATAATATGAGATGATTTGTTCACTTTAAATGCATATAAGTTCATTTATTCCTAATCATTAATATGAGTAACTGACCCAGTGATGATGATCTCTGGGTAACTCTGAGTGCCTTGCCCCCAGTTCCCTCCACTGATGGGCCATTCCTGTCCAGTTCAGATAAAAACATGTTGCATTTAGTTTGATTTCTGCACGTTATCAGCAGACATCATCTGTTAATACACATGTCTCAAGTCCGCTTCATTCCAAACACACAGCAGTATTTATTAAGATAAGATAATATGGACCTTAACCAGTTAAACCCTCAGCCTGTTTTTCAGGCCTCAGGCTCGAAAATGACATAAATGACTATACCTTCACTTTTAAAAGGGGTAAATTAATCATCTTTTTTCTCAAAGCAATGAGAAACCTGTGAGTTGGATGTAGAAGAGTCAGAATCAATATAGATTGTTTTTATTTTAAAGTAAATTCAGATTGAACACAGTAAAAAAATGTAAATTATAGTGTCCGTCCAAAAAAAACACATGACTTGTAGTGAAAACCACCCTTGAATGATGGGATCGGAGACTAAAAGCTTTAGGAATCCAAACTATAACATATAATAAGTACCCTGCATCAAGATTGATGCAAAACAAGTGACATTTGACCTTTTTAGAGAGGTTTAGAAATAAAACCCACTTCTGGGGTCATTTGGGTGCATTTTCCACATCTATGGCCCCCCTCGGTCGATTTTGATGATTGACACCTCTTGTGAACCGTTAGAGCCAATAGAATTGAGGGGAAGTTCCTAATCCATCTAAACCCTACCCATTGGTGAATGAGTGATGCGCAGCCAGAATGCCCAAAACCGGAAGCTGTCATACGCTCTGGTAGCTCGCATAGCAGCTAAATAGGAAAACTCTGTAAATTGACATAAAAATGGAATGATGGAATTTATCAGTAATCATTTCAAAGTGACACGGACACATTGGATTAACCATTGGATTAACCTTCAGCAGCGTTTTTGTGGTTTTAATGCCATTGCTTGTGTTAGTTGACCCCTTGTTGTGCTGCCTGATGGCTACAGGCACAAAGGATTACAATAAAAACATGTTGCATTTAGTTTGATTTCTGCACGTTATTCTAATTCAAAGTGTACTGCACCTTCTTGCTGAAGCACTGCCTCTTCTGCCGGCTGCCCACAGAGTACAGAGCTGGGATCAGTTCAGACGGACAGTCCACGAAGTATTCACAGCAGGTGACCGGGGACTCGTGCAGAGTGAGAGGGTACGGGGTCTCGAAGATCGGGTACCTGCACACACACCGGGAAGGAAGATAGAACATTTCTGAGTATATTTGGCTGCGTGTGTGTGTGTGTGTGTGTGTGTGTGTGTGTGTGTGTGTGTGTGTGTGGTGTGTGTGTGTGTGTGTGTGTGTGTGTGTGTGTGTGTGTGTGTGTGTGTGTGTGTGGTTAGGGTTGTTATTTACACAGCCCTCCACTTAAGATAAGATATAATACACTGCAGCTTGTCATATAATCATTGTATTG
>CM062275.1:33597170-33619670 GCA_031216635.1 Dissostichus eleginoides
CAATAATCGAAATAAATAATATAACACACAATGTTTTACCTAAGTTTATGAAAGACCTTAATGCACGTATGAGGTAAGGGGTTAAATCTACATTTCCTGTTTAAATATATTACATTTTACATCATATAAGACCACTTATATTACCATATCTGTGCACAAAAATGCAGAAAAGTAAGAGCAGATCATACAAAACGCCCAGAAATGTGGTAGTAATCTTCTTCTGGCTGCACATGCATATGTTTTAAAAGCAAGTGAAGGAGAGACACAACTTATTTAAATACTATTGTTCTTGTTTCCTTAAAGAGCTGTTTGCAGGATGCATTGCATTCAGCTACGACTCAGTTTTGCACACTTTAAGAAATACAAAAAAAGGCTTTTCCTCTGCTTTCTGAGGTAATCTGCCCGGTGACAGACGTGTGGAGTCATCCAAAAGATGCATTAGTGACAGAAAACACCGTTTTATAATCAGTTAGAAACTCCTTGTAGTGAGTGGGCTCATTTTCCTCTACAACACTTAATATGAGGGTTAGAAACCGAACTGTTTCTGCAGGAAATGAGACCAGAGAGAAACTGTGAAGCTCGAAGAGTGACAAGATATTTCTATCAGATACAGAAGGGTTTACATTTCACACCATCTCACAATCAGATCAATGTTTCTGAGACTTTCTGAGAGGACGGAAAGCTTCCAGTCTAGTCAGGATTTGGAAAGAGAAACTTCTAGAAGCACTGAAACTGATCTTTAAAGGTCACCTCTCATGCTAATTGTAGGCAACAGCAGAGGTCTCAGATATATATATAAAAAACATGTCTATGAAGTGTTTTGCTCCAAATACCAAACAGATCATTCTAGCCATGCCTCATCTCCCTCTATTTCACTTCCTGTTTCTAAAGTGCTGATTTGGGGTATAAAGCTTTAAACAAATAAAGAGGAGGGGTCTGAGCTCATGCGGGACCCGGCAGCTACTCTCTAAACTAAATACTGCCGTGATGAAACGCCATATCATGGATTATCAAGGATTCTCTCTGAAACAGTATGGAGCTCAAAGGCTTTCTCTCTTGCCGGTTATACCACAAGGTGAGTTCCTTTTTATTTCCTGCTTCTTCACACACATGCTCTCCAGTACAGGTTAGCTCTGAGTGTTAGCGATGCTAATGTAAACACCGATCATATTACGTCCAAAACAGTCGGGCATTGTTTCTGATAGCAACGTTTCTGATTGGGCCGTGGGTCCACATTTCAGATATGACGTCATATCGGACGCAAATCTGGATCAGCTCCGTTGTTCCCCGTTTTTAGAGATTTGGGTACGGAGGAAAAGAGAGAGGGTTTTATTTCCTGACGCTGCGTGAGTTCCCTGACTCACCGGGAACACACCGGGGACACACCGGGGACACACCGGGGACACATGTTGATGTAGAAAAGACATCAGAAAGTGACTTTTGCATGATAGGACACCTTTAATGCGATTATTTTCAGCAAGAAAAATAAGGTTTTGGGTTCAAATCTGAACATGTATTTATCACGGGGGAAATTGGGCTTTCATAGGAGTGGCTCACTTTAGAATGAAATAGAATAATAAATACAAAAATAGAATAAAAACATAAGAAATTAAAGCAATAAAGTGGAGTAGAAAGATCAAATAGTATAGAATAAAAATGGTTATATAAACTCAAGTTAAGGAAAGAAAATGGCATCAGAAAAATTCGAAATAAAAACAAATATGAATTCAAACTAAGAAGTTAAATTAAGAATTTGCAATAAAAAGATTAAAATAAACACATTTAAATAAACATAGGAGTTTAAAGTCGGTTTGTTTTAATGTATTATTTAATTAATGTATTTTAATATTTATGTGTGTTTCTGCACGGAGTCTGAGACATTGAGCTGTGTGTGAATAACCCAAACATTTAGACGTTTCTCCTCAGCCTGAAATCTGGCTCTTCCTGCACGCACATCTGCAGGAAGAGCAGCAAAACATTTCCTCTGCACAGGAAGTGATGTTCCTACAGTGTGGGGGGGGGGGTGCACAGGGTCCCTGGGTTTCTTAAAGTGGGCCTTTCCTCTCTGGAACCAGGCTCCAACGGCTCCAGAAGTCTCACAGAAAGTTCTCTCTCAGAGGAAATGATGCTAATGAAGAGTTTTCTGCTCACTGCCACGGCAACAAGTCATTTCAGATTCATAAAGGAGGTTTGAGGTCAGAGATAATGAAACTGAAACAGCGGCTAACGGCTAATGACAGGAACTTCATCATGCTTTATGCTACTGGACAGCTTTTCCACTTAAATTGTAGATATACTGCACATATTTTGTATATTTATATTTCTCCAAGATTTCTTTATTATGTTTCTAATCATATAATTGATTTTGCACACAGCTGGGTCCGAGACACTGGGATTATGAAGTGAGCTTCTTGCAGCGTTTGGTTTCTGCAGCTTTTAGTTGCTGAATGTTTTCTAAATGCTGCATGTGAGAATAATAGGACTCACAGTTCGATGGCTTTGTTCCACATGATGACGTATCCTGAGAGGGTGAAGGACTCCACGTTGACGATGTGGATGTTTCCTTTTTCTGTGCCGATGTAGAGCCATTTGCTCTGGAAGGGCAGGTGGCAGTAAGTGATTCTGCAGGAGGAAACACAGCGTCAGTATCTCTGAATTATCTCTGAATTATCTCTGAATTATCTCTGAATTATCTCCGAATTATTTCTTAATAATCTCTGAATTATCTCCGAATTATTTCTTAATAATCTCTGAATTAACTCTGAATAATCTCAGAATAATCTCAGAATTAACTACAAATTAACTCCAAATTAACTCTGGAATAATTCAGAATAATCTCTGAATTATCTCCGAATTATTTCTTAATAATCTCTGAATTAACTCGGAATAATCTCAGAATACTCTCAGAATAATCTCAGAATTAACTACAAATTAACTCCAAATTAACTCTGGAATAATTCAGAATAATCTCTGAATTATCTCCGAATTATTTCTTAATAATCTCTGAATTAACTCGGAATAATCTCAGAATACTCTCAGAATAATCTCAGAATTAACTACAAATTAACTCCAAATTAACTCTGGAATAATTCAGAATAATCTCTGAATTATCTCCGAATTAACTCCGATTTAACTCCGAATTATCTCTGAATTATCTCCGAATTAACTCCGATTTAACTCCGAATTATCTCCGAATTAACTCCGAATTATCTCCGAATTATCTCCGAATTATCTCCGAATTAACTCCGAATTAACTCCGAATTAACTCCGAATTAACTCCGAATTATCTCTGAAATATCTCCGAAATATCTCCGAATTAACTCCGAATTAACTCCGAATTAACTCCGAAATAACTCTGAATTAACTCTGAATTATCTCCAAATTAACTCTGAATTAACTCTGAATTACTTCTGAAATAACTCTGAATTATCTCTGAATAATCTCTTAGTTATCTCTCAAATATCTCTGAATTATCTCTGAATTAACTCTGAATTACTTCTGAAATATCTCTGAATTATCTCTGAATTAACTCCGAATTAACTCCGAATTATCTCTGAAATATCTCCGAAATATCTCCGAATTAACTCCGAATTAACTCCGAAATAACTCTGAATTAACTCTGAATTATCTCCAAATTAACTCTGAATTAACTCTGAATTACTTCTGAAATAACTCTGAATTATCTCTGAATAATCTCTTAGTTATCCCTCAAATATCTCTGAAATAACTCTGAATTAACTCTGAATTATCTCTGAAATATCTCTGAAATATCTCAGAATAATCTCTTAGTTATCCCTCAAATATCTCTGAATTATCTCTTATCTCTAAGTGATGCTACCTCTCCCTGCTGAATTTGAGAGAGTGCAGCACAGCAGGGATCTTCTGCCTCAGGTTCCAGAGGTGGATGCTGTCGTCAGCCAACGCACTCACCAGCGCCCCCTGTGGTGAGGAGGGGGAGAAACACAGGGGAGGTTAGAGGGTGTGTGGCTCTAATAGGGGAAGGGCTGTTTTAGTTCAAGAACAAAGCCTAACATCACAGAAGCATCTGGGTCACTGACAGGTGATACTGGTTCTTCAGTGTGTGTTCCCTGGAGAGCAGTCAGGTGATACTGGTTCTTCAGTGTGTGTTCCCTGGAGAGCAGTCAGGTGATACTGGTTCTTCAGTGTGTGTTCCCTGGAGAGCAGTCAGGTGATACTGGTTCTTCAGTGTGTGTTCCCTGGAGAGCAGTCAGGTGATTCTGGTTCTTCAGTGTGTGTTCCCTGGAGAGCAGTCAGGTGATTCTGGTTCTTCAGTGTGTGTTCCCTGGAGAGCAGTCAGGTGATACTGGTTCTTCAGTGTGTGTTCCCTGGAGAGCAGTCAGGTGATACTGGTTCTTCAGTGTGTGTTCACTGGAGAGCAGTCAGGTGATTCTGGTTCTTCAGTGTGTGTTCCCTGGAGAGCAGTCAGGTGATTCTGGTTCTTCAGTGTGTGTTCCCTGGAGAGCAGTCAGGTGATACTGGTTCTTCAGTGTGTGTTCACTGGAGAGCAGTCAGGTGATTCTGGTTCTTCAGTGTGTGTTCCCTGGAGAGCAGTCAGGTGATTCTGGTTCTTCAGTGTGTGTTCCCTGGAGAGCAGTCAGGTGATTCTGGTTCTTCAGTGTGTGTTCCCTGGAGAGCAGTCAGGTGATTCTGGTTCTTCAGTGTGTGTTCACTGGAGAGCAGTCAGGTGATACTGGTTCTTCAGTGTGTGTTCCCTGGAGAGCAGTCAGGTGATTCTGGTTCTTCAGTGTGTGTTCCCTGGAGAGCAGTCAGGTGATACTGGTTCTTCAGTGTGTGTCCACTGGAGAGCAGTCAGGTGATTCTGGTTCTTCAGTGTGTGTCCACTGGAGAGCAGTCAGGTGATACTGGTTCTTCAGTGTGTGTTCCCTGGAGAGCAGTCAGGTGATTCTGGTTCTTCAGTGTGTGTTCCCTGGAGAGCAGTCAGGTGATTCTGGTTCTTCAGTGTGTGTTCCCTGGAGAGCAGTCAGGTGATACTGGTTCTTCAGTGTGTGTTCCCTGGAGAGCAGTCAGGTGATTCTGGTTCTTCAGTGTGTGTTCCCTGGAGAGCAGTCAGGTGATACTGGTTCTTCAGTGTGTGTTCCCTGGAGAGCAGTCAGGTGATACTGGTTCTTCAGTGTGTGTTCCCTGGAGAGCAGTCAGGTGATTCTGGTTCTTCAGTGTGTGTTCCCTGGAGAGCAGTCAGGTGATTCTGGTTCTTCAGTGTGTGTTCCCTGGAGAGCAGTCAGGTGATTCTGGTTCTTCAGTGTGTGTTCCCTGGAGAGCAGTCAGGTGATTCTGGTTCTTCAGTGTGTGTTCCCTGGAGAGCAGTCAGGTGATTCTGGTTCTTCAGTGTGTGTTCCCTGGAGAGCAGTCAGGTGATGCTGGTTCTTCAGTGTGTGTTCCCTGGAGAGCAGTCAGGTGATGCTGGTTCTTCAGTGTGTGTTCCCTGGAGAGCAGTCAGGTGATACTGGTTCTTCAGTGTGTGTTCCCTGGAGAGCAGTCAGGTGATTCTGGTTCTTCAGTGTGTGTCCACTGAGAGCAGTCAGGTGATACTGGTTCTTCAGTGTGTGTTCCCTGGAGAGCAGTCAGGTGATTCTGGTTCTTCAGTGTGTGTTCCCTGGAGAGCAGTCAGGTGATTCTGGTTCTTCAGTGTGTGTTCCCTGGAGAGCAGTCAGGTGATTCTGGTTCTTCAGTGTGTGTTCCCTGGAGAGCAGTCAGGTGATTCTGGTTCTTCAGTGTGTGTTCCCTGGAGAGCAGTCAGGTGATGCTGGTTCTTCAGTGTGTGTTCCCTGGAGAGCAGTCAGGTGATGCTGGTTCTTCAGTGTGTGTTCCCTGGAGAGCAGTCAGGTGATTCTGGTTCTTCAGTGTGTGTTCCCTGGAGAGCAGTCAGGTGATTCTGGTTCTTCAGTGTGTGTTCCCTGGAGAGCAGTCAGGTGATTCTGGTTCTTCAGTGTGTGTTCCCTGGAGAGCAGTCAGGTGATTCTGGTTCTTCAGTGTGTGTTCCCTGGAGAGCAGTCAGGTGATTCTGGTTCTTCAGTGTGTGTTCCCTGGAGAGCAGTCAGGTGATTCTGGTTCTTCAGTGTGTGTTCCCTGGAGAGCAGTCAGGTGATTCTGGTTCTTCAGTGTGTGTTCCCTGGAGAGCAGTCAGGTGATACTGGTTCTTCAGTGTGTGTTCCCTGGAGAGCAGTCAGGTGATACTGGTTCTTCAGTGTGTGTTCCCTGGAGAGCAGTCAGGTGATACTGGTTCTTCAGTGTGTGTTCACTGGAGAGCAGTCAGGTGATTCTGGTTCTTCAGTGTGTGTTCCCTGGAGAGCAGTCAGGTGATTCTGGTTCTTCAGTGTGTGTTCCCTGGAGAGCAGTCAGGTGATTCTGGTTCTTCAGTGTGTGTTCCCTGGAGGGCAGTCAGGTGATACTGGTTCTTCAGTGTGTGTTCCCTGGAGAGCAGTCAGGTGATTCTGGTTCTTCAGTGTGTGTTCCCTGGAGGGCAGTCAGGTGATACTGGTTCTTCAGTGTGTGTTCACTGGAGAGCAGTCAGGTGATTCTGGTTCTTCAGTGTGTGTTCCCTGGAGAGCAGTCAGGTGATACTGGTTCTTCAGTGTGTGTTCCCTGGAGAGCAGTCAGGTGATTCTGGTTCTTCAGTGTGTGTTCCCTGGAGAGCAGTCAGGTGATACTGGTTCTTCAGTGTGTGTTCCCTGGAGAGCAGTCAGGTGATACTGGTTCTTCAGTGTGTGTTCCCTGGAGAGCAGTCAGGTGATACTGGTTCTACAGTGTGTGTTCCCTGGAGAGCTGTCAGGTGATGCTGGTTCTTCAGTGTGTGTTCCCTGGAGAGCAGTCAGGTGATACTGGTTCTTCAGTGTGTGTTCCCTGGAGAGCAGTCAGGTGATGCTGGTTCTTCAGTGTGTGTTCCCTGGAGAGCAGTCAGGTGATACTGGTTCTTCAGTGTGTGTTCCCTGGAGAGCAGTCAGGTGATACTGGTTCTTCAGTGTGTGTTCCCTGGAGAGCAGTCAGGTGATTCTGGTTCTTCAGTGTGTGTTCCCTGGAGAGCAGTCAGGTGATTCTGGTTCTTCAGTGTGTGTTCCCTGGAGAGCAGTCAGGTGATTCTGGTTCTTCAGTGTGTGTTCCCTGCAGAGCAGTCAGGTGATTCTGGTTCTTCAGTGTGTGTTCCCTGGAGAGCAGTCAGGTGATTCTGGTTCTTCAGTGTGTGTTCCCTGGAGAGCAGTCAGGTGATTCTGGTTCTTCAGTGTGTGTTCCCTGGAGAGCAGTCAGGTGATTCTGGTTCTTCAGTGTGTGTTCCCTGGAGAGCAGTCAGGTGATTCTGGTTCTTCAGTGTGTGTTCCCTGGAGAGCAGTCAGGTGATTCTGGTTCTTCAGTGTGTGTTCCCTGGAGAGCAGTCAGGTGATTCTGGTTCTTCAGTGTGTGTTCCCTGGAGAGCAGTCAGGTGATACTGGTTCTTCAGTGTGTGTTCCCTGGAGAGCAGTCAGGTGATACTGGTTCTACAGTGTGTGTTCCCTGGAGAGCTGTCAGGTGATGCTGGTTCTTCAGTGTGTGTTCCCTGGAGAGCAGTCAGGTGATACTGGTTCTTCAGTGTGTGTTCCCTGGAGAGCAGTCAGGTGATGCTGGTTCTTCAGTGTGTGTTCCCTGGAGAGCAGTCAGGTGATACTGGTTCTTCAGTGTGTGTTCCCTGGAGAGCAGTCAGGTGATACTGGTTCTTCAGTGTGTGTTCCCTGGAGAGCAGTCAGGTGATTCTGGTTCTTCAGTGTGTGTTCCCTGGAGAGCAGTCAGGTGATTCTGGTTCTTCAGTGTGTGTTCCCTGGAGAGCAGTCAGGTGATTCTGGTTCTTCAGTGTGTGTTCCCTGCAGAGCAGTCAGGTGATTCTGGTTCTTCAGTGTGTGTTCCCTGGAGAGCAGTCAGGTGATTCTGGTTCTTCAGTGTGTGTTCCCTGGAGAGCAGTCAGGTGATTCTGGTTCTTCAGTGTGTGTTCCCTGGAGAGCAGTCAGGTGATTCTGGTTCTTCAGTGTGTGTTCCCTGGAGAGCAGTCAGGTGATTCTGGTTCTTCAGTGTGTGTTCCCTGGAGAGCAGTCAGGTGATTCTGGTTCTTCAGTGTGTGTTCCCTGGAGAGCAGTCAGGTGATTCTGGTTCTTCAGTGTGTGTTCCCTGGAGAGCAGTCAGCTGAACTCTTGTATCTGTTGCCTGTTAGTGTTTTCTGACAGGAGATCAAACATGAATCCCCTTTAAGGGAAGTTTAAATGTTGTTTGAGTTGTTAAAGCGTTATAAAGTGTTAGTATTGTTTATGGCTCTAGGTTTGATACGAATGTTAATTTCTTTCACATTTTTTGTTAGAATTTTCGTTTGTTTTTTATACATTTTTCTTTTTGATACAAATTTTATTTTCTTAAAATTTGACTTTTTTGATAAAATAATGTTTTGTACAAATTTTTATTTTTGTCAGAAATTTCACTTTTTGTCACAATATATTTTTTTAATACAATTTTTTTTTTTACACAAATTGTACCTTTTTGTTACAAAATGTACTTATTTATCCAAATTAAACTTTTTTTCTAAATGTTTATTTCATATCCACATTTACATTTTTGTTATAAATTCTATTTTTTGTTTCAAATGTTATTCTTTTTGTTACAAATGTACTTTTAGTCACATTTTTCTTTTTCAATTTCTAATTTATTTCTCTACTTTTTGTAAATTATTAGGAGCAATTTTGTTTAAATGTAGAGCCTGTTAGCTAAGATACTAAGGCTCCGTTTACACGGAGACGAAACGGGTTGTATCCGCTACAGTTCTCTCTCGTATAGTTCGTTCACACGAGGCCGTAACGGAAATGCGGAAACGGAGCCCTCAAGCGGTAACGGGTCCCAAGGTGGATAGATCTGCGGACGAAACGCTCTGGGGGGCCAAACGGCTCCGTGTGCACGTCCTATGCAATCATTTCCTGATAACGATGAAGCCATAGCCCCGCCTCTCCCCACCTCTGCTGCTCACTGCTGTATCATGGTCAGTAGCTACTGTCAGTAGCTACTGACCATGATACAGATGTAACAACCATCAGCAACAAGTGGACATGGAGAACTACATGAACCACATGTTGCTAAATCCACCACGGAGAATAAACAGAAGGGCAACCAGGCAACCATGGCAACCATGCTCAGGGGGTCTTATTCGCTGCTTTTGGTGTATTGTGTGGCGGGAGTACAGCGCCACTTACAGGCCCGGCATATGTACTACAGCGCCTCCAGCGGGTCGAGCGGTCTCGTGTGGACGCACACGTTTCTTGAGCCGATTCCGTGCGGACGGAAGACTTTTTTGATATCGAATTCGGTTCGTTCTCCGTTTCGTCTCCGTGTAAACGAAGCCTAAATGTGTGAGACTAACTTTTGCACCAGTTGCAAAGTAAGCGGTTGCAGTATGAACAGCCTCAGGTGTCAGTGGACAGACCTGAAGTGAAGGCGTGTGAAAACATTCAGGAAAACCAAACAAGCAGGAACAGGAAACACAAACCTCGTTGATCAGGAACTGCAGCTGAATCACCGCCGCGCCGCTCTCATGCTGACAGTAACACTCCACGCCTGCACGGCCAAAACTGGGACGAGAGTCAAGGAAAACTGGAGCAGACAGTTTAAATGTGGGGAAAACCAGTCACACATCATGAAGATTAACTCATGCATTGATGTCAGGTTTCAGGATCATTTTCTACATTAACTTTAAAGGTTTTTATACAGAAACTTTCCCTAACCTCTTTGCTTTTTATTCTAAATGTTAGCTGGCGTTCCCACTCATCATTTGCATCCCTGAAGAGTCCTGATACATATCAAACTGGGGTTATAAATAAAAGCAGTGGGAGCAGACGTATTTATTCTGGTGCGTCAGCAGGATGATGATTAACTCTCACCTTCAGGTCAACCTGCAGCTGCATCACAAACAACCGGAGAGCCTCAAATCAAAGCAGAGCTGCATCAAATAGCAGATGAATCGACTACTTGGATAATTGGTTGACAGCTTGAGTCGTTCTTCCTGCAGAAATGTCTCTTTGATTTATGTCGTATTAAAATGAATATATCTTTGGGTTTCAGATTTACATAACAAGACATTTAAAGACGTTGAAAAAAGAAATGGGAAGGACCTTTTTTAACCGTTTTCTAACACGTTGTACACCAAACAATCATTGCATTAATCTATAAATCTGTGCATTCAATAACAACCGGGACAAGTTGAGGGAAAAATGTACATTATGTCCAACTGCCTTTAACGTACATTGAATCAGGAAATGTACGTATATTTAGGATTGACTGGTGCTTCAGTCTCTCTGAAATGCTCAAATGTTCATGGTAACCATTCATATGAGCTGTTTAGGATGTGTAACACATTGTCTTATAAATGGTGAGTGTGTATGCACCAAAAGGAGACTCTGAGTGCACGTGACAGACAAAGAGGGACTGGAATGCATCCCACAGAAAAACTCCAACTATTCGCACAGAAAGCCGAGGAATGAGGAGCACGATGATGAGGAGAAATGTGACTTTCCTACCAGACAGTAATCTCTTTCACCGACAGATCACACACACACACACACACACACACACACACACACACCACACAGTGACCTCTCTGCTGTGTGCGTGCGTGCGTGCGTGCGTGCGTGCGTGTGTGTGCACGTGTCCTGTCTGCAGAGCTGCAGGACTCTCAGTGACCTCTCTGCTGTGTGTGTGTGTGCGTGCGTGTGCGTGTGCGTGCGTGCGTGCGTGCGCGCGTGTGTGTGTGTGTGTGTGTGTGTGTGCGTGTGTCCTGTCTGCAGAGCTGCAGGACTCTGTGACCTCTCTGCTGTGTGTGCGTGTGCGTGTGTGTGCGTGTGTGCGTGTGTGTGTGTGTGTGTGTGTGTGTGTGTCTGTGTGTGTCTGTGTGTGTGTGTCCTGTCTGCAGAGCTACAGGACTCTCAGCCTGATGTTAATATGTAACTCTGGAGGAAGTCAGAGTGCCGACTTGAGGAAAAATCACTAACAGCTTTTTAACGAACGCTGTGTGTGTTTATTGAATTGCTATTAAAGTGAATAAATGTGGGTTTTGGACTGAAGATGAAAAGCTGCAGGGATGTGCTGTTTCTGTGTTGGAAGGCAGCGTCTCCCTGGTCCAATGAGATTCCTCCGTGAGTTTGGTTTATTGCAGAAAATAGTAATCTCTGTGGTGTTTTTGTTTCACTTTTTTACTTTTTGTTACAAATTTCATTTTAGTCTCCACATCTTAGACGTTTAGTTCAGCGGTATAGTCTCCACATCTTAGACGTTTAGTTCAGCGGTATAGTCTCCACATCTTAGACGTTTAGTTCAGCGGTATAGTCCTCCACATCTTAGACGTTTAGTTCAGCGGTATAGTCTCCACATCTTAGACGTTTAGTTCAGCGGTATAGTCTCCACATCTTAGACGTTTAGTTCAGCGGTATAGTCTCCACATTTTAGACGTTTAGTTCAGCGGTATAGTCTCCACATTTTAGACGTTTAGTTCAGCGGTATATTCCACATCTTAGACGTTTAGTTCAGCGGTATAGTCTCCACATTTTAGACGTTTAGTTCAGCGGTATAGTCTCCACATCTTAGACGTTTAGTTCAGCGGTATAGTCTCCACATCTTAGACGTTTAGTTCAGCGGTATAGTCTCCACATTTTAGACGTTTAGTTCAGCGGTATAGTCTCCACATTTTAGACGTTTAGTTCAGCGGTATAGTCTCCACATTTTAGACGTTTAGTTCAGCGGTATAGTCTCCACATCTTAGACGTTTAGTTCAGCGGTATAGTCTCCACATTTTAGACGTTGTTCAGCGTATAGTCTCCACATCTTAGACGTTTAGTTCAGCGGTATAGTCTCCACATTTTAGACATTTAGTTCAGCGGTATAGTCTCCACATCTTAGACGTTTAGTTCAGCGGTATAGTCTCCACATCTTAGACGTTTAGTTCAGCGGTATAGTCTCCACATCTTAGACGTTTAGTTCAGCGGTATAGTCTCCACATTTAAGACGTTTAGTTCAGCGGTATAGTCTCCACATCTTAGACGTTTAGTTCAGCGGTATAGTCTCCACATCTTAGACGTTTAGTTCAGCGGTATAGTCCCCCATCTTAGACGTTTAGTTCAGCGGTATAGTCTCCACATCTTAGACGTTTAGTTCAGCGGTATAGTCTCCACATCTAAGACGTTTAGTTCAGTGGTATAGTCTCCACATCTTAGACGTTTAGTTCAGCGGTATAGTCTCCACATCTTAGACGTTTAGTTCAGCGGTATAGTCTCCACATCTTAGACGTTTAGTTCAGCGGTATAGTCTCCACATCTTAGACGTTTAGTTCAGCGGTATAGTCTCCACTCTTAGACGTTTAGTTCAGTGGTATAGTCTCCACATCTTAGACGTTTAGTTCAGCGTATAGTCTCCACATCTAAGACGTTTAGTTCAGTGGTATAGTCTCCACATCTTAGACGTTTAGTTCAGCGGTAAGTCCCACATCTAAGACGTTTAGTTCAGTGGTATAGTCTCCACATCTTAGACGTTTAGTTCAGCGGTATAGTCTCCACATCTTAGACGTTTAGTTCAGTGGTATAGTCTCCACATTTTAGACGTTTAGTTCAGTGGCATACTCTCCACATTTTAGACGTTTAGTTCAGTGGTATACTCTCCACATCTTAGACGTTTAGTTCAGCGGTATAGTCTCCACATTTAAACAACACTTTAGCATTTTTTTCTGCAGATAATCAAACACAATGGTGAGTTTGCAGCCCTCTTATCAGCGTGTGTGCAGGTTAGGGCTGAACAATTAATCAATTTTAAATCCAAATCGCAAAGCCTGCGATTTTTTGTTTCTTTGTTCTTCTTGTGTGTCAGTCATCCACACCAATCAGAAGTGCTGTGCTCCACATGTACCAGCCATTGTTAACCAATCAGAAGTGGCCCATGATAGAAGGTGATAGACAGATTGATCCAATCACCTGCCAAGTATTTCTGAAAGTGCCTGCCCTTTCCAAATGGCTCCAATGGAGCTTTCCTAGATGGTGGTGAATCAAAGCATCTGAGTCCGGTTAGTAATGCTCCATCACATGTTTCTATCACAGGGGGAATCTGAAGCTTGACTTTAACCCAACGGAAGTTTCATGTAAGTTTAGTTCTTCCACTCGTAGCTCGGGCTGCGGGGGTGCTGGAGACGGGAGCACGTTGATGCGACCTTCCTAGCCGGAGATATGGCCGCATTTTACAATAAACTTCCGTTGAAAAAACAAATATCGCAAATCGAATCACAATTAGATTATTTCCCCAAATCGTGCAGCCCTAGTGCAGGTGTGTGTGTAGGTGTGTGCAGGTGTGTGTGTAGGTGTGTGTGCAGGTGTGTGTGCAGGTGTGTGTGTAGGTGTGTGCAGGTGTGTGTGCAGGTGTGTGTGCAGGTGTGTGTGTAGGTGTGTGTGCAGGTGTGTGTGTAGGTGTGTGTGCAGGTGTGTGTGTAGGTGTGTGTGCAGGTGTGTGTGCAGGTGTGTGTGTAGGTGTGTGTGCAGGTGTGTGTGCAGGTGTGTGTGCAGGTGTGTGTGTAGGTGTGTGTGCAGGCGTGTGTGCAGGTGTGTGTGTAGGTGTGTGTGCAGGTGTGTGCAGGTGTGTGTGTAGGTGTGTGTGCAGGTGTGTGTGCAGGTGTGTGTGTGTGTAGGTGTGTGTGCAGGTGTTGTGCAGGTGTGTGTGTGCGGGTGTGTGTGCGGGTGTGTGTGTGGGTGTGTGTGCAGGTGTGTGTGTAGGTGTGTGTAGGTGTGTGTGTAGGTGTGTGTGCAGGTGTGTGTGCAGGTGTGTGCAGGTGTGTGTACAGGTGTGTGTGCAGGTGTGTGTGCAGGTGTGTGTAGGTGTGTGTGCAGGTGTGTGTGTGCAGGTGTGTGTGCAGGTGTGTGTGTAGGTGTGTGTGCAGGTGTGTGTGCAGGTGTGTGTGCAGGTGTGTGTGTGCAGGTGTGTGTGCAGGTGTGTGTGCAGGTGTGTGCAGGTGTGTATGCAGGTGTGTGTGCAGGTGTGTGCAGGTGTGTGTGCAGGTGTGTGTGTAGGTGTGTGTGCAGGTGTGTGCAGGTGTGTGTGTAGGTGTGTGTGCAGGTGTGTGCAGGTGTGTGTGTAGGTGTGTGTGCAGGTGTGTGTGCAGGTGTGTGTGCAGTGTGTGTGTGCAGGTGTGTGTGCAGGTGTGTGTGCAGGTGTGTGTAGGTGTGTGTGTAGGTGTGTGTGTAGGTGTGTGCAGGTGTGTGTGCAGGTGTGTGTGCAGGTGTGTGTGCAGGTGTGTGTGTAGGTGTGTGCAGGTGTGTGTAGGTGTGTGTAGGTGTGTGTGCAGGTGTGTGTGCAGGTGTGTGTGCAGGTGTGTGTGCAGGTGTGTTTGCAGGTGTGTGTGTAGGTGTGTGTGTAGGTGTGTGTGCAGGTGTGTGTGTAGGTGTGTGTGCAGGTGTGTGTGTAGGTGTGTGTGCAGGTGTGTGTAGGTGTGTGTGTAGGTGTGTGTGTAGGTGTGTGTGCAGGTGTGTTTGCAGGTGTGTGTGCAGGTGTGTGTGCAGGTGTGTGTGCAGGTGTGTGCAGGTGTGTGTGCAGGTGTGTGTCTGATTCTGATGTGAAGTGGGTTAATGGAGCGTCTTTCTAGGCGATCAGCAAAGGATCTAATCAGTGTGGTGAACAAGTGGAGCGTCACGACCGCACTTCCTGCTGCACGTTTGAAATCTTTACTGAAATCCTGCAGACTGCACCACGTTATTATCATATGAAGAACATAAAGCTGCAGGTGAGTCACTGTTCCTCTGCAGGTAACAAGAGATCCTGGCTGTGAGAAGAACTTAAATAAAACCTCCTGTCATCTTATTTTGTCGTGTTTCCACCGGTTTGTTTGCTCTGTGTGTGTCGGCAGGAAATACAGAAAGAACAACCTGTAGTGTTTCCATGAAACTTGGTGAAGCATGAAGAACAAGCTTATGATTTTACTACTGTAAACATTTAAATATTGGGCATTTGGAGCAGACTTTTAAAGGTGGGGTAGGTGCTTCCCTTCAGAAACACTTAAAGGTGGGGTAGGTGATTCCCTTCAGAAACACTTAAAGGTGGGGTAGGTGCTTCCCTTCAGAAACACTTAAAGGTGGGGTAGGTGCTTCCCTTCAGAAACACTTAAAGGTGGGGTAGGTGATTCCCTTCAGAACACTTAAAGGTGGGTAGGTGCTTCCCTTCAGAAACACTTAAAGGTGGGGTAGGTGCTTCCCTTCAGGAACACTTGTTATATTCCATGGAATGCTCTTAACATCCCGATAGCAATAAATCCATAAAAACATCATCTGTGGAAGCCGTGGCGCTGTAGAAAGCACGACCAATCATCTGCCTCGGCCCGGGTCAGATGACTGGATGGCCTACCAGCCTGTCAGCCTTCCATCTGTGCACAAACTTATCTGGTGCCCTCATTGGTCATGTGTGCGTTCGTGTGTGTTGGAGGAGGGGCTCTGTGAGGAAGTCTGAAGGAAGGGGCAGATTTCTTTAGGCTGCGTACTTTCAGATTCTGGCGCGCTCGAGCTGTTTCTCCGTTCTTACCTATAAGTATTTAAATAGGGAAATGATTTCTTCAGAAACTGAATATTTGGGGGTTTTTTAGGCTGTTGCAGGAATTGGATTTTGCAATTTCTAGATTTGGATTACACAACATAATTAACACACACACACACACACAATCACACAATCACACACACAAACACACACACACACACACACACACCGCAGTGTTTCAGCAGAAGCAGGTCTTCCTGTCAGTCGACTGATAGTCATCAGACAGGAAGTTAACTGCTGACGAAGCAGAAAGACCAAGAAGACAAACTCCTTTGCACATTCTCAAAGTCTAAGAGGAGGAGGAGGAAGAGGAGGAGGAGGAGGAGGAGGAGGAGGAGGAGGAGGAGGAGGAGGAAGAGGGGGAGGAAGAGGAGGATGAGGAGGACAGAGAGAGGGAGGTCAAGTGTTTCTGCAAATTAAACTCATGACTTTCTGCCTGACCGTCAGCTGTTAGAAACTGTGTGAAAACTTTCATCCATTGCACAAACTTACATTTCCTCTTTTCAAAAGTTCAAAACATGCAAATTGTTGAGTCCGTTAAAAGTGTTGAGTCCAGTCATGCTTCATGTCTCGTCTTTTTGTGTCTTGTCTCCCACTTCCTGTTTTATTTTGGTACTCACCTGTTGTGTTTCTTCCCAGGTCTCTTGACTCCCTACCCGTGTGTGTGTGTCCCGCTCTCATCAGCCCCCCCCCTGATTGTTTCCACCTGTGCCCAGTTACCTCTTGTTTAGATTCCCCAGTCTCCCCTTGTCTTGTGTCAGTTCGTCTCGTCCTGTCTCTATGCTCATACTCTGTCTCCTGGGTCGTGCATTTGAGTCCAATACCCTGGGTGTTTCCAAGTTCGTGACACCAAGGTGGGTCAAATGTATTTTAAAACGTTATTCCACTAGAGTGTTGTTCTGGCTCCAACAACAAGCCATGATAATATAATCTATCTAATAGACTCTAATGTTTAAAAGGTTTGGCTGAATATTAAAACACGTTGGTATTTATTTTTTATTTGGACTTATTAGGATTCCTTGCAGCAGTAACATGTCAGCGTAAAGTCTCTAAGGTAACATCTGGAGAGGAGGAGGAGGAGGAGGAGGAGGAGGAGGAGGAGGAGGAGGAGGAGGCTCCAGACGGCTGAAAGTGTTTCTAAAGGAAGCTCAGATATAACCTCTTGACTTTCTTTCTTCTCAGCAGAAACACTGCCTCATTCCACACGTGTTTGATTAGCTGTTGAGCTTGAGTTCAGCAACAAACACAGACACATCATCAGGGCTGAACTTTGAAAAGCTTCGGTTGCCCAAACTGAAAACATGGTGGCCATTTTTTGTCATGACTTTTTGGATTATATGCAATTATGTCTAAAGTCTACGGTAAATGTGAAGAAGATGAAGACACAGTGAGAGGAGTGCAGGAACCAGAGGAGGGGAAAGTACTCAGATATTGTACTTAGTAAAAGTAGAAGTACCTCAAAATTATACACAAGTACCATACTTGAGTAAATGTACTTCGTTACTCCCCACCTCTGGCAGTAACACACTGATCATATGTAACAGTGAGAGGAGTGTGTGTGCAGTAACACACTGATCACATGTAACACTGAGAGGAGTGTGTGTGCAGTAACACACTGATCATATGTAACAATGAGAGGAGTGTGTGTGTGCAGTAACACACTGATCACATGTAACACTGAGAGGAGTGTGTGTGCAGTAACACACTGATCATATGTAACAGTGAGAGGAGTGTGTGTGCAGTAACACACTGATCATATGTAACAGAGGAGTGTGTGTGCAGTAACACACTGATCATATGTAACAGTGAGAGGAGTGTGTGTGCAGTAACACACTGATCACATGTAACAGTGAGAGGAGTGTGTGTGCAGTAACACACTGATCATATGTAACAGTGAGAGGAGTGTGTGTGCAGTAACACACTGATCACATGTAACAGTGAGAGGAGTGTGTGTGCAGTAACACACTGATCATATGTAACAGAGGAGTGTGTGTGCAGTAACACACTGATCATATGTAACACTGAGAGGAGTGTGTGTGCAGTAACACACTGATTTAATTGGTGTGTTGGAGACTTGTTAAAGAAGACATTTATTGCTGCTGGACACCTCATTGAGTCCGATCAATACTCTCTGTCTGTGATAAATGGACCTACAGCAGTAATCCCATCACACACACACACACACACACACACACACACACACACACACACACACACACACACACACACACACACACAACACACCACACACACACACACACACACACACACACACACACCACACACACACACACACACCACACACACCACACCACACACACACACACACACACACACACACACACACACACACACACACACACACACACCATGGAGTGTGTGTTCTGTGGGAGTTCCCTCTCTTACTCTGCAGAAAGACTGTGTGGAGAAACCTGGATTTGATCAGACTAAAGACAGGAAGTAGAGGGACGATAAATGCTGAAATTAGCTTTAATAAAAAAAAGAAATGTGTATTAAATCTGCAGGAAGAGAGGAGGTTTTGGACTTTTTATTTTAATTATCCATTATTTTATATTGTTTGTATTTGATATCATTTTTTTCATTTTAGTATTTTAAGTATTGTATTTTAAAGTCTAAACACACTTCTGCGACGAAAGAATTTCCCAAATTGGGATCAATAAAGTATCTATCTCTCTATCAGCTGATAGCATAGCGTTAATGGTGCATTCAAATGTTAACTTGTAAAATGGTGTTCTTTGCGAGTAGCATATATATAATCTGTAACCCAATCACAGTGTGGGGAAATAACTTCAAACTAAATGTTAGCTCTTAGCCGTTAGCCGTTAGCTGGTAGCAGCCGGTGTACAGCATAGCTACCGAGCAAACAGCTAACGCTAACAACAGAGGTGTCAGAGTTACAGTATGATGCGTTCAAGTGTCATCATGTAAAATGTCGTTTTTGCGATTTCATTTAATATTCTGTAGAGCAGGGGCGAGTGTGTTAATACAAACAAAAACACACCCGACTCCAAACACCCCAGCAGCTGTGTGTGTGTGTGTGTGTGTGTGTGTGTGTGTGTGTGTGTGTGTGTGTATTGATGAGGCATATGGCAGAAAAGCTGCTCTTACTGCTGCAGAAATATCACTAATGAGGAGGAGACGTACACACAAACGCACACATGTCTTAGTCATGTGACTCATGCTGAAAGATGTCAGGAGGTCAGGCGTTACTGTGTGTGTGTGTGTGTGTGTGTGTGTGTGTGTGTGTGTGTGTGTGTGTGTGTGTGTGAGTGTGTGAGTGTGTGAGTGTGTGAGTGTGTGAGAAAGGATACAGCCTCAGAGCTCCGGACTGAGTCCCAACAGCCAGGATCTTCTGCACGGGGTCAAAGGCCATCGAGGAGGGTTGGTACGGGAAACCATGACGCACCGTCTGAAGAGAGGAGAGGACTCTTTAAAGTAGAGACACTACATACTGATATACACCTGAACATCAGCAGGAGAGGACTCTTTAAGTAAGACACTACATACTGATATACACCTGAACATCAGCAGGAGAGGACTCTTTAAAGTAGAGACACTACATACTGATATACACCTGAACATCAGCAGGAGGACTCTTTAAAGTAGAGACACTACATACTGATATACCCTGAACATCAACAGGAGAGGACTCTTTAAAGTAGAGACACTACATACTGATATACACCTGAACATCAGCAGGAGAGGACTCTTTAAAGTAGAGACACTAAATACTGATATACACCTGAACATCAGCAGGAGAGGACTCTTTAAAGTAGAGACACTACATACTGATATACACCTGAACATCAACTGATTCAGCGACCTCAATATCTTCCTCTATGAGGCAGTGATAGCATGTCTGTATATAATCTGTTCTCAGTGACGTTATGTAACAGGTTAACCAGGATCCATCATAAAGCTACGTTATTAAACTGTGTGATTAAAATGAGTCAGTGTGTTGAACCGTGAGGAGGGGATTTAAAGATATAAACACATCACGATATCACGATGTTGTAGGGTTGTCAGTGGATGCTACACAACGAGAATTGTGATTAACATTAAACCAGTAATGTGGATTTAATCGCTATTAAAAGACAGATAGAACTGTTTGGTAATTCACACCACTGAGTTAAATAGCCTTTAAAACCAGGGAAAAACACTAAAATATTCCAAATCTAAAATGATATCCAGTCCCAAATCACGATAACACTTGAAAGTGGAGGCGTGTGGCGCAGTGGACTAGTGCGTTGGTGTTGGGATCAGGGGAGCTCAGGTTCAAACCCTACTGCAGTCAGCATGTCGTTGTGTCCCTGAGACCCTTCACCCCAAAGTGCTCCTGTGGGGATTGTCCTCAGTATTGAGTATGTAAGTCTCTTTGGATAAAAGCATCTAACATGTGACATGTAATATCTTTATTACTGTATGACCCTTCCCTGGTGTGTTTACATGAGTGTTTGCCACATGATGCAGAATAAACTTTGGGCATATTACGGACATGTAATGTATTATTGAGACATATCCTTCCATCCTAGCATTCCCCTTGTTATACACCTCACCTGATGTTGTTTGTAACACCTTGTGAGGCACCTTTTTACAGCTAGATATCTAGTTATTATGGGACAACAGTAGTCAGTCTATAAGACTTGGCATGGAGGGTCACCAGTTCAAGTCCCAATTAGACCATAGTAATACAGAGTGTGTACTGGTAGCTGCACTGGGCTGAGGAGCACCTGAGCAAGGCACTAAACCCCCAAATAGTCCCTGGATCTGGACAATAATGCACCTATACCTACCTGTACACCTGTGTGTGTATTCAGAAATATCATTAGGGATTAATACAGGTTCATCTTAATCTCTAGCCATTACTGGGAGCAATCGACACTAAAGCTTGTAGATTTGAGGTGTTTCTACCCTTAATAAGATGCCTTTTCCCAGTGTATCACCAGTTTAAAGGGACAGTGTTACTAGCTAGTTCCCAGTTATGTGGTGACACAGACCTGAGGCGTTAATCCAGTGCAATGCAAAACAGACACGTTGCCATTAATTCAGATGATATCCTCTTTGATATCTGCCCTATATTTCCTGTTTTTAACTCATACTGTGTGTTTTCCTGCTGGTGTGTCACGCCTCTGCCATTATCCCGGTAACCGGATCACTCCCGTACCTTACAGAGCTGGAAGTGCTCAGACTGCAGGGTCTCCGGTACCGGTCGTTTTGGGGTCTGGTTGGCGGAAGGAGACGAAGAGGAGGAAGAAGAAGCCGCTGTTAGGCCGTCCAACACCTTCCTAATATTAAACTTCTTCATATTCCTCCGCGGCGGTTGAAAAGCGGATCACTACCGTAAACCGGATAGAGAGGCGCAGTAGCCGTTAGCTCGTTAGCATCAAAACCCCGTTAATCTCTCTGTAACATCACGTTCGTGTCCTCAGCGGCCTCTCCGGTGTAAAACACGGTCATTTACAGCCAGTCCTCTCCGGTGTCGGGGTAAAACACCATCTGTGGTGCCCGGTTGTCGTTATTCGGCTGCGATAACCGTTTCCGTGAAGCTGCTTCCCGGTCAACGGCAGAACTGAGTCTGCGCAGTGAAGGACCCGGATGTAGAGCTGGTGTTACGGTGCCTTCTGTCACCCGGATTATTCTCTGACCTCCGCTCGTGTTTAGGTTTACGTACATTACATATCAGAAAACAACATTTTATTATATATTATTATTAGTGGTTGTAGTAGTAGAATAAGACAGGCTATATGTATATATGTTCATTTGAATTCATTTCTTATTTCATAGTTATTTTATCGATTTTAATTGTTATCTTTGATTTTATCTTTCTTTTTATTAATTTAAACTACTGCATTTCCCCACAGGGATTAATAAAGGTATATCTTATCTTGTATATATTTGTTACTGTAAATTTGTATTTCAACATGTATATTTTCTACTTTTTTGAATGCTATTTTATTTCTATTTTGAGACGTTTACATTTTGAATTGTTTGTTTCTAGTCTTTTAATTTCTCAACGCAAACATTTCCCAAATTGGGATCCATAAAGTACTTCTTCTCTTATGTGATCATATCTTATCGTATACAAAACTAAAAAGTCTCAGTGCATGTTAAGAAAATAATACTAATTTAATTTAATAAAAGCAGCAGAAATCACAAAACATATTTAGATATTTTAATAACCTTAAAACCCTAATTGTGTTCTCTATTCCAGATTAAAATGACTGAGAAACACAGATGAGTGTGTGTGGCCCCCTGCTGGCTTCACACACTCACCTGTGAGAAACACAGGTGAGTGTGTGTGGCCCCCTGCTGGCTGCACACACTCACCTGTGAGAAACACAGGTGAGTGTGTGTGGCCCCCTGCTGGCTGCACACACTCACCTGTGAGAAACACAGGTGAGTGTGTGTGGCCCCCTGCTGGCTGCACACACTCACCTGTGAGAAACACAGGTGAGTGTGTGTGGCCCCCTGCTGGCTGCACACACTCACCTGTGAGAAACACAGGTGAGTGTGTGTTATCACTTCTTCTGGTTGTGTTGCTGATAGCGCATGGTGGGAAGGAGCAGGGAGAAGAACATCTTATTGTATCTGCCTCTTCTTTAAAAAACAAGAAATGATTAAATGACCAATAAAAAGTCAAATAAAAGCAGTATTCGTTCAGCTGCTTACGAACACATAAAACCTGAACACACTCAAAACTTCATTCTGTCTAATTACGCTTTCTTTATACATTTTCTCAAACATAAAAATGTTCTTACAGCCCTTTAAATCATTCGGCATATTCAATGTAAATACTGCTATTTTTTACTATATTTCTTAATATGTTTTAATGTTATTATAGTTTTTCTTCAAATAGTTTTACATGTGTTTGTTTTTCTTTGATGT
>CM062275.1:33624670-33649670 GCA_031216635.1 Dissostichus eleginoides
CCTCTCCCCCCTGCTCCCTCCTCTCCCTCCTCTCCCTCCTCTCCTCTGCTCCTCTTTGAGGCAGCAGCAAAGACTAGTTTTAGCTCTCAACAAGTTTTAAAAGTGTATCTTACCTTTTTTCACCTAGTTAACTTTTTATTTTGTATTCATGCATATTTGACTAATCACTCCCCCCTCAATTGGAAATATGTGTTTATATAAATGGTGACCAAACCGTTTGAGACCTACTGAGAACTTAGACTAAGTGAACTATCTAAACACTCAGAGAGTCCTTTACCTCACTGAGCTGAGGTTATCCCGAGCTTGAATGACACACAGAGACCAATCGAGGGCTCTGATGTATGATCTGTATGACAGTGGCCATGTCGGCAGGCCACATCATGTAGACAGCCAGTCACCCTGTGTGAGGCAGACCCACATCATTTAGACAGCCAGTCACCCTGTGTGAGGCAGGCCCACATCATGTAGACAGCCAGTCACCCTGTGTGAGGCAGACCCTCATCATTTAGACAGCCAGTCACCCTGTGTGAGGCAGACCCACATCATGTAGACAGCCAGTCACCCTGTGTGAGGCAGGCCACATCATGTAGACAGCCAGTCACCCTGTGTGAGGCAGACCCACATCATGTAGACAGCCAGTCACCCTGTGTGAGGCAGACCCACATCATGTAGACAGCCAGTCACCCTGTATGAGGCAGACCCACATCATGTAGACAGCCAGTCACCCTGTGTGAGGCAGGCCACATCATGTAGACAGCCAGTCACCCTGTGTGAGGCAGACCCACATCATGTAGACAGCCAGTCACCCTGTGTGAGGCAGACCCACATCATGTAGACAGCCAGTCACCCTGTGTGAGGCAGACCCACATCATGTAGACAGCCAGTCACCCTGTGTGAGGCAGACCCACATCATGTAGACAGCCAGTCACCCTGTGAGGCAGGCCACTTAACAGGCCAGGCCATCGGGAAACCCCCCGGTCCTCCCGATGGCCAGTCCGGGACTGGGTACAGGAGGCGTAGAGCGAGGGATCATTGTCCACAAGTTAATCGATCGCAGATGGCGTCGTGGTCGCGGACGAAAAGAAAAAAGAAAAAAACCTAAATGGGTCGCGAAATATACTTGGGCGGCCGTTAATATACCTGGGCGGCCGGCCCAAGTAAAGTCTATGTGTGGGAAACCCTGACTTAGATATCTTACATATTTTGTGCAATAAAGATAATGTCCCTTAATATATGTTTACTTTCTATTGTAACGTTTGAACTTCCTACTTCAGACAGATGCGACCTCCTGAACGCAGAAACTGAATGATTGTGTTGAAGTGACGAGAAGTTTAAAGAAGCATTTCAGCAGGAAGGAAATCCTGAACTAAATGTGAATCTTAAAATGTGAATTATGAGCGGGTGGAAGTCACGACTAATGAAGAAATACATTAAAAACAGTGGTTGCTGCTGAGTGTGATTATGTGTTGTAATAATGACTAATAATACAATTGAATAAACTGAGTAAGTAAATCAAATATGAGCTTCAGTAATTTATTCATCTTCTTCAGGAGTATATAGTATTTACTGTGTGACATGTCTCCATGCTTTAATGATCAAAAAGCTCTCTATTTTTATCATACGTTTCTCGTCTGCTCTGATTGGTTAGCTGTAAATAAAGTAATAATAAGAATAAAGCTATTTTAAATTGAATGTATATTTGTATTTGTTATGTCTCGATGCCAACCGCCTTTATATGAAAATAATATCCTACTTTTAAATGTACGTTATTATCTTATTTTATCTTAAAGGTGGGGTATGTCATGTATTTCAGAAACACTTGTTGTTAAGTTCACCGCTGTTCCTGAGTGGCCCATTTACACCCCAGTAGAGTGTTTGCTGCGTAGGGGCCCTCACCTTGGCTATCAACAACCTCCCATGGCTCTAACAGCTTTGGAGCATTTGTGCCAACTAATAATTCCACTTTAGCACTGATACTGGGAAGATGGACTTTATTCAGGTACGCCCACTGCGTTAGGTCTTTCTGATTGGGAATGCTACCGGAGGTGACTGGCATCTCTTCCTGGGTGAAAGTGTCAGGAAGAGGTAAGAAGTTGTCGCTGTCCAGTGCTGAAACTTCAAGTAAAGTAAAGAGGGCTCACCAGACAATTTGCAAAGTAAACTAATGTCAAACTAAAATAACTTTCTTATAAAAGAAAGTGACTAAAGATACACTGGAGCACATCTCCTAACAATAAACAAAACACAAGTTAAGCTAGCAGGCCTCACAGAGACACACGCAGCCAGAGGAGAAGGAAGAGAGCGACTGCAGCCTTCCTCAGGTCCTTTATACGTTTCCTAAAACATCGCAGGACTTTATCTGCTTCTCCAGTTTTATCACATGTGGATTTACTGCAGATTTCTCAACAGCACTAGTTTCTGTTTTCAGTTTCAAACCAGAGCTATAAATCTTTGACCTTTGATTTGAAACTTTTACTACGGAAGCCCTAAACGGCCAAAAATCAAACATATTATTTCCTACTTTTTATGGACTAACAAGTTTAAATAACAAACCGGTGCCTTTGTGCCTTCATTAAAACAACTTCCTATTTACCAATTTCAACTGGTTATATGTTACCTTCCACTTTCCACGAGCCGGGACGTAACAGTTATTCTGTAATTGTATTTGTTTCAGAAGTTATTTTTCATTAACTTCAGAAAACAAATGTTATTTTTCTCAGATACATAAAGAAAGACCTATAAAGTTTAATTAAACATTGGTGTATTTTCATTTGAAATTATTAGCTTATTCTTGATTATTGCAAGAACGTTTTATTTTCTCGAGATGTCCAAACACTATCTGTCATCTCTGCAAAACAACTTTAATTCTTTGAAGCTAATGAGATGAATTCTTGTGACAGGAAAAGGAGTCAGCTGGTTTATAACGTCAAACAGGAGACAAACATACAAAACATTGAATTTACTCGAAGCAACAAGAGTCATTTTAAATCCTGTATATATTTGTTTAAAATGGCAGACGTTCATTGATCCTGTGTTTACGACAGATAGCTTCTTCAGAATATCACTAAAGTAAACAGACGCACTTATCACATTATACAGCTTTGAGGCTCTTAATACACAATTAAAGCATATTTCTAATACTGTAATGCATATATAGATATCATCTGAATATCAAAATATGATACACAATTCGTACATTCACAAAACATGTCATTTATCTTAAATCTATACAGTTATGAAATCATGTCTATTTATAAAAAAGGTACAAATTTGACATCAAAATGAGACGAATGTAGAAAATAAAAACAGAGAACTTAATGAAAATGTGGCACTTTGTCCTCTGCTACATCAGTGACACATCAGTCCTGTATCTATCACAAAATCACACAAAATCACACTTTTCTCCAGCAAGAAACATGTCAATTCTGCTTTCTCAGCTTTAAGCGAAAAACGTGACATTTAGGGAAAAGAACGTCCGGCAAAACGTTTCAAAAGAGGATTGATACCACTCTCATGTACAATATCAACCCACCACCAGTTGTTAGCATAGCTTAGCATAAAGACTGGTCTATTACATTACAAATAATCTGCATCCTCAATATCTTTAATTCAACGTATGAAGCCCCGCCCCCAGAAGGGTAGACAAAGGTCCACAGTTTGACATTTATAAAAACAAGTTAACCTAGAAACCAAATGTAATTAGCCTATCAGTGCGCTGGTTAGCCGCCAAACGTTAGCTGTTTTACTAGCTAAGTGATACATCCATCTATCTGTAAATCACGCTAGCTAATGTTCACTATCTATCTACATAGCTAGCTTACATTAGTACCCATCTAAAAGATAGCTATCTCAGCTTTAGGCGAAAAACGTGACATTTAGGAAAAAGAACGTCCTGCAAAACGTTTGAAAAAGAGGATTGATACCACTCTCATGTACAATAAATATGAAGCTATCACCAGTCGTTAGCATAGCTTAGCATAAAGACTGGTAAAAGAGGAAGCCTCACAATTCTGTCTCATACTTTACAACTAATCTGCAAGTTCACCAGAGACTCAGTTAACCTGTCAGTGAGCTGGTTAGCTAGCTAAAGTTAGCAATTTAGCTATGGGAAGTTATCTATCTGTAAATCAAGCGAGCTAACGTCCGCTATATCTCTACCTAGTTCGCTAGCTTAAGTTAGCTATCTAGTCATGATGTAAATATGAGTTATTATTTAACACCCTGTGGTTAGACTTGCAGAGTGGACCTGTGTCTACGTTCAAGAGTAAAATAACTTATATAATATAAAAAATACCCATCGTTTTGTGTCTCTTTTTTGTGTTGTTAGCTGTTGTAGACGTTCCCTTTCAGCCTCACGGGGCACCAACTGAAGCACAACCTGTGTTTGTCTCACTCTTTATTGCATGAAAACATATATTTTGTTTTGTTAGAATCTGAATCTATCACCCTAACAAACGTTCGCTATCTATCTACCTATTTCGCTAGCTTACGTTAGCTATCTAGCTAGCTATAGCCAAGTTGGTTGCTGTCATAATGTAAATATGAGTTATTATTTAACACCCTATGGTAACATTTGCAGTGTGGACCTGTGTCTACCATTCAAGCAGTAAAGAGGAGAGATCTCTGGGTACAATAACTTATATAATGTCAAAAATACCCATCGTTTTGTGTCTCTTTTTTGTGTAGTTAGCTGTTGTAGACGTTCCCTTTTGGCCTTGCGCGGGGCACCAACTTTCCTGTGTTTGTCTCACCTCCAAAAACTAAGATAGAAACGTATTTTAAACATCAAGAATCTGAATCTATCACTCAAACAAACTTTAAGAAACCCAATAAGTATTTTCCCAAACGTCAAATGATTCCTTTAAGCCTTTTTCATCCTCATAAAGTACAAAGCACACGATACGATAGTTTCTTTGCATCACATACAAACTATATTCAGCTTTAAGTCAATGGGTTGAAACTCAGCATACTTCTTGTTATGTGGCCTATATTTTCTAAAATACATCTATCTATGTTAATAAATGTACACAAACAAACTTAGTTGTTGATCTCATAAAGCACAAAATCTATTAATACAGAGTCCTCGAAGCCTCACGGTTACAACATTTTATTATCTCCCTTTTTTCCGTAGTTATTTGTCAATATCTCAAAATATCAGATGTAGTGACCCGGTGGATTCAAACCAACACAACACAATATACCAGATGCACAAAAGAGGTACGAGGTACAATAGAGAAGATCATTTAAAGCAGATTTGACTGGACCCAAAGATCTGTTGGGTTTATATCCAGAAGAGCAGAAATGTACCTCAGCTCGCTCTACGCCAAAACCTGTATTGCATTGTTTTGGTAAAAGGCTCAAAAAGCTGAATTTGTCTTATGGTCTATGCATAATTCTTTCAAATATGCACCTTGTATTATTACCGATGAAGCATGTTTGTTTTTTGTTCCTTGAAAAAAATCCTAATAAAACATCGTTTTTCATAGACGAAGAAATTAAAGCCTTTTTATGTTTATTTATAAAATATATTTTTCTCTTGATCTCGAATTGTCAGGTCAAGAAAACAACAATGACATTTAGAGATAATGACAAATAACTAATATAAATGTTTGAACCATGTCGTCCGTAACGTTATCCTAAAATCTTATTTGAGCATATAAATATTTAATTGGCAATTTCCTCCACTATTGAAGACAACATTTAAACGTTTTTAAAATACAGCGCATTGTTCACCCTTAACAGCTATCATTCAACGAGTGAAACATGACTTTCCTTATATATATCTCGTCATATACAGCAAGTCATAAACTTACGTATATCAATTAGTAGGAGAGGATGTGGACGGTCGTCACGGTTTTTACTTTAAAATCTGGACGTTAAGTGTAAAGCTTTGTGGTGAAAACAGCTAATTATGTTTTGTTACCTCCCTGGCTAACTTGCCCCTTTTCATTCAGCTGTCATCTGATTGGCTGGACGATGAAAGGGCAGCAGTAAACGGGGTCAAAGTTGGAATAATGTAACTTAAGCAGTCAGGGCCGTCCCTGGCCAACATGAGGCCCCACGCAAAGTTCTATGATGAGGCCCTCTGTTTCGCGAGCGTCGACGGAGGGGGTGCTATTGGAGCCTCGCAGCGGCGAAACCGTGCATAGGTGCGCCGCATTTTCGGCTCAGTTGAGACACCCTCCGCAAGATGAGGCCCCCTCCGCAAGGTGAGGCCCCACGCAGTCTGCATGATCGGCCTGTAGGGAGGGACGGCCCTGTAAGCAGTGCAAGATGTCGAGGAATATAACTCTAACGCTTCATGTGAATGCAGTAATAACAACGTTGCTGGATTCACGTTGGAGTTTTAATTAAAAGCCTCAAACAGACACTAAAGAGCGGGTATCAACGCGTCAATACCAAAGTACATCTGATGCCTAAAAGGCGCCCAAAGAGATGCTCAACAATCATCATCTAGAGAATACGATTCCTGAAGAAATTGCGGTGTGAATGCTGTGTGCTGTACAGCCGACGCTAACCAGCATTGAAGATTGAAGAAGAAGAAGAAGATTCAACTTATTGTCATTACGTAGTTCAGGTATTATGTAACGAAACGGTTCCTCTGCATTTGACCCATCCTAGTGTTAGGAGCAGTGGGCTGCCATTATGTACGGCACCCAGGGAGCAGTTTTAGGGAACGGTGCCTTGCTCAGGGACACCCCGGTAGCACTTGGTCTTTCCGGGACTTGAGCTGGTGACCTTCCAGTTGCCAAGCAAGTCCCTATGGACTTCGCCACCACCGCCTAGCATCTGCAGGGTTAGAGCATCTGAAGATCAGCACTCTAACCCACTGAGCCACGGCTGTAAAAAGGTGGAGATTTCTTTACTAAAATTTGGATGAATTGTGGTTAATATTTCTGGAATTATGAACGTTTTTATATATATAACTATTACCGTATTGACCCGAATATAAGACGACCCTGATTATAAGACGACCCTGATTATAAGACGACCCCTCTTTTTCAAGACTTATTTTTGGAAAATATCTTGGAAAGCTTTTCTCTGACTGGTTTACCTTTTTAAGGCGGTCTTTTTGGGCTCGCCATCTTAACGTTACTCTCAGTAACTTTACTTAACCTAACCCTAACCCTATTTCTTTGCTGCTCGACAGCAAAGAAATAGATGACTCGATGACTTCGTTGATCACATTATCTTAAAATTGGCATCGTATCTTCTCCTCTCTTGTTTATTAACTCGCCTACTTTTGATCCACTTTGTTGGAGTTGGTCTCTGTCTCTCCATCTCTTTCTCTCCTGTTGCTGTGTGCAGTTACTTTAAGACTCGTTTGGCGCCATCTGGTGTTGAGACTGTGTAATAACATCAAAAAGTCTAGACCCCGAATATAAGATGACTCCTTTTTGTCAGATTTTGTTCTAGAAAAAAATAAACCCGGTCTTATATTCGGGTCAATGCAGTACTTTTACTTCTCAGCATTCACACCAATTTCGTTTGGGCCCATAATGCTGGAATGATCCTGTAATTTGACCCCTTGACCCCAATATTGCACATTTCAGCACCAACCCTTTTCAAACTCCGCCCTCTATACATCGGGACATGATCCTATAAAAAGGTGAATATTTTTATAGTAACATTTGGATGAAATATGGTTAATATTTCTAGAATTATGACGTTTTTTATATATATATATAACTATTGCTTTTGCTTCTCAGCATTCACACCAACTTCGTTTGGGCACATATTGCTGGAATGATCCTGTAAGCTGACCCCTTGACCCCAATTCTGCACATTTCAGCACCAACATTTTCAAACAGCATGTCAACCCTCCCCGATCCCCCCTACATGATCCTCGCTAAAATGTCCCAATTTTGGATCAATAAAGCACTTCTTATCTAATCTCCCGTTTCTCCCTCACAGAGTGGAGGCGCTCTGCTTGAAGTCTTTGAGGATGACGGAAGCGTACGTCATGTTGGTCGGGCTGCACAGAATGGACTCTGAATTTGGGAAGGGGTTCACGGGAGGAGGAGCGTTGTGATCTCTGAACGGGGACGGAGGCATGAGGGCCTCCTCGGCGAGTTTCCCTTCCACCGAGTCCCCGTCGCTGTCGTGGATCCGGGCGTTGTTGTATATGTAGCCGTGAAGGAGGCCAAACTGAGCCTCATCTTCCTCCTCAGAAGGGGAGTCAGGCTCCTGGTGGAGGTGGGGCTCCTGGTGGAGGTGGGGCTCCTGGTGGAGGAAGGGCTCCTGGTGGGTCTCCTGGTGGAGGTGGGTCTCCTTTTGGAAGAGGTGCTCCTGTTGAAAGAAGGGCTCCTGGTGGAGGTGGGTGTGGAAGTGGGGCTCCTGGTGGAGGAGGGGCTCCTGGTGGAGGAAGGGCTCCTGGTTGAGGAAGGGCTCCTGGTTGAGGAAGGGCTCCTGGTTGAGGAAGAGCTCCTGGTTGAGGTGGGTGTCCTGGTGGAGGAGGGGCTCCTTGTGGTGTTGGGTCTCCTGGTGGAGGTGGGGATTATGGTGGAGAAGGGGCTCCTGGTGGAGGAAGGTCTCCTGGTGGAGGAGGGTCTCCTGGTGGAGGAGGGTCTCGTGGAGGAGGAGGGTCTCTTGGTTGAGGTGGTTCTCCTGGTGGAGGAGGGTCTCGTGGAGGAGGAGGGTCTCCTGGTTGAGGTGGATCTCCTCGTGAAGGAGGTGGGGCTCCTGGTGGAGGTGGGGCTCCAGCTGAAGTAGGGGCTCCTGGTGGAGGAGGGGCTCCTGGTGCTGGTACACTAACACACCACCACTAACCGCCTCAGGAATGCTAATCATGTCATTTAACTTGGGTATGTTGAATTCGTCCACCTGCGGACGCTCCACGAAGACGCCGTTTTTTGTGCGAGGTGCGTACGGTTCCTCCCCCCTCGGCATCTGACCCTGGTGCATCATGGGAGGGGTGACGGGGGGGTTGTACCGCACGGCCTCGCCCTCGTCCTCCTCCTCGGCCACGTTGTACAGAGTCTTAGTGCTGAGGAAGGAGTTGGTTAAGGGTTTGATGACAGCCGTCTGATTGGCCTCCTGCCGCCTCACGTGCACTGACAGTCTGTGCCACGTGTGATCTCCTTTGGGAGGGAGCCTGGCACCTGGTTCAGACCATGACACAGACTTTCCATTAGAACTATATGAACAGAATAAAGATGGACACAAATTACTGCAAGGGAACCCACAAAGGTGGAGACAAGACAGCATTTATGGTTTGTGTTATAAAAAATTAAGAATACAAAAGATGTTGTTTATAATAGTTCAGGGTTTCTGCAGGGTCCTGAAAATGTTTTTAAGAAAGCTAATGCTACAAAATCCTTCAGTATCAACACTTTACTCCTTATTATCAATACGTATTCATATATTTGTGCAAGTATATAAGCACATGTACAAGACAACAGAATAAGTCCTAAGCAAAATAAAATATATATAACTAAATAATAAAATAAATAAATACAAAATAAATGATAGCATTTTTATATATTTGCTTATTTTTCGCTCCTCTTTCTCCTAATTAAAAATAATAATATTGTAGACTCTATGACTTTGATTATCCTTAATATCGTTATTTAAATAATAATTAAATATGTCCTCTGAAGAGAACACAGAATAACTGCTCTATATGGCTGGAAAGAACAACAAAATATTGATATGAATAGTTTTAGAGCAGATTTTCTCTACGGGTTTCCATCGTGTTTTGCTGTATGAGTGTAAAAACCTCACATTGAACGGTGTGTGGTATTCTAAAGGTGTGTGTGATAATATTAAGGTGTGTGGACCCTGCAGGAACCTGTCGTCTGTAGATTAGATCGTCTGCTCCCTCAGCTCAGAGATGCTGGTTTTAATTTAACTTCTCAGGTTAAACGTCTGTGAGGATTGAGCGCCGCACAGCTCAGGTGTTTCTCTGAAGTTAAATACAGAGAACCAGCACCCCCGAGCCTCTGGAGCATGCTGAGTCATAATTACTGCACCCACCTGCCCTTCTTCTTCCTCCTGAACATGTTCAGAAAGCTGCTGCTTCGACACGCCATCTTCCCGTCGCCCACGTGCATCCTCACAGCGTCCGAAGTGGTGAAGGCGCTGCGCACGTTTCTCTCCGGCTTGGCGAGAATGATGTACATCTTGGGCGTAAACATGCATCCGAGAGCCACCGTCACACTGAGGCTCACGGAGAACGACGTGGTGATGATCTTGTAGTTGCTCCCGAAGTAAATGGGAACGAACGCCAGCCAGATGATGCAGGTGGTGTACATGGTGAAGGCGATGTACTTGGCCTCGTTGAAGTTAGCGGGCACATTTCGGGTTTTAAAAGCGTAATAAGTGCAGCTGAGGATGAGCAACCCGTTGTATCCGAGAGGCGCCACGACCCCCATGTTGCTGGTGTTGCAGATGAGGAACACTTCACGGATGCTAGGGTAAGACTTAACGGGTTCTGGGGGCTCCATGATGATCAAAGTGACCTCCAAAGTCAACTGAACGCTCACCAGAATGGAGGCGATGACCACCTGCGCCCAAGCACTCATGAAGCGAGGTTTCCGGGTGCAGATCTTCTTCTTGCTGCCGGCCAGAATGCGTGCGATGCGGTTTGTCTTTGTGACGAGAGCAGCGTAGCACATGGCGGCAGAGAGACCGACGAGGAGGCGTTGGAGGTAGCAGGAGAAGATCGTGGGTCGAGCGATGAGTGTGAACGGACACAAGAAACCCAGGAAGATCCCGGCCAGGATGATGTAGCACAGCTCGCGGCTGGAGGACTTCACAACCGGCGTGTCACGGTACAACACGAAGATAAACGCCACGAAGGAGGTGACCAGGATGCCGAGGCAGGAGAACACCACCTGCAGAGGGGAGAGGAAACATTATATAATGCAATAAGAAATCAAATATAAAATAAACTACATATATAACAGGGTGAAAAGAAATAAAATAGTGCATTCATATTATAAAAAAACTCTTCGGATGTATAAACCGTCTAATTGTTGAAATAGTAGAATAAATAATATTAAAACAAATATATATATTGCACATAAAACAACCTCAGTGACCAAAGTGCTGTACAGCGAACAAATCGTATAGAATAACAATAGGAATAAAATAATAAGACAATAATTAAAAACAAGATAAAAAAACTGAGGCGGGAGAACGCCACCTGGAGAGAGGACAGGAACAATCACAGGGTATCTGCAGGAATCCTGAAGTCAGATGGAAGACCTTTTAAGACCTTTTCTAAGACCCTTTCCATACATTTTAAGACCTCATCGCCACTTGGAGTTCTAACCGGTTACCTTGGCGACACACTTTACCTCACATTGACTATATACAGTATTGATTGTCCTTCCTCCTTATCTTCCAACCACTTGGACGCAGACTTGCATTTCCCCAAAACGATGTTGTTTAACAACCGGCGTAAACGGACCTTCGCGCGCTATCAAGCAGTGAGCGTGCGATGTCCTGTTCAGATGACGTCACATCCAACGGGATGCCATGAATAAACTACACAGAATCACTACACACCTACGCAATGATTACATTCAGGCAGACTGTAGGATACAACCTCTTTGGACCATTGACATACTTATTGAAAACAAGCTACAAAATGTAAAACCTTGGAAAATGCCGTTTCATACTTTTTAATACTTTTTAATAGCCTTAATTTTCGCTAAATTGATTTATCAACTTTTAATACTTTTTAAGACCCCGCGGACCCCCTGAATAATATAAACTTTATCAATCTTAATCTTTATTTATTTATAGCACATTTAAAACAACCTCTGTAGACCGAAGTGCTGTACAGGGAACAAATAACTGTGAACAAAACTGTGCAAGAAAATAAAAATATTGCACGAAGAAGTAAAATAAAACCCCACCTGGATGATGGACTCGGGGTTACTCCACTCCAGGTAGCGCAGGGTGATCGGCTCACAGCCTGGAGACAAGAAGAAGAACACGTGATCTATCAAAGCAATGCAGGACACTCATCTTAGCATGGAGGTGAGGTTTCTGACTATAAGGGAAGAAGCGAAATAACAGTCACATTTAGACGAACAAAATGATTTCTCTGCAAAGCACTGCAGGGAATAAACTAAATGAAGAGATGTTGGGTTATTTATCTTATATAACGTGTCTTCTTTCAGACTAGTGGACAGAAACCCTCTTAATCCAGGACATTACCCTCCTCTCTGTGTCTGCAGATTGCTCCTCAAAACTCACCAAAAGTTAGCATTACAAAACGCCTCATTAGCATATTCAAACATAAGAAGACTTGTAATATAAAAGATAATTGTGTTAATGTCAGTAATGAAGGGGGGGGGGGGTGGGGGGGTTCATGGGGGTGTAAGTTAAGAGTTTTTCTTTATTCTAAGGTGACATTGAGAAACACATTTCAGCTGAGGAACACAGAAAGTCTGAAAGTGGGTTTTTAGCTCAGATATAAATAAACCTTTTTGTACGGAGCCAGGCGGGGGGGGAGGTGAGGGGGGGGGGGGTGAGGGTGAGGGGGGGGGACAAAGACCATCGCTGCCTTTCTGCTGGAGCCAAATAAACTCTCCCTGAATATCTCACTGATGTTGTTTTATTTACTTATCGAGGGAGGGATAGAAGAAAAACTGCACGGGAATCATTTCCATCTCTTCCTGAGATCCAGTCACACCACGAGAGATGCAAATAACGCGCGAGGAGGACAAGGTAGTGCCGGAAGAAATAACACTACCAATATAAAAGGGAGAAAAGGAATAGAATAGTTCAAGAAAAAATGATATAATGGAATAAGAAATAAAAACAATAATGCAATAAGATAATGGTGCATTAATAACTGTTAACCCCTCCACCCGTATCTGTAACCTTGACGTTTCAGTAAGTGAAACGTAATGGAGACTAAATACTGTTGTATAAACAGAAAGGTATAAATATATAACACATGAACTGTATAAGATGCCGCATGGTGTTCACATGTTTAAAAGGTGTGAATAATGAATAGAGCAGGAGGTGGAGGAAGTGGAGCAGAGAAAGTAGGGCTGCAGGAGGAGAGATGATGAATATCTGCAGGTGTCGGGGGGGGGAGAAAATAGGACAGAATTATGGAGAAGATCTGCAGAGAGAGAGCAGGACAAACTGCAGAGGACCAGAGGGTGGAAGTATGGAGTACAAATACTTTGTTACTGGACTCAAGTACATGTTTCTGGTCTCAGTACTTTACTCCACTACTTATTTCTCTGACGACTTTTTACTTTGACTTCTTACATGTTGAACCCAAATACCTGAACTTTCTACTTCTTACACTTTGAACCCAAATACCTGTACTTTCTACTTCTTGCATGTTGAACCCAAATACCTGTACTTTCTACTTCTCACATGTTGAACTCAAATACCTGTACTTTCTACTTCTTGCATGTTGAACCCAAATACCTGAACTTTCTACTTCTTCCATGTTGAACCCAAATACCTGTACTTTCTACTTCTTACATGTTGAACCCAAATACCTGTACTTTCTACTTCTTCCATGTTCCAAACAGGCTGGTTCCTTTAGTCTGAATGTGTGTTTGGTGGCGTGATCATTATTATTTAGAGTCATTGCGTGCCTATTGATTTGAACACGATCCGTGTATCCATCATTTCCTGGTCTTCTCTAAAGAAGAGGGACCAATGGAAACGTTGTCATGTTGCCGTTGTTCAGCATGGAAACATTCATTAGCTAACAATGACATTATTGTTCTATTAATATAAAGGGAGGTCAGGTACTCTTTAAAACAGCTGCTAGTTATGGGTACTTTTTACTGAAGTACATTTCAAAGCCCATACTTCTTTACTTTGACTTGAGTAAAGAAGTTTAGTCAGTACTTCTACTTTTACCATCCTTCCATCTTCTCCCGCTTATCCGTGGTCGGGTCGCGGAGGTATCAGTTCCAGCAGAGAGCCCCAAACGTTCCTTTCCCTGGCCTCATCAACCAGCTCTGACTGGGGGATCCCAAGGCGCTCCCAGGCCAGCGAAGAGATATAATCCCTCCACCTGGTCCTAGGTCTACCCCTCGGTCTCCTCCCAGCTGGACGTGCCTGGAACACCTCCCTAGGGAGGCGCCCAGGTGGCATCCTTACTAGGTGCCCGAACCACCTCAACTGGCTCCTTTCGACGCGAAGGAGGAGCGGTTCAACTCCGAGTCCCTCCCGATGACTGAACTTCTCACCTTATCCCTAAGGGAGACGCCAGCCACCCTGCGGAGAAAACCCATCTCGGCCGCTTGTATCCGCGATCTCGTTCTTTCGGTCATGACCCATCCTTCATGACCATAGGTGAGGGTAGGAACGAGAATGGCCCGGTAGACAGAGAGCTTTGCCTTCTGGCTCAGCTCTCTTTTCGTCTCAACGGTGCGGTAAAGCGACTGCAGTACCGCTCCTGCTGCTCCGATTCTCCGGCCCATCTCACGCTCCATTGTTCCCTCACTCGAGAACAAGACCCCGAGATACTTGAACTCCTTCACTTGGGGTAAGGACTCATTCCCTACTTTTACCAGAGTATTTTTAAACATGAAGTATCTGTACTTCTACTTGAGTAAAGGATGTGTGTACTTTCTCTGCAGAGAACAGGCTTTGCACACGTCCCTGAAAACCCCCAGCATGCAACAGGACATGTCTTGTTTGGACTCACCCTCCAGCTGTTCGTCCGGCCACCATCCGATCTCACAGGCCTTGCAGGTGAACTCGTCCTGAACGACCTCGTTATCTTTGCAGGGCGTGCAGATCCAGCAGCAGCTGACCTCGCCCTTTCTGATCACCTGACCACGCATAACACATCAAAGAAGATTCACTTTAATGTGAAGAAATCATCTGTTCATCATCATCATCATCATCATGTTTCTGTCTGACACATTCTGAGAAAAAAAGGGACAGAATTCTGATTTTTTTTTTGCAGAATTTGACTTTTTCTTCAAAATTTGACTTTTTCTTCATAATTTCACTTTTTCTCAGATTTTCATTTTTTTTTCAGTATTGGATTTTTTTCTCTGAATTTCACTTTTTTTAAATCAGAATTTCACTTGTTTCATTATTAGAATATTGGTTGTATTAGTGACCTTGATCTGCCCTCTGCTGCAGGGCTCACTACACACTGATCTCACGACGTTGCTCTTGTTCATCATCATCAGATCTTCGTCTAGCTTCAGGATTCCTTCGTGCCACGAACCGACGTTTATGTAGTCGAAGTCGCCCGACTCCACCTGCTGGAAGTTCATGATCTCATACCTGAGGGGGAGGAGTTAGAGGAGGGGGAGGAGTTAGAGGAGGGGGAGGAGTTAGAGGGGAGGAGTTAGAGGAGGGGGAGGAGTTAGAGGGAGGAGTTAGGGGGGAGGAGTTTAAAGAGGGAGGGGTTAAAGGAAGGGGTCACACACCTCTCAGTGAGTAAACTGAATCAAAATGTCATATCGGATTTTTACCAAATTTTTTGTCTTATTTTAGCCACAAATATCTGAATAGCTCCTCCTCACCTCCCTGGAGAGTCTCCGTTCTCGTCGAACCAGATGTCCTCCCCGGAGACCCCGGTGAACGAGGTCTTCAGCAGGAAGTCCAGAAGATGGCTGCCGTCCACGGGCTTCATGTTGTCGCAGAGCCCCCCCCCCGTGCACAGCAGCGCCTGCATGTCGTGCAGACCGTGAGCCATGGCGTAGATCGCATTGATCACGAAACCCATCTTACTGTCCTGCACGTAGTTCTCCTCCAGACTCTCGTACCCTGGAAAGAGGGAGAGAAGGTGAGAGGGGAGAGGAAACATCAATATCTGCAGGATGAGAGATTGTAATTACACATGGAGGGATTAGTGAGGGGGTCTGCAGGGTACAGAGCAACATGTCACTCAGAGAGACACGTACGCACTAAGAGACTAGAAACTGCTGCAACATGTCAAATTCAAAGCTGTTATCCTCAGATGCTCAGCAGCAGCTAGTAGACATGGCTCTGACATCCTTCTGACCTGAGCTCCTCCAACGAGGTGTAATTAAATACTAAATCAAATAGTGCAAAAAGTCTAAATACATGTAAATAGAATATGATATGAAATAATGAACATTAAGACAAAATTAAATACTGTTTGTTGCGGTGATAACTATTTAGATAAAAGGGACAAAACGAGAACAAAGACACACAAAATGAGACAGAATGATGACAAAGGGCTAAAAAGTAACCCAAAAATGCACAATGGGGTCTCAAAGAAAGACATAACAAGGACAACACTCAGAGACCCAGAGACTCAGAGACCCAGAGACACAGAGACCCAGAGACCCAGAGACACAGAGACCCAGAGACACAGAGACACAGAGACACAGAGACACAGAGACCCAGAGACACAGAGACACAGAGACACAGAAACACAGAGACCCAGAGACACAGAGACACAGAGACCCAGAGACACAGAGACACAGAAACACAGAGACCCAGAGACACAGAGACACAGAGACCCAGAGACACAGAGACACAGAGACCCAGAGACCCAGAGACACAGAGACCCAGAGACACAGAGACCCAGAGACACAGAGACCCAGAGACACAGAGACCCAGAGACACAGAGACCCAGAGACACAGAGACCCAGAGACACAGAGACCCAGAGACCCAGAGACACAGAGACACAGAGACCCAGAGACACAGAGACCCAGAGACACAGAGACACAGAGACACAGAGACCCAGAGACCCAGAGACACAGAGACACAGAGACCCAGAGACCCAGAGACACAGAGACACAGAGACCCAGAGACACAGAGACCCAGAGACACAGAGACCCAGAGACCCAGAGACACAGAGACACAGAGACCCAGAGACCCAGAGACACAGAGACCCAGAGACACAGAGACCCAGAGACACAGAGACACAGAGACACAGAGACCCAGAGACACAGAGACACAGAGACACAGAGACACAGAGACCCAGAGACCCAGAGACACAGAGACACAGAGACCCAGAGACACAGAGACACAGAGACACAGAGACACAGAGACCCAGAGACACAGAGACCCAGAGACACAGAGACCCAGAGACCCAGAGACACAGAGACCCAGAGACACAGAGACACAGAGACACAGAGACACAGAGACCCAGAGACACAGAGACACAGAGACACAGAGACACAGAGACACAGAGATACATATAACACTGCTGCAAAAAGGGACTAAACAACAACAAAGACCCACAAAATGACAAGACGAGACAAGAGACAAACAGTGACTTAAAACACACACAGGGGCCTTCGGCTGGCGACATGCACTCACAGAGACACGTTGCATCCAGGACAACACTACACATGTAAATACAAACACATACACACAGATTCAAAACAAACAAACAAAGACACACAAAGAACTACAAAGGGCAACAAGAAGACATTTAAAAAAGTGTAAAGAGTAAACAAAGGACTACAAAGCATCACAGCAGGACCAAAGAGGACATAAAGACTGCAAAGCATCACAGCAGGACCAAAGAGGACATAAAGACTACAAAGCATCACAGCAGGACCAAAGAGGACATAAAGACTACAAGCATCACAGCAGGACCAAAGAGGACATAAAGACTGCAAAGCATCACAGCAGGACCAAAGAGGACATAAAGACTACAAAGCATCACAGCAGGACCAAAGAGGACATAAAGACTGCAAAGCATCACAGCAGGACCAAAGAGGATATAAAGACTACAAAGCATCACAGCAGGACCAAAGAGGACATAAAGACTACAAAGCATCACAGCAGGACCAAAGAGGACATAAAGACTACAAAGCAACACAACATGACTACAAGAGGCTGTAATCTCTGGAGTGTTGCTCTGTGCCGTGCACGGACCCAACGTCTCATAATCTGTCCATGTGTGTGTTTGCAGAGTAAAGATCATCAGGTGAACGTGAGAGGAAGGAGAGAGAGGAGAGAGGAGAGGAAGGAGAGGAGAGGAGAGAGAGAGGAAGGAGAGGAGAGGAGAAGAGAGAGTTATCACAGATCATTATTCTGAACACACTCTCAGAACAAAAGGCTTCAAAGAAAACCTGGATTCACAGCATGCCTCTCCTTCTGCAGGAGTCACACACACACACATACACACACACACACACACACACACACACACACAGAGAGAGAGCGAGAGGGACACACACAGAGAGAGAGGGACACACACACACACAGAGAGAAAGGGACACACAGAGAGAGAGAGAGAGGGACACACACACACACAGAGAGAGAGAGAGAGAGCGAGAGGGACACACACAGAGAGAGAGAGGGACACACACACATACAGAGAGAGAGAGAGGGACACACAGAGAGAGAGAGAGAGAGACACACACACACAGAGAGAGAGAGGGACACACACAGAGAGAGGGACACACACACACAGAGAGAGAGGGACACACACACACACAGAGAGAGAGAGACACACACACAGAGAGAGAGAGAGGGACACACACAGAGAGAGAGAGGGACACACACAGAGAGAGAGGGGGACACACACACACAGAGAGAGAGAGGGACACACAGAGAGAGAGAGAGGGACACACACAGAGAGAGAGAGAGAGAGGGACACACACACAGAGAGAGAGAGAGGGACACACACAGAGAGAGAGAGAGGGGGACACACACAGAGAGAGAGGGACACAGAGAGAGAGAGAGAGGGACACACAGAGAGAGAGAGAGAGAGAGAGGGACACACAGAGAGAGAGAGAGGACACACAGAGGAGAGAGAGGAGGGACACACACAGAGAGAGAGAGGGACACACAGAGAGAGAGAGAGGGACACACACAGAGAGAGAGGGACACACAGAGAGAGAGAGAGAGAGAGGTGACACACACACACACACAGAGAGAGAGAGAGAGGGACACACACAGAGAGAGAGAAGGACACACACAGAGAGAGAGAGGGACACAGAGAGAGAGAGAGAGGGACACACACACACAGACACAGACACAGTCAGTTGAGTGTGATGCAGCTGAAGCAGAGCAAGCAGCTCAGACACCATGCATGTCATAATGATACACGGTGTGTACGACTGTCTGTAATATATTGAATGTCGTGCTTTCGGCTACTCAATCAGAACAAATGTGCAATATGTATTTGAACTTGGCTCATGTGTTTGTCTATTTGCATTTCTTTATCTTATCTTTCTTTAGTATTTTATGAATAACACATTATTTAGTATTGATTTGGATATTTGTATTTATATAATAAATACATTACATCTATCTACATCAATCAATGTATTATTGATTTAATTGAATTATTTTTTTATATCATATATTTTTATTTTACCTGGATCCATTTACGTCTTTGTACATTTTATTTTTTTAATATATTTTGTATATTTAGTGTCAGTGTTATTCAAATGCAATTATTGGGCTTTAATGTGCGATGAATAGTCGACTAATCAATATGTGTCACGCACATATTGATTAGTCGACTAATCAATATGTGTCACGCACATATTGAATAGTCGACTAATCAATATGTGTCACGCACATCGAAATAATCTTCAACTCTTGAAATGCTTGAGTAATGGTAGAAACCCATCAGTAGATTTCCCTGTAGAAATGTCCAGCCTCTGATCTGAAGCTTTTCTCTGTCATGTTTGGACATCTGTTAACTGCAACCTTCCTTTAGAAACCCGATCTGCAGATTAAGGGTTCTGCAGGTTTGGCCGAGACATGCACTCTATTTTATAATTAAACTATTCACATTTTAAACTGTCCATTTGTCTTCTTCTCATCCGTTCTTCCAGTGGAATAATAATAATAATGTAGAAATATCTTTATGGTCTGTTTCCAGCCTCAGATCTGTTGCTTTTCTGTGTTTTAAAATTATATTAAAGTGAACTTTTTTAAACATTTCATGACCTTTTTTACATCAAAACATTAATTAAGAAACCATATATATTTTACATGATCCATTTCTCTTTTCCTCTACAGTCTGTTTGCACGAATCCACGTTTATCTGTTTGATACGTGACGAGCTTCTTGTGGAATAATCCCAGCAGTTACATGTCCTGCAGAAATGTCTCTTCAGCCTCAGATCTGCTGCTTTTCTCTGTTCTATAATCTATTAAAGTGAAGATATTTGGACATTTTCATGACATTACATTAAACATCATTATCATTGTCCCTTTGTCTTTTTCTCTACAGTCTGTTTGCATGAATCCACGTTTATCTGTTTGATATGTGACGAGCTTTGGGAGCTTCTTGTGAGCTTCTTGTGATGCTGTCGTGTTAAATCGAGCAGTAATTTTTGCAGAGCATCTGCTGGGAGACCAACACATAGAGAGTGAACTGGTGGAAGGGGGGGGGGTCCACTGGGATCAGCTGGTGACCCAGTTTAATATCTCCTCAGCTCCATAATGCTCCAACATGCTGCAAAGAGACGCCACGGTGTTCCTGCAGAGGCTCATGCAGCAGCAGCTTCTGTTATTGGGCTGTTTGTGAGGAGAGGAGAGCAAATACTGAGCTCTCATTGGACAAAAAACCACATCCCAATAGCTTCATATATCGGAGGTTAACTGAGATTAACGACTCGTTTGGGGACAAATTAGACTGATGGGTTTAATTTCAGTAAACCTCAACGTATATTTCCAGAGAGAGAAGCGTTATGATTATTCAGATCGGAGGGATTCACTCACCGTCCTGCAGCTCTACACCGGGGGATAAGACAAGAAATCAACAATAACATAGAAACAACCACCTGATACACATCTGAGAAACACTGTGATAAACATCTGAGAAATACTCTGAGAAACACTCTGAGAAACACTCTGAGAAATACTCTGAGAAACACTCTGAGAAATACTCTGAGAAATACTCTGATAAACATCTGAGAAATACTCTGAGAAACACTCTGAGAAACATCTGAGAAACATCTGAGAAATACTCTGATAAGATACGACGCTTTGTGCGGATGAATAAAAGCTTAAAGGGTCGTGCGTGATGAAGGGGAGAGCTCTATTCTCGTACATAATGTGCAATGAAAGATTTAAACATCTGCAGGAAGAGAAGGGAGAAATCTACGAGAAGAACCCGGAAGAGCTTCTGCAGAGGAAACGTGATGCATGCAACGTTTCATATTCACGTTGAGGAAAATAAAGAAACTTAAAAGAATTAAAATGCCATTCTTGTCAAAAACAGTCTAAAGAACATCGTAGATTAAGATTCAAAACCTAAATATATATTTTAAGATATGTACGCTATCATTTATTCCGGATTTTTGATGCTTGTTTTATATTCACGTTTATGAAAAAAGACGATACGCAATATTCGGAGCAACTTCCAAAATACATATTTGTAAAAGTGTCATGTCGGAGCAGAAACATGCTTGGTTAGCGTTGAAGCTAAATCCTTCAGGCTTTAACACATATACTTTAATAACTTATTAAATCACGATGCTAGCGAAGGAGTAAAAGAGTAAACTACAGGAAGGGAAGAGCGATGGAAATACATTTGAACACCTCGAGAGCATTCAGCTGACGAGGATGACTTTTAAATTCTGCTACATGCATCAGTTTATATTTACGTTTATCAATATGATCAATTCTGGAACAAATATAATCTTAACCATTGAGACTGAAAACATTAACATTATGTAAGAATATGTTTTGGAGACATGCTGAACCTAAGCTCAAATACTCAATGATGTAATCATGAATACTGTATGTTGTGCAGCATGCATCATTTTATATTTACGTTTATCAATTTGATGATTTTGAAGTTTTTTATTTATTTTAAATATTGAATTGAAAACGTAAATATATATTCTCAAGAAATATATTTAAAAAATGTAGTTATATGTTCTTGAAACATGCTTAATGAGCATTGTTTCTAATATATATTTGTATTGATTTACCTAGCTCCTCGTCCTCTGTGCAGAACAGAAAGAGAAACGTGTTATTGGACTTCCTTAATCATTCATAAAGAGGTCCAGTTTACGACAGCGTCCTCAGGGCTTTGAACGCATCCCACATAGAATAGAATCGGAGGGATGAAACCGTCTTTAATGGTCTCACATGCAGAGCACACAGCACACAGTGACATGTGTTCTCTGCTTTTAACCCATCCTAGTACCAGGAGTCTAGCACCAGGAGTCTAGAACCATGAGTACAGAACCAGGAGTCTAGTACCATGAGTCTAGTACCAGGAGTCCAGAACCAGGAGTCTAGTACCATGAGTCTAGAACCAGGAGTCTAGCACCAGGAGTCTAGCACCAGGAGTCTAGTACTATGAGTCTAGAACCAGGAGTCTAGCACCAGGAGTCTAGCACCAGGAGTCTAGTACCAGAGTCTAGAACCAGGATCTAGACCAGGAGTCTAGAACCAGGAGTCTAGTACCAGGAGTCTAGTACCAGGAGTCTAGCACCAGGAGACTAGCACCAGGAGTCTAGCACCAGGAGTCTAGTACCAGACTAGTAACCATGAGTCTAGAACCAGGAGTCTAGAACCAGTGGTCTAGCACCAGGAGTCTAGAACCAGGAGTCTAGTACCAGGAGTCTAGAACCAGGAGTCTAGCACCAGGAGTCTAGAACCAGGAGTCTAGTACCAGGAGTCTAGTACCAGGAGTCTAGCACCAGGAGACTAGCACCAGGAGTCTAGCACCAGGAGTCTAGTACCAGGAGTCTAGTACCAGAAGTCTAGAACCAGGAGTCTAGAACCAGGAGTCTAGAACCAGGAGTCTAGTACCAGGAGTCTAGTACCAGGAGTCTAGTACCAGGAGTCTAGACCAGGAGTCTAGAACCAGGAGTCTAGCACCAGGAGTCTAGTACTAGGAGTCTAGTGCCAGGAGTCTAGTACTAGGAGTCTATAACCAGGAGTCTAGTACTAGGTCTAGTACCAGGAGTCTAGCACCGGGAGTCTAGTACCAAGAGTCTAGTACTAGGAGTCTAGTACCAGGAGTCTAGCACCAGGAGTCTAGTACCAGGAGTCTAGTACCAGGAGTCTAGTATAGGAGTCTAGTACCAGGAGTCTAGCACCAGGAGTCTAGACCAGGTCTAGCACTAGTCTAGTACCGGAGTCTAGTACCAGGAGTCTAGTACCAGGAGTCTAGTACCAGGAGTCTATACCAGAGTCTAGAACCAGGAGTCTATTACCAGAGTCTAGAACCAGGAGTCTAGAACCAGGAGTCTAGTACTAGGAGTCTAGTACTAGGAGTCTAGTGCCAGGAGTCTAGTACTAGGAGTCTAGAACCAGGAGTCTAGTACTAGGAGTCTAGTACCAGGAGTCTAGAACCAGGAGTCTAGTGCCAGGAGTCTAGCACCAGGAGTCTAGCACCAGGAGTCTAGAACCACGAGTCTAGCACTAGGAGTCTAGTACCCGGAGTCTAGTACCAGGAGTCTACCAGGAGTCTAGAACCAGGAGTCTATACCAGAAGTCTAGAACCAGGAGTCTATACCAGAGTCTAGAACCAGGAGTCTAGAACCAGGAGTCTAGTACTAGGAGTCTAGTACCAGGAGTCTAGTACCAGGAGTTTAGTACTAGGAGTCTAGTACCAGGAGTCTAGCACCAGGAGTCTAGAACCAGGAGTCTAGAACCAGGAGTCTAGCACCAGGAGTGTAGAACCAGGAATCTAGAACCAGGAGTCTAGTACTAGGAGTCTAGTACTAGGAGCAGTGGGCCGCTGTTGTACAGCGCCCGGGGAGCAATGGGAGTGGGGGGGTGTCCGGTGCCTTGCTCAAGGGCACCACGGCAGGGCAGGAGGTGAACTGGGACCTCTCCAAGTAGAAGTCCACACTCCATATTTTAGGTCTGGTCGGGGACTTGAACCGGCGACCCTACGGCTCACAGTCCCTACTGACTGAGACCCTGCCGGATATCTCACAGAGACATGTGACAAGTGAGGAGGAAGTAAAGAGGAAGGGAGGAGGAAGGAAGGGAGGGAGGAGGAAGGGATGAGGAAGTGAGGAGGAAGTAAGGAGGAAGTGAGGATGAAGGGAGGAGGAAGGGAGGAGGAAGTGAGGAGGAAGGGAGGAAGAAGGGAGGGAGGGGGAAGGGAGGAGGAAGGGAGGAGGAAGTGAGGAGGAAGTAAGGAGGAAATGAGGATGAAGGGAGGAGGAAGAGGAAGGGAGGAGGAAAATGAGGTGTTTTGGCGGCACCTGGAAGCTCGTTCACATCCACCATGATATATTTGAATGTATTTTATACATGGCAGCACGTACATTCGTACACAAAACTCTCAATCCCAATTCGATTGATTAATTGAAGGGATCAGGAAAGGAGCAGGAAGTAAGGAGGAAGGAAGGAGGAAGGGATGAGGAAAGGAGCAGGAAGTAAGGAGGAAGTAAGGAGGAAGGGATGAGGAAAGGAGCAGGAAGTAAGGAGGAAGTAAGGAGGAAGGAACGAGTAAGGGAGCAGGAAGTAAGGAGGTGTTTTGGTGGCACCTTGGTATATTTTCCTTTCAGGCAGAAGAACATGAGGTGTACCAAATGCAAGAGGTTTCTCTGCATTACGAAGCAGAAGATATCCTTCCAGGAGTATCACTGTTTAAAATGCAAGAAAGAAATGAAGAATGATGAAGGAAACACTCAAAGGACATCAAATGATACGAGATTCTAGTATTAGTTGTTGAGTGGCAGCCTAGTTTGGGCGATGTTAAGAGATCTTGCATAGGCTTGAATACATACTGTGTTACACATACTCCCCCTCAGACTGTGTGTAGTCTGTGATATTGGACTGTATAATAAACATTTGATTGATTGAGGTGCGGATCTACCTGAGCAGGAAGGGAGCAGGAAGTGAAGAGGAAGTAAACAGGATGTACCTGAGCAGGAAGGGAGCAGGAAGTGAAGAGGAAGTAAAGAGGATCTACCTGAGCAGGAAGGGCAGGAAGTGAAGAGGAAGTAAACAGGATGTACCTGAGCAGGAAGGGAGCAGGAAGTGAAGAGGAAGTAAAGAGGATCTACCTGAGCAGGAAGGGAGCAGGAAGTGAAGAGGAAGTAAAGAGGATGTACCTGAGCAGGAAGGGTGCAGGAAGTGAAGAGGGAGTAAACAGGATCTACCTGAGCAGGAAGGGAGCAGGAAGTGA
>CM062275.1:33654670-33657170 GCA_031216635.1 Dissostichus eleginoides
TTATAGTGTAATTTAAATCAATATGGGATGGTTGTCTTTAGATATTTTTTGATTTGATTAGATTTTGATTTTTGATCTTTTAGGGATTTAGATTTGTTTTAGATTTTTATTTAGATTTTTTTGCTTTTCGATTTTTTTAGATTTATATATTATTTTTATAAATACAGAAATGGTATTAAAAGGTGTAAAAAGACCCCCTCTTACCCTCTGTGTGTACGGCAGAGACGTAGGTCCAGTTGTAGCGCTTCACGATGTCGATCAGCGCCCGCGCCTGCAGCGTGTCGGAGGGAACGACCCGCAGGAAGTACTTGAACAGCGTCTTGTCGCTCAGATCGATGCTCGTGGCAGAGTAGGCGATCTGAGGGATGTTGAACAGCTGAAGAAGGTTCTGGACCTGGATCGCCACAGAGCTGGAACCAGGCCCGATGACACCTATAAGATATGGAAGGGACTGTTATTTAGTTTTTATTTCGTTTCTGTTGTGTCATTGTGACGTGCTATATGTGACATGTATGTAGTAACGTGTGTTGTTTGCATTTTATTCTTCTCTCTTATCCTTTCGCCTCTATCTACTTGTCTTTTGTTGGGAAAATACTGAATGTCCTCTTCCAATCTCAGAGTAAGATGCTAACAAAGGTACCCCAACTGTACATGACAGGATGTATGATTACCTAGAAGAGCATCAGGACTGTTTTAGGCATATGATAGCTATGTGATGAACATGATGATTCAGCCTCTATGGAGATAGACATATGACAAGCATGATCATTTCTGACGTGGAGCTAATCTGAAGTAAACATTGAATACTGCTTTCTATTCCTCCATCTTGTGACTGTGTAACTCCCTCTCTTGGATATCAGCATGTGAAGGACACTGTTCAGGAACTAGTTGATGCTCTGTATGTGATGACTACTTCCATTCTGGAGAGGATCACAAATACATGGATCCTGAGATTGAAGCTCAAGCCGGGGACCAGGGAGAGTTTCCTAACTGTGGGAAACGGTATTTCGATCTCTCTGTCTGTACACACGAACTGAAAGATTAACAACAAAGTTGACTTTGACACCTGCGATGGGTTTCTTAGTGGGCGGCGGCTGAGAGGACGGCGATCCTTCGATGCACCAACGAGACCCTTCGTTTTCATCCCGAATGGAAATCAACGAGTCACGGATAAACTCAATACTTTGCTCCAACGCTACGGACGAATGCCAGCACGAATCCCTGATCTCACATCCCAGCGAGATGTTGGGAAGCAGATTTGGATCCGCATTAATCCGGTCCAAAGCGTGAAACATGGCCTCCACTCGCTGGATACCGTATTGTTCTCGAACTTCTCCACATTTCCTCTCCGCCACTTTCTCCGCAGACGGCTGGTGGTGCACAGAGAACAAAGCGCCGATGATGATGTCTCCGTCCATTCGAGCGACGAGGCGAGAGGCAGAGCCAGGAGTCGCCGAACGCTCGTATTTTCCATCGTCAGACAATGAAAAGGAGTCCGAGAGGAGGACGGGAAGAAAGAGGAGGAACAGGAGGAGCTTCATGTTGGACATCGTGGAGAAGAGAGGAGAGTCATGGCCGCCGATCCATCATGGAGGTCCATAAATCCACTCAGGAATAAAAAAGGGATTAACTCTGATCCTCCAGCGGCGTCGCCCTGAGAGGAGAAGCGTGATTAGTCGATTAAAAGAATGAATCAGCACCTTATCGGTTCAACATGCATATGACACAATCTCTGGTTCCAGCTTCTTAAATGTGCTGCTTTACTTTCTGTTCTTTACAGGCTGTTACAGAATATCATATCCATAACGTGACGAGACAAGATATCTCTTATGTTCTGGAAAAGGACCATTAGTCGATTAAATGTTCACAACAGAAAAGAAGACAACTGCAATCGAGATAATAAAATATTTGTCTTATACCAACGTAACTGTTGCTTCAGTGGGTCATCACAGAAATCTAAAACTGAGAAGATGTAACATATCTCGTCTTTTGGTATTACTCACAAGTGTTTGGAAAGTTCTTATTCGTTAACACTCGATTATTTGATTTATTGAACAGATCTGAGTTTCTCCCTGAGCTGGAAGAAGCACTCCATTACAAGTAAAAGTCCTGCATTCAAAAATGTACTTAAAGGTCCCTATTATACTGTTTCTCATCAATATATCACAGGTCTCAGATATATCCAGAGCCTGTCTCTGATTGGCTGAAACACCAAACAGATCATTGCAGCATCCCATAATCCCCTCTGTTTCAGCCCTGTTTCCAAAGTGCTGATTCTCTGTCTGTTACTTTAGATGAGAATAAGGAGCCCCTCCCCACGCCCCTCTGAGAGAGATTTGGTTACAAAGAACTCAATGGTGCTCTAGGAGGAGATTCAGGTGATAAGGTGGGGGGGGGTTACCTTGGTTGCTGATTGGCTAATGGTTACACAAGACAACACATCGTTATGACATCATAAAGTGTCCAAAATCTGATCAGCTCATTTTCAGACAGGTTTTTA
>CM062275.1:33662170-33684670 GCA_031216635.1 Dissostichus eleginoides
GAAATCAAAGAGTAGAAATGAACAATACTGTAACGTTCGACAATAGGAGTCGGAAACAGGCTTCAAGTTATTAGGTTTAATAACTCCTTTGATCGCATACAGATATAGGTTACAGGTTACAGGTTACAGGTGACAGGTTACAGGTGACAGGTGACAGGTGACAGGTGACAGGTGACAGGTTACAGGTTACAGGTTGCAGGTTACAGGTTACAGGTCGCAGGTTACAGGTTGCAGGTCGCAGGTTGCAGGTCGCAGGTCACAGGTGACAGGTGACAGGTTACAGGTCACAGGTGACAGGTCACAGGTTACAGGTCACAGGTTACAGGTCACAGGTGACAGGTGACAGGTGACAGGTCACAGGTGACAGGTCACAGGTTACAGGTCACAGGTTGCAGGTCGCAGGTTACAGGTCGCAGGTTGCAGGTCGCAGGTTGCAGGTCGCAGGTCACAGGTTACAGGTCGCAGGTTACAGGTCACAGGTTACACGTTACAGGTTACACGTTACAGGTCACAGGTCGCAGGTTACAGGTCACAGGTTACACGTTACAGGTTACACGTTACAGGTCACAGGTTACAGGTCACAGGTTACACGTTACAGGTCACAGGTTACAGGTTGCAGGTCGCAGGTCACAGGTCACAGGTTACAGGTCGCAGGTTCATCATCACTCATGTATTTCTCTCTGAAGTCACCTGTGGCTCTGATCCTCCTACAGCGGGGGTATTCAACTCAAATTCAACGAGGTCCAGTTAGAGAAAATGTCCCCATGCAAAGGTCCGGAACATCAACATGTGTAACTTGCTTTATGAATTAGTGTGATATATATTGAAGTAGCTTTATCAACGTCTGCATGTAATCAATAACTGACTGCCAATCAAATAAAGAAAGTACAATTCAAAAACAACTATTTATTGTCAATGAACATTGAACTACACAGATATACAGTAACATGCTGTGGATCTGTGTGATATACAGTAACGTGCTGTGGATCTGTGTGATATACAGTAACATGCTGTGGATCTGTGTGATATACAGTAACATGCTGTGGATCTGTGTGATATACAGTAACGTGCTGTGGATCTGTGTGATGTACAGTAACATGCTGTGGATCTGTGTGATATACAGCAACGTGCTGTGGATCTGTGTGATATACAGTAACGTGCTGTGGATCTGTGTGATATACAGTAACGTGCTGTGGATCTGTGTGATATACAGTAACGTGCTGTGGATCTGTGTGATATACAGTAACGTGCTGTGGATCTGTGTGATATACAGTAACATGCCGTGGATCTGTGTGATATACAGTAACATGCTGTGGATCTGTGTGATATACAGTAACATGCTGTGGATCTGTGTGATGTACAGTAACATGCTGTGGATCTGTGTGATGTTCCTCTCGGGCTGCAAGGAAATAAAATAGAGAAAATAAATCAAATAGCTTTTGAAAATGTGTGCATCTTAAAAGTGCTTAATTTTAGATCAATAAAATAAAGTGTAGCAGCAGCTGGAGTTTCCCTTTTTCTTTGTTAACCGTTTCACATCATGACCTAACAGCTTCAGACGACTACAGAACAATATCAGTCTTTACACATCATAACAATTGAACAGTTTTATAGTTTCTCTTTCTGTCCCTCTTATATTCCCTCACTCACTTTGTTTTGTTCAGTGCGAGAGTTGAGCTGGAGCTTGTCCTGCCAGGAGTTTAGATCTGGGCTGAAATGGTGTCAGGGCCATTCTCACACACACCTGCAGGTGCTCATTGGTTAGCCTGGAGCTATATTTAGTTTACATGTTGATCCTGGTGGACTGATCATACTGGGCTCTGAGACTGCTCATTTGACCTCAGTTCTGACTTGAGAGGGAACGTTTGGTCAAACACTTTGTGTTTTGTCTCATAGTGGCGTTTCACATTGGCTCTTCTAATGAGCGCCACGGTCTCTGAACAAATGAGACACACTGGTTCTGTGCTCCCAGTGGGCCGGAGGAACATGAATGAGTCCACTCAGGGTTAACAGCTCTGTCCTCACTGTCCACGTTCCTCTGATTAGAGAGCGCCATGTGTCATTATCTGTCTCTCCCTGTCTGCCTCTCTCTCCTCTCCGTCTTCTCTCTCTGTCTGCCTCTCTCTCCTCTCCGTCTTCTCTCCCTGTCTGCCGCTAACACGCCTGTTCTCTCTCCTCTCCGTCTTCTCTCCCTGTCTGCCTCTCTCTCCTCTCCCTCTTCTCTCCCTGTCTGCCTCTCTCTCCTCTCCGTCTTCTCTCCCTGTCTGCCTCTCTCTCCTCTCCGTCTTCTCCCTGTCTGCCCTCTCTCCTCTCTGTCTTCTCTCCCCTGTCTGCCTCTCTCTCCTCTCTGTTCTCTCCCTGTCTGCCTCTCTCTCCTCTCCGTCTTCTCTCCCTGTCTCCTCTCTCTCCTCTCCGTCTTCTCTCCCTGTCTGCCTCTCTCTCCTCTCTGTCTTCTCTCCCTGTCTGCCGCTCTGTCCTCTCCGTCTTCTCTCCCTGTCTGCCTCTCTCTCCTCTCTGTCTTCTCTCCCTGTCTGCCTCTCTCTCCTCTCCGTCTTCTCTCCCTGTCTGCCTCTCTCTCCTCTCCCTCTTCTCTCCTGTCTGCCTCTCCTCCTCTCCCTCTTCTCTCCTGTCTGCCTCTCTCTCCTCTGCGTCTTCTCTCCCTGTCTGCCGCTCTCTCCTCTCCGTCTTCTCTCCCTGTCTGCTCTGTCCTCTCCGTCTTCTCTCCTCTGCCTCTCTCTCTCTCCGTCTTCTCTCCCTGTCTGCCGCTCTCTCCTCTCCGTCTTCTCTCCCTGTCTGCCTCTCTCTCCTCTCCGTCTTCTCTCCCTGTCTGCCGCTCTCCTCTCCGTCTTCTCTCCCTGTCTGCCTCTCTGTCCTCTCCGTCTTCTCTCCCTGCTCGTCTGTCCTCTCTGTCTCTCTCCGTCTTCTCTCCCTGTCTGCCTCTCTCTCCTCTCCGTCTTCTCTCCCTGTCTGCCTCTCTCTCCTCTCCGTCTTCTCTCCCTGTCTGCCTCTCTCCTCTCCGTCTTCTCTCCCTGTCTGCCTCTCTCTCCTCTCCTCTTCTCTCCCTGTCTGCCTCTCTCCTCTCCTCTTCTCTCCCTGTCTGCCGCTCTCTCCTCTCCGTCTTCTCTCCCTGTCTGCCTCTCTCTCCTCTCGGTCTTCTCTCCCTGTCTGCCTCTCTCTCCTCTCCGTCTTCTCTCCCGTCTGCCGCTACACGCCTGTTCTCTCTCCTCTCCGTCTTCTCTCCCTGTCTGCCTCTCTCTCCTCTCGTCTTCTCTCCCTGTCTGCCTCTCTCTCCTCTCCGTCTTCTCTCCCTGTCTGCCTCTCCTCCTCTCCGTCTTCTCTCCCTGTCTGCCTCTCTCTCCTCTCCGTCTTCTCTCCCTGTCTGCTCTCTCTCTCTCCGTCTTCTCTCCTGTCTGCCTCTCTCTCCTCTCCCTCTTCTCTCCCTGTCTGCCTCTCTCTCCTCTCCCTCTTCTCTCCCTGTCTGCCGCTCTCTCCTCTCCGTCTTCTCTCCCTGTCTGCCTCTCTCTCCTCTCCGTCTTCTCTCCCTGTCTGCCTCTCTCTCCTCTCCGTCTTCTCTCCCTGTCTGCCTCTCTCTCCTCTCTGTCTTCTCTCCCTGTCTGCCTCTCTCTCCTCTCCGTCTTCTCTCCCTGTCTGCCTCTCTCTCCTCTCCGTCTTCTCTCCCTGTCTGCCACTCTCTCCTCTCCGTCTTCTCTCCCTGTCTGCCGCTCTCTCCTCTCCGTCTTCTCTCCCTGTCTGCCGCTCTCTCCTCTCCGCTTCTCTCTCCCGCTCTCTCGTCTCTTCTTCTGTGTTTCTCTCCCAGTATCGCTCACTCGTCTCTTTCGCCCCCTGTAGGCGGCGGTTAAAATAGAATCGCCCCATCAAAATTGAAATCCCCAATTAATGTATTGATTATAGGTCCAGGTCCGTATAGGTTACTGAACTATGTCCTAGAGTACAAATCAGAATTCTGAGATTTGTTTTGATATTTTTCCTTTATTTTCTCTCAGAACTGAAAAAGCGTGACGATGAGCAGCCGCAGGAAGAAGGCCCCCCCGCTCCGGGTGGACGACGAGGCCAAAAAGAAGCTGAACTGGAACATGCTGGAGGATCGAAAGTGTGAAGAGGAAGAAAACAATAACAACCCCCCCACCTGCTCCTCACCCCCCCCCATCACTCCCTCTCTCCCCCCTCCTCCAGAGACTTCCTGTCCCCCCCCCACCCTCTCCATCCTCTCCGTTGAAACGCTTCCCCCAGTTTGGACTGCTTTAATCGGGGAGTTCATCCTGAGTCCCGCCCCCGACTGTGGGAGGAAAACACTTCTTCTGACGATAAACAGGGAGGGGCAGCTGTCCATCAGATACACAGCAGGGGGGGAGGAGGGAGGGGGGGAGACGATGCAGGAGGAGGGTCATGTGACCTGCAGTAGTCTGGGGGGGGTCAGTCTGCAGGATCTGGACTGGATGCAGAAGAGGAGCCTCGTTCAGCTGATGCACCGCCAGGAGGAGGGAGGGGTCAAGGTAGGAGGAGGAATATATAACTAAGTACTTCATCAAATTAACAAATATTAATATGTTTCCTCAAGAAGTTGGAATATATATAACTCATTTCTCCACTTTTTTAAAATCTGATTAACTGATGAGTGCAACTGTGTTCGATTAGATTTATCTGAGCGACATGAAAATATCACCAAATCCGTAGATAACTCCTTCCTTGCATGGGTACAAACACTTTCAATCACTCCATTGAATAAGCTAAATCATTTCACAAAAGTAGACCAAAAAACCACCCAGATAGCCGGTATATAATCGTCCTGAAATGTAGTCGCATTTCTTGAGTTCACAATATTAAACTAAAGGGCCCCCTGAGAGCAAAATCCTTTATCCAACCCGTCTCCGTAAGTGAAGAGTCGTTCCTCAGCCCGTGCGTCAACCTTCATCCTTAATCCTGCAGACTGACAGACACAAGGAGCTCGAAACATCCCCACATGCTCTGAAGAGTTAATAAAGACGTCTCTCTCTCTCCCCCTCTCTCTCTCTCTCAGGTGGGTGTTTACCTGCTGGAGGCGGGACTTCTGAAGCCGGAGTTCCTGAGTGGAGGAAACGCTCGGATGAAGAAAGCCAATCAGCTGATGCAGAAACTGATGGAGTATTTCTACGACTTCATCATCCCCGGTCTGACTCCTCATCTCTGATAGATATATATTTATACACATTTTTACATAATTATAGTTCTTATATATGTTATTAAAATGTGCACGTTTTACCCGTAACTAGTTATGTCTAAATACATATTTTAATTCAATTTATTTCAATTTATTTTAAGTTTTTTTGCAATTTCTTTAGTTTAATCTTGTATGTTTTTTATTTTACTTTTTGTAAGTGGCTCTGCTGGGTTCTCCTCTCTAATCTCCTGCTGTTTGATGGTTCCCTGCAGAGGTGGTGGAGGGGGAAGAGTTAGAGTGTGACACGGATCTGGAGAGGCAGAACGTGGAGGAGATGTACGAACACGTGAGGCTGCAGCACCAGAGCGAGGGCGTCGGGGGGGAAATCTACGACGTCCAGCACCAGGCCCTGATCCCCGTCCTCAGACCCTATCAGAGCCAGGCCGTCAACTGGATGCTGAGCAGAGAGAAGTACAGGAGGAGCCAGGAGACAGGTACCAGAGAGGGTCCTGTACTCAAGTAGAAGTACACACATCCTGTACTCAAGTAGAATTGCACACATCCTGTAATCAAGAAGAAGTACACACATCCTGTACTCAAGTAGAAGTACACACATCCTGTACTCAAGTAGAAGTACACACATCCTGTACTCAAGTAGAAGTACACACATCCTGTACTCAAGTAGAAGTACACACATCCTGTACTCAAGTAGAAGTACACACATCCTTTACTCAAGTAGAAGTACACACATCCTGTACTCAAGTAGAAGTACACACATCCTTTACTCAAGTAGAAGTACACACATCCTGTACTCAAGTAGAAGTACACACATCCTTTACTCAAGTAGAAGTACACACATCCTGTACTCAAGTAGAAGTACACACATCCTGTACTCAAGTAGAAGTACACACATCCTGTACTCAAGTAGAAGTACACACATCCTGTACTCAAGTAGAAGTACACACATCCTGTACTCAAGTAGAAGTACACACATCCTGTACTCAAGTAGAAGTACACACATCCTGTAATCAAGAAGAAGTACGCACATCCTTTACTCAAGTACAAGTACGGATACTCGTGTTTAAAATACTCTGGTGAAAGTAGAAGTACTGACTAAACTTTTTTACTCAAGTAAAAGTAAAGAAGTATGGGCTTTGAAATGTACTTCAGTAGAAAGTACAGGTATTTGGGTTCAAAATGTAAGAAGTAGAAAGTACAGGTATTTGGGTTCAACATGGAAGAAGTAGAAAGTACAGGTATTTGTGTTCAAAGTGTAAGAAGTAGAAAGTTCAGGTATTTGTGTTCAAAGTGTAAGAAGTCAAAGTAAAAAGTCGTCATAAAATTAAGTAGTAAAGTACTGATACCAGAAACATGTACTTAAGTACAGTAACAAAGTATTTGTACTCCAATACTTCCCACCTCTGGTAACCACTTCCTGTCAGGCACTCTGGCTAAAATCCTCTCTACAGGTATTCTGTCTCATGTAAAACTTTGAGATTTAGGTAAAAAAGGGGCTTTAGTCGAGATTTTGCACAAATTATTCAGAAAACTTTCAGGAAAGTATAGCATTTATATTTCTTGTTTGTTTGCCTTTTCTTTCCCCTGAAAGGGAAATTAAATATTCGACTTCCTGCTGAGATACAGCTTCAGGAACTCGCTCCCAAAGCAGGGAAACTAAAGTGAAAACAGAAGAAAAGTTCCTGAAATGAAGAGGATTAAAAACAAAAAACTAGAAAAATGAAACCTACCTGAGACATGCCCAGATGTTCCACGCGACCTGCGTTACAGCTCTGATCTCTACGGGCTGTGTCTATGAATGTGTTCCCATGTGTTTGCAGAGCAGAGTCTGCACTTCCTCTGGAGGGACTTCATCTCTCTGTGTGGGAAGAAGCTGTTCTACAACCCGTTCACCGGCTGGTAAGAAGGTCAACGGTCCCAGACGCACGTTTTCTATCAACTCCAGTATTATAAAGTGAGGAGGTCAACGGTCCCGAACGCACGTTTTCTATCAACAGCAGTATTATAAAGTGAGGAGGTCAACGGTCCCAGACACACGTTTTCTATACACACCAGTTTTATAAAGTGAGAAGAGTCAAACTTTGTATGTCCTTCAGTGGCTGCACGCTCCCTCCCTGCAGTCTATTTCTCTCATGATAGTGTCGGAAAAAATTCTGAGAAAAAAGTCAAAATTCTAAAAGTCAGAATTCTGAGAAAAAAGTCCCAAAAAAAAGTTCAAATTCTGAAAAAAACTTCGAAATTCTAAAAAAGTCAGAATTCTGAGGATAAAATAAAAACTGAAAGTGCTTTCTCTCAATGTCTTCCAGCCTGTGCTGGAGTTCCCAGCAGGGGGCGCTGTGACGCCGGGGGGCATCCTGGCGGATGAGATGGGTTTGGGGAAGACGGTGGAGGTCCTGGCTCTGATCCTGATGCACAGCAGGGGGCTTCAGCTGGAGGAGAGCACCCTGCCTCAGGTGAGAGGGAACACTTCACCTGCATGCTGCTCATTATTCATCATGGACCAGAGTGAGCTGTCTTATCATTCGGGAGGCTTTGTTCTTTCAGGGGAAAACTGTGAATTACTACGTCCCTCCTCCTCCTCTGGAAAGAAAGACAAGCATCATCTGCAAAACTGAAGCTCAGCCCAAACTCAAAATATCCTACCCAAGTAAATCCCTCGCTCTCTCACCTCTCTCACCTCTCTCACCTCTCTCTCACCTCTCTCTCTCTCTCTCTCCCTCTCTCTCACCTCTCTCTCTCTCACCTCTCTCTCTCTCACCTCTCTCTCTCTCACCTCTCTCTCAGCTCTCTCACACCTCTCACCTCTCTCACCTCTCTCTTTCTCACCTCTCTCTCACCTCTCTCTCACCTCTCTCACACCTCTCTCACCTCTCACACCTCTCTCACCTCTCTCACACCTCTCTCTCACCTCTCTCACCTTTCTCTCTCACCTCTCTCTCAACTCTCTCACCTCTCTCTCACCTCTCTCTCACCTCTCACCTCTCTCTCACCTCTATCTCACCTCTCTCTCACCTCTCTCTCACCTCTCTCACCTCTCTCTCACCTCTCTCACCTCTCTCACCTCTCTCTCAACTCTCTCACCTCTCTCTCACCTCTCTCACCTCTCACCTCTCTCTCACCTCTATCTCACCTCTCTCTCACCTCTCTCTCACTCTCTCACCTCTCTCTCACCTCTCTCTCACCTCTATCTCACCTCTCTCACCTCTCTCACCTCTCTCTCACCTCTCTCTCACCTCTATCTCACCTCTCTCACACCTCTCTCTCACCTCTATCTCACCTCTCTCACCTCTCTCTCACCTCTCTCTCACCTCTATCTCACCTCTCTTTCACCTAATACATGCACTTTAAATTCACTTTGTACATGCATCCATCTCTATTTACGTCTCTTCTTACATGCATCTGTCTCTTCTTACATGCATCTGTCTCTATTTACGTCTCTTTCTACATGCATCTGTCTCTATTTACGTCTCTTTCTACATGCATCTGTCTCTTCTTACATGCATCTGTCTCTTTTAACGTCTCTTTTTGACACGCCTCCTTGTGCTTCGTGCAGCGGTGCGTGTGATGCTCCTCGCCGGGATAAAGGAGATGAAGACGGGTCGAGGCGTCTCCATTAACGCCGTCTTTACATCCGAGCGTCGTACGGCTGCGACTTCCTGAGGAACCGCGGCCACGTGAAGAAGACTCTGATGAAGCTGATCGACGAAGGCCTGGTGGTTCGGGTCAAAGGTCGCGGGCTGGCCGGCTCCTTCAAGCTGGGGAAGAAGTGCAAAGAGAGCGAGAAGACGGCAGCTGCTGCGTCAAAAACTGTGAGCAGAGAGACATTTATCATCAGCGTGAATGTGTCAACGTTCTGGAAAAAAGTCTGAATTCTGAGAAAGAAGTCAAAATAAGAATGAAAAGTCAAAGTGTTACTTCTGCATCCGTCTCTTCTTACGTGCATGTACGTGTCTGTTTATCAGCGTGAATGTGGGTTTAGTTGTTGTAGCTAAATAACGTTTTTATGATATGATTTTCTTCTGCCAGATCTCTAAAGTAACGGAGAGCACGCCGAGGAAAACGTCTCGGAGACGAGCCAAAGATAAAGCTGAGGTCGCTCTGCACAACTCTCTGCTGACGGAGGAGGAGAGAGAGGAGGAAGAGGAGGAGCAGAGAGAGGAGGAAGAGGAGGAGGCACGTCCACGGCTCAGAGCTCAAAGTGCTGGTGAGGACGAGCAGATAAGATAGATACGATAATCCTTTAAGGGTCAGATCCAGTCTGAAATGCTCCTTGCATCCCAGCAGCTCCATGTGGAACATCAACAGACACATATCAAGACACATGAGGAACAAACAACAAACATGGAACATCCCAGCAGCTCCATGTGGAACATCAACAGACACACATCAAGACACATGAGAAACTAACAACAAACATGGAACATCCCAGCAGCTCCATGCGGAACATCACAGACACACATCAAGACACATGAGGAACAAACAACAAACATGGAACATCCCAGCAGCTCCATGTGGAACATCAACAGACACACATCAAGACACATGAGGAACAAACAACAAACATGGAACATAACATCAGGATCAGTGAGAGATGCTCAAAGAGCCTTCAGCGTGCATCTGATCTGTAGCTCTGTGTTCACTGAGAGGACAGACTGGAGCACAGAGGATGCTTCAGGCTGACTGGAGCACAGAGGATGCTTCAGGCTGACTGGAGCACAGAGGATGCTTCAGGCTGACTGGAGCACAGAGGATGCTTCAGGCAGACTGGAGCACAGAGGATGCTTCAGGCAGACTGGAGCACAGAGGATGCTTCAGGCTGACTGGAGCACAGAGGATGCTTCAGGCTGACTGGAGCACAGAGGATGCTTCAGGCTGACTGGAGCACAGAGGATGCTTCAGGCTGACTTTAGTGATCTCAGCAGTATCAAATACAAATACTAGTCTTTTTAAATGTGCAGAAACGTCCCATTGAAACACTTGAAGTGGCTTATTTTAAGAAGACGCTCTGATATCTCAGTTCTTTATTTAGATGATAGTTGAGAACACTTCCCCAAGTTACAATGATAAAGACTTTTTTGTATATATTGTTTGTTGTGCTTTTATTTATGTCTTAATGTGTGCATATGTTTAAATGTGTTTATATAGGATATACATATTATTATACATATTTTTATATATATTGTATTTTGTATTCAGGATTGTAGGAAACGGTGTTTGGATCTCTGTCCTTACACACAAACTGAAAGATTGACAACACTTTGGTTACAGGGAGACGTGAGGAGAGAGAGGAGGAAGAGGAGCAGAAAGAGGAGGAGGAAGCAGACTCTGAGATGAAATGTGAGGATCAGAGCGACTCCAGAACCTCCTCACAGGAAGTGGGAGATCCCCCCCTCCTCCCCTCCCCAGACTCCCGGTTCGAGTGCCTGTGCGGGGGGGAGTTGGGGTTTTATGACGGGAAGCACCTGGTTCAGTGTCTGAGCTGCGATCTGTGGCAACACGCCCTCTGTGTGAACTACCTGGAGGAGAGCAGGAGCTCCAGACCCTTCTACTGCCCGCACTGCCTGGTGGCCGCCCCCCCCCTCTGCTCCGGGGCCACGCTCATCATCTCCCCCAGCTCCATCTGCCACCAGTGGGGCGAGGAGATCCAGAGGCACGTCCACGGCTCAGAGCTCAGAGTGCTGGTGAGGACGAGCATTTTTAAATCTGCAGAAACGTTGCATTGAAACACTTAAAGTGGCTTATTTTAAAGATGCTCGGATATCTCAATCTCAGAATTGACAAAAAAGTCAACATTTTGGAAATAAATCCAAAAAGAAATCGGGGAAAAAAAGTCAAAATTCTGAGAGAAAAGTCTGAGAGAACATTTTAGTGTCCATTTCTTAAAACTAAATGTATCATTTTTTTCTAACCTAAAACTGAACCCTAAAGACATTTAAAACGCCTGAAAGTGTGAAACGTTTTATTCAAGAGCGTTTTCTGATCCTCCGTTCCTTCTTTGAAGTATTTACCTGTATCCCTCCCAGGTGTACCAGGGGGTGAAGCGTCACTTTATTAAACTAAACGTTGTGTTTTCTCAGGTGTACCAGGGGGTGAAGAGGCACGGCTTCCTGCAGCCGCGCCTCCTCGCCCAGCAGGACGTCGTCATCACTACGTACGACGTCCTGCGCTCAGAGCTGAACTACGTGGACATCCCGCACAGCAACAGTGAGGACGGGCGGCGCTTCAGGAACAGGAAGAGGTACATGGCCGTGCCCAGCCCCCTGGTGGCCGTGCAGTGGTGGCGCATCTGTCTGGACGAGGCTCAGATGGTGGAGTGTCCCACCGCCAAGGTATACAAACATATATATAACAATATTCCTCCATTAGAATTATGTCATCATTCCTAGAAAAAATGAAAAGTCTGAGAAAAAGTAAGAATTCTGAGAAAAAAAGTCAGAATTCAGAAAAAGTCAGAACACGGGAGGACACAGGAAAAAGGAAATATGAATACAACTAATATTACAATATTCATCCATAAGAATTACAAAATGTACCCTCATTTAACGTTTTGGTTGAATTTGAAGTAAAAAGTAACAATTCTGAGGCAAAAAGTCAAAATATTCTTAGAGAAATGTCAGAATTATGTTAAATGCTCCATAAGAACATGGCATCACTTTCATTTAACAATAATCAATTAAAAACAGAGAAATAGGCGTATTTTTCCTCACATTTTCCCTCTGTTTTCTCTCAGCTCTTCGGTCGTTTTCCCTTCTCTAAAGCAGATGAATCTCTGGATTTAACAGCGTGTGTTTTCCCCCGTCAGGCTGCAGAGATGGCCCTCCGTCTGTCCTCAGTGAACCGCTGGTGTGTGAGCGGCACGCCTGTGCAGAGAGGACTGGAGGGTAAAGAATAATCATTATTATTACAGAAAGAAATATGCAAAAATGAATATATTAGAGATGTCTTATAATAAGCTTTAAAGGTCCCATGTCATGGCCATTTCTACTGATCATAGTTCCATTGTTGAGGTCTACTAGAATAGATTCACATCGTTCAATGTTCCAAACTCACATTGGTTCCTCATACAGCATCTCTGTATAGTCTGTGTATTCACTCTCTGTCCTACACGGCTTGTCGGAGCTCCTGCCCCCCCCTCCCTGTGAGCCCACTGTGCTCTGATTGGTCAGCTCGCCCACTCTGTTCTGATGAGTCCACCACCGTTACAGCGGAACATCAGTGATTATGTTTTTACAATGGCGTTTGTTAGCAACCAGGAAATGACACCAGTAATGACAAACAGATGAGAATGCTGCGTGGGGTCTGGGTGCCGTGTTGGAGGGACGTTGCGGGGCTCGCTGCTCCGCCCTTTGAGGCTCGAGGAGCGGACAGTGGGAGCTGGGTTACTGGTGTCGTTTCCTGGTTGCTGCGTGGGGTCAGCGAGACACAGCGAAACCCAGCCCGAAACCAGCTCGAGCACACACACACACCCGCAAACACCCGCAGCCTGGCTGTGAGTCTGTGTGTGTGCACACAGACTCACAGCCTCGCCGCGTCCCGCCGTCTCAGGCTGAGAAATCCGCGGAGCTGCAGCTGAGAAAAGATTGAGTGTGTTGTGTGTGAGGAAGACGTAACGTAACGGCTCCGCGGATTGGTCAATTTGGACCAATTGGTCCATTTGGGCATGGTCACGTCAGAGTACCCAGGAAGAAAAAAATGGAAAAAGAGAAATGTCCAACGAGGCGTTCAGGGGCAGCAGAGACAGGTCTTCTCTGTGTTAGAGTTTTACTCCCTACAGGGTGCACTTTGAGGGTTTGTGACTCTGCAGACCGTTTACATGCAGAAGCTACAGAACACAAGGGGACGGGTCAGAACCAGAAAAGCATGACATGGGACCTTTAAGATAATGGTTCATATATTATTATAACATGATACAAGTGCACATTTCATTACATAATAATGGAAACAAAGTCAATTCTGAGAAGAAGAAAATCATTCTGAGAAAAAGTCAAAAATTATGAGACATTTTAACCAGACCTGTACGGCCTGGTTCTGTTTCTGGGCGTGGATCCTTCGAGAACTGTCAGTATTCTGTTATACACTCAGAGAAAAAGTTATGAGGCTTTAATAAAGCTGTTCACGTGAAATCCGTGACTCAAAATGTCAAAATTCTGAGAAAAAAGTCAAAATCTCTGTGTATCTAAATGTGTCCCTGTGGTTCTGCTCAGACCTGTACGGCCTGGTTCTGTTCCTGGGCGTGGATCCGTTCTGGGTGAAGCACTGGTGGCTGCAGATTCTCTACAGACCGTTCAGACGAGGAAACACGGCGCCGCTCTACAGAGTCATCGCTCAGATCCTCTGGAGGTCCGCCAAGAAGGACGTCATCGATCAGGTAGAAACAGGAAACATAACAACAGGGTTCTTCTTTATTCGTTATTTTCTCACATTCCCCTTTACATCCAATTTATGTTTAGATAAATCTGATCTTGTAATTAGCAGGAGAACTCATTTTGAACTATATTTCACCAGAATCAGGAAATGTTGTTACAGAATATTCCGCAAATGCTCAAAAGTTTTCTGTGTTAGTTGGTGATTTTCTAATAAAAAAGAAGTTTCATCTGAGATACAACTCAAAGTAAGACGTTTTGACTTAACAAGATGATGCATTGTCTAAAAACAAGAGCCTATATCTCACTGCAGTGTTACTCCTGAAGTTATCATGTCTTCTATCAGGAGGAGAGACACATTCTGACAGATATCAGACACAGATACTGGGCAAGAACTTGAGTTTTTGTAGAGTAGGAGACCTCTAACTATTTCTCCATGTGCTCTCTACAGATCCAGATCCCCCCCCAGACGGAGGAGGTTCATTGGCTGAACTTCTCCCCGGTTGAGGGTCACTTCTACCACCGGCAGCACGAGGTGTGTTCCCATGATGCACTGCTGCAGCTCAGGAAGGTCTCTGATTGGAGCCTGAAGCTGGGCAGTCTGGACCGGCGCAGCGTTCAGAACATCCTGAACCCGCTGCTGAGGCTGAGGCAGGCGTGCTGCCACCCGCAGGCCGTCAGGGGCGAGTTCCTGCCGCTGCAGAAGAGGTGAGGGGGGGGCACTCAGGGGATCAATTAACTCAGGGGTTTCTGTTAGAGAGCAAGAGGGGGGAGGGGGGTCCTGCCCTGAAGATGGAAAGGATGGAAAACAACCACACAATGACTCGTTTAGACACAAAACGACAAATAAGAAAAAAGAACGACTACAATAATATGCAACGCAATTGCAGAGACATTACATACACTGCTCCTGGTGCTAAGATGGGTTAGATGCAGAGACATTACATACACTGCTCCTGGTGCTAAGATGGGTTAGATGCAGAGACATTACATACACTGCTCCTGGGACTAAGATGGGTTAGATGCAGAGACATTACATACACTGCTCCTGGGACTAAGATGGGTTAGATGCAGAGACATTACATACACTGCTCCTGGTACTAAGATGGGTTAGATGCAGAGACATTACATACACTGCTCCTGGTACTAAGATGGGTTAGATGCAGAGACATTACATACACTGCTCCTGGTACTAAGATGGGTTAGATGCAGAGACATTACATACACTGCTCCTGGTGCTAATATGGGTTAGATGCAGAGACATTACATACACTGCTCCTGGTACTAAGATGGGTTAGATGCAGAGACATTACATACACTGCTCCTGGGACTAAGATGGGTTAGATGCAGAGACATTACATACACTGCTCCTGGTACTAAGATGGGTTAGATGCAGAGACATTACATACACTGCTCCTGGTGCTAAGATGGGTTAGATGCAGAGACATTACATACACTGCTCCTGGGACTAAGATGGGTTAGATGCAGAGACATTACATACACTGCTCCTGGGACTAAGATGGGTTAGATGCAGAGACATTACATACACTGCTCCTGGGACTAAGATGGGTTAGATGCAGAGACATTACATACACTGCTCCTGGGACTAAGATGGGTTAGATGCAGAGACATTACATACACTGCTCCTGGGACTAAGATGGGTTAGATGCAGAGACATTACATACACTGCTCCTGGTACTAAGATGGGTTAGATGCAGAGACATTACATACACTGCTCCTGGTACTAAGATGGGTTAGATGCAGAGACATTACATACACTGCTCCTGGTACTAAGATGGGTCAGATGCAGAGACATTACATACACTGCTCCTGGGACTAAGATGGGTCAGATGCAGAGACATTACATACACTGTGTGTGCTGTGTGTGTGTTTGTGACCATTAAAGAGGGTCTCATCCTCCTGTTCTACATAATAATGCAAAAAGGGGAAAAACTAAATTAGACATAAAAGGACCTCGATAACTACAAAAACATGCAAAGCAACTGCAGAGACATATTCAGAACTGCTTTAGGGAAAGAAGCAACCACAAAACAACCCCAAAAACACACGAAGAGGAACAACACGGTCATGCAACTTTAGAAATAATAATACAAAAAACACAGAAACGACTAAACAGTAGACACAAATTAGACACAAAAGGACCTGGATAACTAAAAAACATGGAAGACAACCACAACATGACTCACAAAACGACTATAAAACATGCAAACCAGCTGCAGAAAGGAGGAAACAGCCAGAGAGGAAACCCTGATTGGATCAAATTAGACAACGAATGACAACAAAGAGACAAAAACTACAAAAAGGTGCAAAATAAAGACCCAAAAGACACACAGACACACAAAGACCCAAAAGACACACAGACACACAAAGACACACAAAGACACACACAGACACACAAAGACAGGATTAACACCCATCACTGCTGAGAGGTTTCATCGTGAGGCAGCTGCAGCGTTCATTACTGATCTGATGGAGAAGGGTCTCACACACCTCTCTGCTGATTGAGTTTATTGTTCTGTTGGAGGGTGTGTTAAGTGTGTGTGTGTGTGTGTGTGTGTGTGTGTGTGTGTGTGTGTGTGTGTGTTTGTTTGTGTGTAGCACCATGACGATGGAGGAGTTGCTGAAGTCTCTGCAGAAGAAATGTCGAGTGGAGTGTGAAGAAGCTCACAGACAGCTGGTGTGTGCTCTCAACGGACGAGCAGGCATACACATCATCAGAGGTAACACACACGTTCCCACAACACACACACACACAGAGACACACACACACACACAGACACACACACACACACACACTCATCTATATATGTGTGTGTGTCCTCTCACGCTGCAGGAGAGTATTTGGAGGCCGTGGAGATGTACAGAGAAGTGCTTCGATCCTCAGAGGAACACAAAGGACGCCTGAAGACCGACTCACTGCAGGTACACACACACAAACACACACACACACACACACACTATTATAAAGACACACACCCTACTCATGCACACACACTATAATGCATAGACACACATGCTAACATGGGCTGATGAGCTTCTCTAACTTGTCTTCGTTCAGACTCGTAGAAAGAAAACTCCAAATAGTCCAAAATCCACAAAGGGAGAATAGATATCTGCGTAAAGGACAGAAACACCCCAAAACATGTAGACACCAACTTTATCTGTTTTTAATCTCTAATAAATCTCCCAAAGTCTCGAGACGTGGGACATTTAATTTAGGAAAGTGAGAAGTAGCATTTTAAATCCAAAATAAATAAAAGAAGAATGACTTTCTTTCTCACAATTTTGCGTTTGTCAAGAATTCTTACTTTCGCAGGATTATGACTTTTTTTTTAATTTTTACAAATTTTCTGATTTATTTTTCTGAAATGTCCACTTTTTTAAAGAATTGTTTACATTTTCTGAGAATTTTTTATATTTCTCAGATTTTCACTCAGAATAAAACGAAATGTTCTCCTTCTGAACATTTCAGAATTTAGCATTTTTTTCAGAAAATGTCAGAAGTTCTGACTTTGGGCTCAGAATTCAGAAAATGACAGAAAATGGAAAACGGAGAAAAATCTCAGAATTCTGAAAAATGTGCATTTTTATAAATCTTGCACGTTTTTTAAACTGATCACTTTCTGTCTTTCTTCCTTGTTGTGGAAACTCAGAGACTTCATGCGACCCACAACCTGATGGAGCTGCTAAAAGCAAAGCATTCTGGGATACCTCCGACGCTGAGAGACGACCGACTCAGTGACGAGGTAATATTCCTCTTTACTCTTAAAATAAAGTGTTCATTTTGGGAATAAACCCGCCTGCAGTTCCCATCAATCCCTCCTTGATATCTGTTATATTCTACCTTTACTTTATCATGATTGTTACCTCCCCTCTGTCCTAGTTTCTTTCCCTTAAGCAGTTATTGTATAATTATCGAGGTCCTTTGTGTCAAATAGTGGTTTTAGTGTTTTTAGTGTTCCCTCATTGCATTATTATTTCTAATGTCTCTGCAATTGCGTTGCATGTTGCATACTCGTGTTGTTTCTCTTTGATATCTGTTATATTCGACCTGTTTCTCTTCATCATGATGTTTCCCCCTCTCCCTTCAGGCAGAGCAGCTGAGACAGCATTATATGACTAAATACGACTCTGAGGTTTCCGACGCTCTGCAGGCGCTGCAGCCGGTTCTGCAGAGCATCAAGGAGCTGAGACGCAAAGTGAGAAGATCATTCATATTACATCTGATCATCTGCTCAGTGTTTATACAGCATAATAAATACTATTGGGGACAGGTTGATGTTTTTTAATTGTTTAAGTTTGATTTTAAAACTCTATTAAAGGTCCATGTCATGCTTTTCTGGTTCTGACCCGTCCCCTTGTGTTCTGTAGCTTCTGCATGTAAACGGTCTGCAGAGTCACAAACCCTCAAAGTGCACCCTGTAGGGAGTAAAACTCTAACACAGAGAAGACCTGTCTCTGCTGCCCCTGAACGCCTCGCTGGAGATCTTGCTGGGTACAGTGACGTGACTATACCCAAATGGACCAATCCGTGGAGCTCCTCACACACACACACACTCTCAGCGGCAAAACTGTGTCCATTCGCGGTGTCTCGCTGTCTCGCAGACCCCACGCAGCAACCAGGAAACGACCCCAGTAATCCAGCTCCCACTGTCCGCTCCTCGAGCCTCAAAGGGCGGAGCAGCGAGCCCCCCAACGTCCCCCCAACACGGCACCCAGACCCCACGCAGCATTCTCATCTGTTTGTCATTACTGGTGTCATTTCCTGGTTGCTAACAAACGCCATTGTAAAACATAATCACTGATGTTCCGCTGTAACGGTGGAGGACTCATCAGAACAGAGTGGGCGAGCTGACCAATCAGAGCACAGTGGGCTCACAGGGAGGGGGGGGGCAGGAGCTCCAACAAGCCGTGTAGGACAGAGAGTGAATACACAGACTCTACAGAGATGCTGTTTGAGGAACCAATGTGAGTTTGGAACATTGAACGATGTGAATGTATTCTAGTAGACCTCAACAATGGAACTATGATCAGTAGAAATGGCCATGAGACATGGGACCTTTAAAGCCACTTGTAACTAAATAAAAAACACAGAATTTACACGCAATTAAAATAAAAAATAATAATAATTAAATCAATGAACAAATAAATACATTAAATGTTTTTAATAAATAAAATGAATAAAAATAAAAATGTATAAATAAAATAAATAAATACATATTTTACCAATTATTTTTAGATATTAAATGCAACGCGAGACAGGAAAACATCTCTCTTTATCTCATCATTAGTAATAACGCTGTACCTAAGGCCGTCTTTTCTCCTCTTGTTACCTGTGTCCAGGTGAAGCTGAACTCCCCCTGGTGGCTGGAGGTGGTGCAGCGGGCGGTTCGATGCTCCACTGACGACGAGCTGGTTTCTCGTATCAAGAACGATCTGACGTCGAGCTACAAGCAGCAGGCCAGCAGACTCAGCATGGCAGACAAGTACACTGATCAATAATATATATATAAATACATAGGTATTAGCTAGCCTCACATGCATACTTTGCACCGCCACACCACAGCAGTGTAAACGTACCTGGCCATAAACCTGATCCTGGATATTAACCCCCGTCCTCCTTCAGGTTCAGGGACGCTGTGGGTCTTCAGCTCCTCCTCACCTCTCAGGTTCAGGACCTGATGAAGAGCCAGAAGACGGTTCAGGACGCCGTGAAGAAGCTGGAGGGCCCGGCGTCACGAGAGGTCATCGAGGAGGTCACCGTCTGCCACCTGAGACCCCAGAGACTACCTCTGAACAAGTACTATAACACACCTTTATCATCTGTTTATTTACCCATGAGACTACCTCTAAACAAGTACTATAACACACCTTTATTATCTGTTTATTTACCCATGAGACTACCTCTGAACAAGTACTATAACACACCTTTATTATCTGTTTATTTACCCATGAGACTACCTCTAAACAAGTAATATAACACACCTTTTATAATCTAAAATACAAGAAATGATTACTTTATTCATCCAGGGGGAAATTGGGTTAGTAAACTCAACGTAAACACGACAGTTGTGTCAAGAAATAACTCAATAACGCAAGAAAAGGAGAAACCGATTGACTGAATTGCAGGTTAAGACCATCTGATATGTCCTATATAATAATCACATTATTCATCCAGGCTGCTCAACAAGTACTGAAACACCCGTTTATACTAGAGAATACACAATAAATAATCACATTATTCATCCAGGGGGTTTCATGACTGATCTCTCTCTTTCTGTATTATAGTTGTGTTTTCTGCAAGGCCGATGTACTCTTCATTGACTACGAGTCCAAGCTGTTTTCACACACGTAAGTAGAGAATGTTTTTGTATATATATATATCTTGTTAAACATTTATTCTAATTCTTACATTTTTTTTTATTATTAATTTATTTGTTCTTGCCTTTTCGAAAATGTATATTTCTTGTTTCTCATTTTATTGACTTTTTAAACATTTATTCTTATTTATTGAATTTAGAATATTCTCTTAACCCTTAGATGCATAAGTGGGTCTTTTTTGACCCGGTGAGGTGGTTTTCTTAGAGTATCTTTGTAATTACATTTTTTTATCATTTCATATTCCAGCTATTCCTCAAAAAACATGTTTTGGATATCATGCCATTCACATTTTACATTTACATTTTTAAGAAATTGTAGTTTTTGTATTTCTACCCCAAGCTTCCATAAGTGGGTCAAAAATGACCCGCATGCATTTCCTATGGGAACCTTTGATTCTTATCACCTGTTGCTGTCAGGAATACATTCACTGTAGACCACACAGACTACATCACAAGTGACACCTCTCAGGAAGATTATTTTACACAGCCAGATCTGAAACCTGTCAGTATGATAATAATAATAATAATAATAATACATTATATTTGAATAGGGCTTTTCAAGGACTCAAAATCGCTTTACCATATAAGGGAAGGTTAGGGTGGGGGGGGTATAGGACTATCAAACTTGATCAACCGGCATGGATTGATGGGGGGGGGGCTATGAGTAGACAAGAGGAGAAGAGATGAGTTTTGAAAAGGGACTGGAATACTGCGAGGGTCTCAGAATAGCGAAGATCTTTGCATCGATATGTTCAAAACGCTTTTTTTCAAAATGTAAAAAAAATGTCTAAAATTGTGAAAAATTAAATATAAAATATTTCTAAAAATATAAAATATAATACTAAATATTATACAAGTGATTTTTCTTAACCAAAATGACAAAAATGGCATAAAAACATATATTATTCTAATACGGGTTCTTTTTGACCCACTTATGGAAGAGAGTAGGGTCCAGGCACTCTAAGGGCATCGAAGGGTTAATTAAACTGTTTTATTATAAGTCTTTATTTGTTCTTGCTTTTTTGTAAATTTATTTTTCTTGTTCAACATTTTTTTCAAATGGTTTTAAAATATTCCAATTTGTTTTTGTAAATGTATATCTTGTAAATTATTTATTTTTATTTCATTGGATTTATAATATTCTTAGAAACTGTTTTATTATAATTCTATATTTGTTCTTGCTTTTTTGATTATTTATATTTCTCATTTTATTGACTTTTATTAAAATATTCCGATATTTTTTTAATTTGATTTGTATATTTATATTTCTCGTTAAACATTTAGCCTTATTTTATACATTTAAATATTTTTTTTTAACAGTTTAACAATAGTTTTATATTTTAATTAGATATTTCTTTTATGCATGTACCAAAACTTAGTCCTATGTGTCAAACTACTTTTTAGATTTATTATTATATATTCATTTAAATTGCATGAAAACTACCCGTGATTTAACGATGATGTCCCCCTCGCCCCCCTCAGGGTGAAGGGTCAGACGGCGATCTTCGAGGAGATGATCGAGGACCAGGAGGGGGGTCTGATGGACGACCGGCTGCCCACCACCAGCAGAGGATTGTGGGCCGCCAGCGAGACGGAGAAAAGCCTGAAGGCAATCCTCGCCTTCGCCAAACTGAAGCGCCTCGATAACGATCTGCTGGAGGAAGGAAACACCTTCATGGAGCTGCTCGAGTGCTGGAAGAAGGAGTACAAGGTGAGGGGGCTGAGGTTATTATTTTAATAAAGATACCTGGAAGAAGGAGTACAAGGTGAGGGGGCTGAGGTTATTATTTTAATAAAGATACCTGGAAGAAGGAGTACAAGGTGAGGGGGCTGAGGTTATTATTTTAATAAGAAACCTGGAAGAAGGAGTACAAGGTGAGGGGGCTGAGGTTATTATTTTAATAAAGATACCTGGAAGAAGGAGTACAAGGTGAGGGGGCTGAGGTTATTATTTTAATAAAAGATACCTGGAAGAAGGAGTACAAGGTGAGGGGGCTGAGGTTATTATTTTAATAAGAACCTGGAAGAAGTACAAGGTGAGGGGGCTGAGGTTATTATTTTAATAAAGATACCTGGAAGAAGGAGTACAAGGTGAGGGGGCTGAGGTTATTATTTTAATAAAGATACCTGGAAGAAGAAGTACAAGGTGAGGGGGCTGAGGTTATTATTTTAATAAAGATACCTGGAAGAAGAAGTACAAGGTGAGGGGGCTGAGGTTATTATTTCATATTAATTTAATAAGAACCCTGGATGAAGGAGCTGCTGCACGTCTCCCACTCTGCATTCAAACTAACTCCAACTCCATTTTAGAATAATTCTGAAGCTATAAAGTGTGTTTGGAAAACCAGAAATATCTCTTAAACATTGAAAGATTGTTTACGAAAATCCCTCCTGCATCGTAAATATTACCCATATTTTCCAGTATTGATTAAAGTTACCTGTGCAGGTTTCCTCAGGTGTTGCACGAGGAATCACGTTAATAATACATATATATTTATAACAGTGTATTAATAATAAAGTTACCTGAGTGTGTCTCTCAGGTGTTGCACGAGTACTGGAT
>CM062275.1:33689670-33817374 GCA_031216635.1 Dissostichus eleginoides
TTCAAAGAGACACAAAAGGACTACAAAGAGACACTAAAGAACTTCAAAGAGACACAAAATTAGTACAAAGAGACACAAAAGGACTACAAAGAGACACTAAAGAACTTCAAAGAGACACAAAATTAGTACAAAGAGACACAAAATGATACAAATAGACATAAAATGACTTCAAAGAGACACAAAATGACTACAAAGAGACATAAAATGACTTCAAAGAGACACATAATTAGTACAAAGAGACACAAAATGACTAAAAAGAGACACTAAATGACTAAAAAGAGACACTAAAGGAGTACAAAGAGACTACAAAGAGAGAACAAACAACCAAAAAAAGACAAGGAAATGCAAAAATAATACTAACTTGTGCATTGACTGTCTTTCTGCAGGAGAATCTGTGCTCCTTTAAATACGAGGAGCAGATCAACATCCTGCTGCTGCCTCTGCACACCGGCTCTAACGGTCTGAACATCATCGAGGCGACCCACGTTCTGCTGGTGGAGCCGATCCTCAACCCGGCCCACGAGCTGCAGGCCATCGGGAGGGTGCACCGCATCGGGCAGACCAAGTGAGTGCAGAAGGGAAAATATATAAAACAGTAGCTCTTCAGGAAGCTGAGAGCCTCATCTGGTGTGAGCATGTTGGGTAGGACTCAATAGGAGGGAGGTTTTGTGGTTTTATGTGCAATTTTCTGTCAATTCAGACACCAGTCCTTCAGTTTGTTTATCATAAACTGGTGTAAAATCACTATTATTTTGATATAAATCATGATTAGTTATACTAGAAAGACTAGATGTTCTGCTGTGCATTTACCAGTGGCACTCCTTTACTTGGTAAAAGTAACTAAAGTAGTCAGTCATGGCTGTTATCTGTGCATTAGTACTTTAATATGACACTTATTGACTTCTTACATTTTGTGTGATTGAAGCTGTTGTTTTCTGTCCATCAGGCCAACGTTTGTCCACAGATTCCTCATTAAATCCACCATTGAAGAGAGGATGCAGGCGATGATGCAGACAGCAGAGAAAAGGTGAATAAAGCTACAAAATGAAGACAATTATTAACTTACTGTGACCTCAGTATTGTCACACTAGCTTCTCCTCACATGGGCTAACCAAATACTTTATTTACACCGAAGGAAACTCTTGCAACCCAGTCTCACGGTATTTTGTGTAATAGTCACGAAATACATGTAATCTATTGATTCGTGTTCACCAACACGATCTTCCCTTTTTTTTCGTGTCACACAGAACGATTTTAAAAGCAATGTATTTCTATTGGTAGTGTGTTTCGTGCCGGCACCACGTCTTTTTGTCCGGTCGGGTCCTGGAAGACCGGAAGCTGTGGGGTTCATAAAAACATGTTCTTACTCAATATCAGGCCACGATTATTGTTTTTATTTTAAATCGTATAATGTCGGACTTGTTTTGCCGTCTGCGGGGAAAAGAAATGGCTCAGAGCCTCAGGATGCTGTATTTTTTTGTCATCTTTTTTTCCTTCTAATTTGTTATTATTTGGTGCAGGCACGAAACACACGACCAATAGAAATACATTGCTTCTAAAATCGTTCTGTGTCAGATTTCTGAAATCTATATTTTTTTAAATATTTTTTTCCTTCTAATTTGTTAGATAACAAAGCTAATAACAGACTAGCTAATAACAGACTAGCTAATAACAGACTAGCTAACAACAGACTAGCTAATAACAGACTAGCTAACAACAGACTAGCTAATAACAGACTAGCTAATAACAGACTAGCTAACAACAGACTAGCTAACAACAGACTCGCTCATAACAGACTAGCTAACAACAGACTCGCTAACAACAGACTAGCTAACAACAGACTAGCTAATAACAGACTAGCTAATAACAGACTAGCTAACAACAGACTAGCTAATAACAGACTAGCTAACAACAGACTAGCTAATAACAGACTAGCTAACAACAGACTAGCTAACAACAGACTAGCTAATAACAGACTAGCTAAAAAACAGACTAGCTAACAACAGACTAGCTAACAACAGACTAGCTAATAACAGACTAGCTAACAACAGACTAGCTAATAACAGACTAGCTAACAACAGACTAGCTAACAACAGACTAGCTAACAACAGACTAGCTAACAACAGACTAGCTAACAACAGACTCGCTAACAACAGACTCGCTAACAACAGACTAGCTAACAACAGACTAGCTAACAACAGACTAGCTAACAACAGACTAGCTAATAACAGACTAGCTAACAACAGACTCGCTAACAACAGACTCGCTAATAACAGACTAGCTAATAACAGACTAGCTAATAACAGACTAGCTAATAACAGACTAGCTAACAACAGACTAGCTAATAACAGACTAGCTAACAACAGACTAGCTAATAACAGACTAGCTAACAACAGACTAGCTAATAACAGACTAGCTAATAACAGACTCGCTAACAACAGACTAGCTAATAACAGACTAGCTAACAACAGACTAGCTAATAACAGACTAGCTAACAACAGACTAGCTAATAACAGACTAGCTAACAACAGACTAGCTAAAAAACAGACTAGCTAACAACAGACTAGCTAACAACAGACTAGCTAACAACAGACTAGCTAATAACAGACTAGCTAAAAAACAGACTAGCTAACAACAGACTAGCTAACAACAGACTAGCTAACAACAGACTAGCTAACAACAGACTCGCTAACAACAGACTCGCTAACAACAGACTAGCTAACAACAGACTAGCTAACAACAGACTAGCTAACAACAGACTAGCTAACAACAGACTAGCTAACAACAGACTCGCTAACAACAGACTCGCTAATAACAGACTAGCTAATAACAGACTAGCTAATAACAGACTCGCTAACAACAGACTCGCTAATAACAGACTAGCTAACAACAGACTCGCTAACAACAGACTCGCTAACAACAGACTAGCTAACAACAGACTCGCTAACAACAGACTCGCTAATAACAGACTAGCTAATAACAGACTCGCTAACAACAGACTAGCTAACAACAGACTCGCTAACAACAGACTCGCTAACAACAGACTCGCTAACAACAGACTAGCTAACTGCAGACTAGCTAAAAAACAGACTAGCTAACAACAGACTAGCTAATAACAGACTAGCTAATAACAGACTAGCTAATAACAGACTAGCTAACAACAGACTAGCTAAAAAACAGACTAGCTAACAACAGACTAGCTAACAACAGACTAGCTAATAACAGACTAGCTAACAACAGACTAGCTAACAACAGGCTAACAACAGACTAGCTAACAACAGACTAGCTAACAACAGACTAGCTAATAACAGACTAGCTAACAACAGACTAGCTAATAACAGACTAGCTAATAACAGACTAGCTAACAACAGACTAGCTAACAACAGACTAGCTAACAACAGACTCGCTAATAACAGACTCGCTAACAACAGACTAGCTAAAAAACAGACTAGCTAACAACAGACTCGCTAACAACAGACTAGCTAACAGCTGACTAGCCTCTACTAACAACAGACTAGCTAACAACAGACTAGCTAACAACAGACTAGCTAAAAAACAGACTAGCTAACAGCTGACTAGCCTCTACTAACAACAGACTAGCTAACAACAGACTAGCTAACAACAGACTACCTAACAACAGACTTGCTAACAACAGACTAGCTAACAACAGACTAGCTAACAACAGACTAGCTAATAACAGACTAGCTAACAACAGACTAGCTAAAAAACAGACTAGCTAACAACAGACTAGCTAATAACAGACTAGCTAACAACAGACTAGCTAAAAAACAGACTAGCTAACAACAGACTAGCTAATAACAGACTAGCTAATAACAGACTAGCTAATAACAGACTAGCTAACAACAGACTAGCTAATAACAGACTAGCTAACAACAGACTAGCTAATAACAGACTAGCTAACAACAGACTAGCTAATAACAGACTAGCTAACAACAGACTAGCTAATAACAGACTCGCTAACAACAGACTAGCTAATAACAGACTAGCTAACAACAGACTAGCTAATAACAGACTAGCTAACAACAGACTAGCTAATAACAGACTAGCTAACAACAGACTAGCAAAAAACAGACTAGCTAACAACAGACTAGCTAACAACAGACTAGCTAATAACAGACTAGCTAAAAAACAGACTAGCTAACAACAGACTAGCTAATAACAGACTAGCTAACAACAGACTAGCTAATAACAGACTAGCTAACAACAGACTAGCTAACAACAGACTAGCTAACAACAGACTCGCTAACAACAGACTCGCTAACAACAGACTCGCTAACAACAGACTAGCTAACAACAGACTAGCTAACAACAGACTAGCTAATAACAGACTAGCTAACAACAGACTCGCTAATAACAGACTAGCTAATAACAGACTAGCTAATAACAGACTAGCTAACAACAGACTCGCTAACAACAGACTCGCTAACAACAGACTCGCTAATAACAGACTAGCTAATAACAGACTCGCTAAAAACAGACTAGCTAACAACAGACTCGCTAACAACAGACTCGCTAATAACAGACTAGCTAACAACAGACTCGCTAACAACAGACTCGCTAATAACAGACTAGCTAACTGCAGACTAGCTAAAAAACAGACTAGCTAACAACAGACTAGCTAATAACAGACTAGCTAATAACAGACTAGCTAATAACAGACTAGCTAACAACAGACTAGCTAAAAAACAGACTAGCTAACAACAGACTAGCTAACAACAGACTAGCTAATAACAGACTAGCTAACAACAGACTAGCTAACAACAGGCTAACAACAGACTAGCTAACAACAGACTAGCTAACAACAGACTAGCTAATAACAGACTAGCTAACAACAGACTAGCTAAAAAACAGACTAGCTAACAACAGACTAGCTAACAACAGACTAGCTAATAACAGACTAGCTAACAACAGACTAGCTAATAACAGACTAGCTAATAACAGACTAGCTAACAACAGACTAGCTAACAACAGACTAGCTAACAACAGACTCGCTAATAACAGACTCGCTAACAAGACTAGCTAAAAAACAGACTAGCAACACAGACTCGCTAACAACAGACTAGCTAACAGCTGACTAGCCTCTACTAACAACAGACTAGCTAACAACAGACTAGCTAACAACAGACTACCTAACAACAGACTTGCTAACAACAGACTAGCTAACAACAGACTAGCTAACAACAGACTAGCTAATAACAGACTAGCTAACAACAGACTAGCTAAAAAACAGACTAGCTAAAACAGACTAGCTAATAACAGACTAGCTAACAACAGACTAGCTAAAAAACAGACTAGCTAACAACAGACTAGCTAACAACAGGCTAACAACAGACTAGCTAACAACAGACTAGCTAACAACAGACTAGCTAATAACAGACTAGCTAACAACAGACTAGCTAAAAAACAGACTAGCTAACAACAGACTAGCTAACAACAGACTAGCTAATAACAGACTAGCTAACAACAGACTAGCTAACAACAGACTAGCTAATAACAGACTAGCTAATAACAGACTAGCTAACAACAGACTAGCTAACAACAGACTCGCTATAACAGACTAGCTAACAACAGACTAGCTAAAAAACAGATAGCTAACAACAGACTCGCTAACAACAGACTAGCTAACAGCTGACTAGCCTCTACTAACAACAGACTAGCTAACAACAGACTAGCTAACAACAGACTAGCTAACAACAGACTAGCTAAAAAACAGACTAGCTAACAACAGACTAGCTAACAACAGACTCGCTAATAACAGACTAGCTAACAACAGACTAGCTAAAAAACAGACTAGCTAACAACAGACTCGCTAACAACAGACTAGCTAACAGCTGACTAGCCTCTACTAACAACAGACTAGCTAACAACAGACTAGCTAACAACAGACTAGCTAACAGCTGACTAGCCTCTACTAACAACAGACTAGCTAACAACAGACTAGCCTCTCCTCACAACAGACTAGCTAACAACAGACTAACTAACAACAGACTCGCTAACAACAGACTAGCTAACAACAGACTAGCCTCTCCTCACAACAGCTTTTTAAACTTAAAAGAGTTTTAGGAAGCATCGGTTTTTGAGGACTTTGTAGACACAGTTTGAATGTAATTGTAGCGATCAACAGCCATTCGTTTAGAGGCTTTAAAGGGTTGGAGGGGACAGATTAATTAAAGAACTGATCAAATCTTCCTCTCTTTTTAATCCAGTCACGCCACCACCATGAAGCACTCGGAGGCCGCCGTGCTGACGGTGGCCGACCTGGCTGATCTGTTCACTGAAGAACATCTGGAGTCCATGTGAACACCTGGACACACACACACACACACACACACACACACACACACACACACACACACACACACCTACAGAAGATACACACCTATAGAAGATACACACACACCTGCAGAAGACACACACACACCTGCAAAAGATACACACACACCTGCAGAAGACACACACACACCTGCAGAAGACACACACACACCTGCAGAAGACACACACCTGCAGAAGACACACACACACCTACAGAAGATACACACACACCTGCAGAAGATACACACACTCTTCACACAGTGCTGCTGATAGAAAACTCTGACTTTGCACATTTAAACCTTTTTTTATATAAACTTACATTCCCAAAGCACATTTTATCAGGTGACGGACAGCAGGCTGCAACACGTCTGGTACAGCTGGCTGCAACACGTCTGGTACCGCGGGCTGCAACACGTCTGGGACAGCGGGCTGCAACACGTCTGGTACAGCTGGCTGCAACACGTCTGGTACAGCTGGCTGCAACACGTCTGGTACAGCGGGCTGCAACACGTCTGGTACAGCGGGCTGCAACACGGCTGGTACAGCGGGCTGCAACACGGCTGGTACAGCGGGCTGCAACACGTCTGGTACAGCGGGCTGCAACACGTCTGGTACCGCGGGCTGCAACACGTCTGGTACAGCGGGCTGCAACACGTCTGGTACAGCGGGCTGCAACACGTCTGGTACAGCGGGCTGCAACACGTCTGGTACAGCGGGCTGCAACACGTCTGGTACAGCGGGCTGCAACACGTCTGGGACAGCGGGCTGCAACACGTCTGGGACAGCGGGCTGCAACACGTCTGGGACAGCAGGCTGCAACACGTCTGGTACCGCAGGCTGCAACACGTCTGGTACAGCGGGCTGCAACACGTCTGGGACAGCGGGCTGCAACACGTCTGGTACAGCGGGCTGCAACACGTCTGGGACAGCGGGCTGCAACACGTCTGGTACAGCGGGCTGCAACACGTCTGGGACAGCAGGCTGCAACACGTCTGGTACAGCGGGCTGCAACACGTCTGGTACAGCGGGCTGCAACACGTCTGGTACAGCAGGCTGCAACACGTCTGCTATTGTATTTTAAATTCTGAATGCCTTTTCTCACTTTTTGTTATCAATAACTACGTCTGCTCTTTCTTCGATGGTCACATTTGGACTACATTGTGTACAGGAATGTTCAGATCAAGTTTTATTTATATAGCACATTTTTAAACGATTTTTGGTCGAGCCAAAGTGCTGTACATATAATTAAAGAAAAGTACCCTACAGCAAATACAACAGCACAGTTTGTGCAGAACAACAGTATGTTTTAGTCTGTTATGAAATATATGGATTTATACACAGGGGTTGAAACTAAATGTAAGTTTAAATATCGATTAATTGGCTGATTATTTTCTAGATTTGGTTTTTAAAATGTGGTAAAAGAGTGTAAATGTCCATCCTTGTTTTTTAGAGTCCACGGTAATGTTGTTACATGTGTTTTTTAGTTCAAATCCAAAAGATATTCACTTTTGAATCTCCATTTTTGACACTGAAAAAACTGCACTTTCTGACATGTGTGTAAAACGGACTTTGTGTTGCAGCTCTATCATGTACAAACCTCTCTGTAATTGAAAGTAGAAAACAGAGGATTGAGATCTCCTCCGAGCATTCAGGAATAAACACATTGATGTTGTTCCGACAGCTGTTTTTGTCCCGTGCTTTTATTGGGTTTTATTTCAGGAAGGAAGCCATTGACCTTTCACTCCCGTCTGTCCAAAACAATGCCAACCCAGTCCAGCCCACGCCGTCTGATTTACACGACAAAGCAGCTCCAGATCCAGCGTCTTGGTAAACGATCTTGTAAATCCAGCGTATAAACGTCACAGTTTTAATTTATATTCCCACGTACAGAGTGCCTGGATGAGGCTTTTGGACACGTGGCTGTTCTGGGACGTTCTCTGTGTTTGAATGGGAGTAAATCACGTGTTTTTTCGTGGTGTTTAAAGTGTTTTACGTCCCCCCGCTCCTCACACTCGCGGCTCTTTGCCCTTGACTCGTAATGACTCTCCTCTGGACGATTCCCGCTCCAGTAAAGATTTTAAAGTGTGCAGAACAAAGGCTGCAGACGACAAAGAGAGCTGTTGATGCTCTGCATGGTTACCAGACGCAGAGAGGGTCACTTTACACATGTAAGCCATTACAATCACTAGAAGAGAAGTAACTAAGTACATTTACTCAAGTACTGAATTTAAATACAAGTTTGAGGTACTTAAGTGAGTATTACCATGTCATGCTACTGTGTCCTTCTACTCCACTACAGTTCAGAGGTACATGGTGTACTTCTACTCCACTACAGTTCAGAGGTACATGGTGTACTTCTACTCCACTACAGTTCAGAGGTACATGGTGTACTTCTACTCCTCTACAGTTCAGAGGTACATGGTGTACTTCTACTCCACTACAGTTCAGAGGTACATGGTGTCCTTCTACTCCACTACAGGTCAGAGGTACATGGTGTACTTCTACTCCAATACAGTTCAGAGGTACATGGTGTACTTCTACTCCACTACAGTTCAGAGGTACATGGTGTACTTCTACTCCACTACAGTTCAGAGGTACATGGTGTACTTCTACTCCACTGCAGTTCAGAGGTACATGGTGTCCTTCTACTCCACTACAGTTCAGAGGTACATGGTGTACTTCTACTCCACTACAGTTCAGAGGTACATGGTGTACTTCTACTCCACTACAGTTCAGAGGTACATGGTGTACTTCTACTCCACTGCAGTTCAGAGGTACATGGTGTACTTTTCCTCCACTACATGTATCTAATCCCTTTAGTTACTTCACAGATGTGGATGAATGATGTGAAATATAACCAAGTGTTAAATCAGACTTTAGTTCCACCTGGAGTAAATCCTCAAGCTACCCTGCAGTATACAAAGTCATTCAAACTAGCTGCACCTTTACCAGCTTTGAGAACACTTTCATGATCAATCATTATAAAACATATCATATCTATTATTCTGAAATGGACCAATCTGCACAATGACTACTTTTACTGTCGCTACTTTCACTATATTTTGATGAGAATACTTTTCTACTTTCACTTGAGGAACATTTTGAATGCAGGACTTTTACTGTAACAGAGTATTCCTACACTCTGGTACTTCTACTTTTACTCAAGTACAAGATCTGAGTACTTCTACTTTTACTCAAGTACAAGATCTGAGTACTTCTACTTTCACTAAGTACAAGACCTGAGTACTTCTACTTTTACTCAAGTACAAGATCTGGGTACTTCTACTTTTACTCAAGAGCAAGATCTGAGTACTTCTACTTTTACTCAAGTACAAGATCTGAGTACTTCTACTTTTACTCAAGATCTGGATACTTCTACTTTTACTCAAGTACAAGATCTGAGTACTTCTACTTTTACTCAAGATCTGGATACTTCTACTTTTACTCAAATACAAGATCTGGATACTTCTAGGTTTACTCAAGTACAAGATCTGAGTACTTCTACTTTTACTCAAGATCTGGATACTTCTACTTTTACTCAAGTACAAGATCTGAGTACTTCTACTTTTACTCAAGTACAAGATCTGGATACTTCTACTTTTACACAAGTACCAGATCTGGGTACTTCTACTTTTACTCAAGAGCAAGATCTGAGTACTTCTACTTTTACTCAAGTACAAGATCTGAGTACTTCTACTTTTACTCAAGATCTGGATACTTCTACTTTTACTCAAGTACAAGATCTGAGTACTTCTACTTTTACTCAAGATCTGGATACTTCTACTTTTACACAAGTACCAGATCTGAGTATGTCTACTTTTACTCAAGATCTGAGTACTTCTACGTTTACTCAAATTCAAGATCTGAGTACTCCAGACTGTAAGGGACTACAGTTTTTTGTTGTGCCCTGAGGATGTAATCCCAGTACTTGTAATCCATTACTCGCTGCGCCTCCTTGTTTCCTGGACTCCCCTCTGTTCACGCAGGAATCTCATTGTGATAGGAGCATCACTCAGGCTGGTGTTTTAGAGGAGGGTCCGCTTCTTTAGAGGACAGATCTACAGCTGACAGGAGGAGACCCTGGACCCTCAGATCTCAGAGGTTACAGAGGAGATACAGAGATTCTCAGAGAGTTAGAGAAGATGGCAGCGAGCCGCTTGTGTTTTTTCTGGATCCTGATCGTCCTGAGGACAGCAGCTGGGTTTCTGCAGGAGGAAGAGGAGGGTGAGCCGGGTCAGGGGTCACAGAAACAGGTATTTAAAGAGTCACTAGAGTCATGTTTTCATCAACAACAAAAAATGTTGGAAAAAAAAGTCAGAATTATGACTTTTTTTCTCAGAACAAAAGAAAAACGTCTGTTTTCATCAGAGAAAGAAACGTTAGATTAGAGGATCTACAGAATCTATTCTGATAATTGAACAGTCATTTCTATTGCTGGAAATACTGAGGAAGTACAAATTGAATGCAAAAGGTTTTAATTGATGCATCATCCCTTAAAGAGCCAGAATACAAAATGTCAGCCACACTATCAGCGGATCAACAGAAGAAATATTATATAATTTCTCCAAAATATTAGAGAATTGGCTGATAGTTAAGTTTCTCTCTAATCTGGAGGTCTGCTGCTTTACTCTGTTTTATATTCAAGTGAATATCTCTGGACCTGAGATGCACATTTGTCAGATTTCTGACATTTTATAAACCAAACCATTAATTTACAGTAAAAATAATCTTGAGTTGCCGCTCTGTATTTCAGAGGATACTCGGTCTAACTGGATCTCTGGATCTGAAATGTTAGTTAAAAAAAGCCTCATTTAGTGCTTCAAGTCCAGTAAAGAACTACTAAATTAAGGATTTAGCAATCTTTATAATGCATCACAAGAAGTCTTACTTTAAAAGTAAATGTAGTTACCAGATAGATTTAGTAAAGTCAATTTAGAAAATATTCCTTCGAGATTTAGAGTAGAAGTGCTGCAGTACTTCTATGTGTTTTAATCCCTGACATGTATTATGGTACGTCAGGTCTCAAAGACAACCAGAGGGTGGGTAGTGGAGTACAACTACTTCCTTACTGTACTTAAGTACATGTTTCTGGTATTAGTACTTTACTCTACTACTTATTTTTCTGACCACGTTTTACTTTGACTTCTTCATGTTGAACCCAAATACCTGAACTTTCTACTTCTTACACTTTGAACCCAAATACCTGTACTTTCTACTTCTTACATGTTAACCCAAATACCTGTACTTTCTACTTCTTACATGTTGAACCCAAATACCTGTACTTTTCTACTTCTTCCATGTTGAACCCAAATACCTGAACTTTCTACTTCTTCCATGTTCCAAACGGCTGGTTCCTTAGTCTGAATGTGTTTTGGTGGCGTGATCATTATTATTTAGAGTCATTGCGTGCCTATTGATTTGAACACGATCCGTGTATCCATCATTTCCTGGTCTTCTCTAAAGAAGAGGGACCAATGAAAACGTTGTCATGTTGCCGTTGTTCAGCATGGAAACATTCATTAGCTAACAATGACATTATTGTTCTATTATATAAAGGGGTCAGGTACTCTTTAAAACAGCTGCTAGTTATGGGTACTTTTACTGAAGTACATTTCAAAGCTCTTTACTTTTACTTGAGTAAAGAAGTTTAGTCAGTACTTCTACTTTTACAGAGCATTTTTAACACGAGTATCTGTACTTCTACTTGAGTAAAGGATGTGTGTGCTTCTGCCCTCTCTGCAGAGTCCTGATATTGTACACAGTGAATATAATACGTATATCTGTATGATTGATCCGTGTTCCTCCTGTCTGATCAGATCTGAATGAGACGGTGCTCTGCTCCAACGACCAGATGAAGGTGGTGATTCCCAGCATCTTCTTCCTCAGAAAAGACCCGCCCGTTTTCGTAGAGAGACCCTCGCAAACTCTGAAGTATCTCTGAAGTATTCCTGAAGTATTCCTGAAGTATCTCTGAGTATTCTCCTCACTGCAGCTTCCCTTTTGCTCAGTAATTGCTTTTTCCTGTGTGTTTAGGTTGGGGATTTGCATCTGAACGATCCAGAGTGCCGAGGCGTTGAGGTCGGAGAGGATTATGTTTTCAGCATCAAGACCAATCTGTCCGACTGCGGGACGATTATGGTACCTCCTTCAATATCTACCCTAATATATGTCATATTAAAAGTGCATTAAAGTCTTATATTGCTTCCTACATGAGGCCATGTCCGCGGATCTGCCAAACTACGAATTAATATTAAATAAATAACATAAGCAACTAAATAAATTGCATTTAATACAATGAACTTTCTCTCAATTGGCTTATGTGACGATTGCTCCTTTTAAGATTGAAATAAATACAAAGATAAAAAATCGAAAATAAAATTAAATATTTACGTATACAAAGATTAAATTAACATTTCCAATAAAGACAAAATAAATACCATTAAAAAATATTAATGCAAACATGAAAAGTTAAATAAAATGAAGGAAAAATGCAATAAAACTAAATAAATATAATTCAAATATGTATATAAATATAAAACATTATAGTAAGAGCAATATTAATATAAACTCCTGAATGTGGAGAAGACGTGAAAATAAAAGCATGTTTAAATGTTTATTGTAAATCAATGCTCCCTGGAGTAGAGGCTCCTTTAATGCGTCTCGTTGAGTTATCCTGTAATGAATCAGCCGGAGCTCGTGGTCCGGACGCTTGGAAGAACTTTAACAAACCGCTCTTCATTCATTCATCTTAACGAGGTCTTCGGTCTCTGAGGGAACAGATCCACTCTGAAGAACAGGATGTATCCCCGTCAGAGAGGAGGGGGTTCCTCTCTGACGCTGTCCACTTGTGACAAAATACTCTAACTATGAAATATTAATAGTTAGAGTATTTTGTCATTTTTTTTTAAATGTTGTTCTTATATTGTTTTATTTTATTAACAAAAATAAATAAAACAAGGCATAAAATTGCCAGAAATGAGACAGAACGACCGATAATTACCTACAGCACATGTTTCAAACTCAAGGCCCGGGGGCCAAATCCGGCCCGTGGTGGATTTAATTTCGGCCCGCAGGATAATTTCTAATTCCTATTAGATCTGGCCCTCCGGTATATTGCACGCACACCTTCACTCCATCCTGAGGGTCTCCTCCGCTCAGAGCCTGAGCCCAAACATTGATGAACTTGCACCCAAGATGAGATAACAAGTATCTGCTTGAACTAGCATCACAGAGCAGCACACTGAGTTTAATGGATGTTTCCTTCTGCACTTTCTTTCTTGAGACAACAGGACATGTTTGTTTTGTTCTTTGAGGGAAATAGTTTTTTTGAAGCTGTTGTTGGCCTGTGGGAAAATGTAATCATAAGGAATGACTCTGTAGATAGAGCCATGAGAAATGACTCTGCAGATAGAGCCGTAAGAAATGACTCTGCAGATAGAGCCATGAAAATGACTCTGCAGATAGAGCCATGAGAAATGACTCTGCAGATAGAGCCGTAAGAAATGACTCTGCAGATAGAGCCATGAGAAATGACTCTGCAGATAGAGCCATGAGAAATGACTCTGCAGATAGAGCCATGAGAAATGACTCTGCAGATAGAGCCATGAGAAATGACTCTGCAGATAGAGCCATGAGAAATGACTCTGCAGATAGAGCCATAAGAAATGACTCTGCAGATAGAGCCATGAGGAATGACTCTGCAGATAGAGCCGTAAGAAATGACTCTGCAAATAGAGCCATGAGGAATGACTCTGCAGATAGAGCCATGAGAAATGACTCTGCAGATAGAGCCATGAGAAATGACTCTGCAGATAGAGCCATGAGAAATGACTCTGCAGATAGAGCCATAAGAAATGACTCTGTAGATAGAGCCATAAGAATGACTCTGCAGATAGAGCCATGAGAATGACTCTGCAGATAGAGCCATAAAAATGACTCTGCAGATAGAGCCATAGAAATGACTCTGCAGATAGAGCCATAAGAAATGACTCTGCAGATAGAGCCATGAGAATGACTCTGCAGATAGAGCCATGAGAAATGACTCTGCAGATAGAGCCATAAGAAATGACTCTGCAGATAGAGCCATGAAAATGACTCTGCAGATAGAGCCATGAGAATGACTCTGCAGATAGAGCCATAAGAAATGACTCTGCAGATAGAGCCATGAGGAACGACTCTGCAGATAGAGCCATGAGGAATGACTCTGCAGATAGAGCCATGAGAAATGACTCTGTAGATAGAGCCATGAGGAATGACTCTGCAGATAGAGCCATGAGAAATGACTCTGCAGATAGAGCCATGAGAAATGACTCTGCAGATAGAGCCATGAGAAATGAATGCAACTGATTATTTAATGTTTAATGTTGTTTTTAGGCAATCATTTAAGCTTTGTTAGTTCCAGGTTTAATTTGTGCAATAAGTTCATTTCAATAAGTTCTGCAATAAACATTGAACCAGTCCGGCCCTCCACTAGTACCCATTTCTTTATTCTGGCCCACTTTGTATTTGAGTTTAACCCCCTGATCTAAAAGGACAAAATCAATAAAAAATAAATAAAGTTGACATTTAGTTAAAACCACACAGACAACCCAAAAAAACCCACAGAACTCCAAATGAACGTCTTAACCTCTCCGAGGATCCTTTAAAGCTTGAATGAATCAAGATGAGCTTGTGGTCCGGACGTTTGGAAGAACTTAACCAACCGCTCTTCACACCGCGGCTCCTCATCTTCATAAATTCATCTTAACGAGGTCTTCGGTCTCGGAGGGAGCAGATCCACTCTGCAGGATTTATCCCCTTCAGAGAGGAGGGGGTTCCTCTCTGACGTACACTGGGGGCTCTGTAGGACGACAGGCAGCTAACAGCACCGTGATAAAGGAAAGAAAGGACAAAGAGGGGGGTTGGGACTGAGGAAATAAGGCCTGCGTTGTTCCTAAAGACCCTGAGTGGCCCCTCAGATCCAGATGATCAGGCTCTACATGGAGATATATATAGACATGTATTCATTAGGATAAACCCCTTGAGATGCACCGTCTGGTTTTCAAGGGGGTCCCGACAAAAGCAACGTCTTACAATCAAATAAAAATAAACATAATTAACATAATGATATAAATATAAGACATCATAATAAGAGCATTATAAAGATAGCATTAAATACAAATAAAGGTATTCAAATATAACCTCCTGAATGTGGAGAAGACTTGCCTTTTACTGTTTATTCTAAATCAATGCTTCCTGCTGTACTGATGGAACCACCTTTTAGTCCGGCAGGGTCTCAGTCAGTAGGGACTGTGAGCCGTAGGGTCGCCGGTTCAAGTCCCCGACCAGACCTATATATGGAGTGTGGACTTCTACTTGGAGAGGTCCCAGTTCACCTCCTGCCCTGCCGTGGTGCCCTTGAGCAAGGCACCGGACATCCCCCCACTCCCATTGCTCCCCGGGCGCTGTACAACAGCGGCCCACTGCTCCTAGAACTAGACTCCTGGTTCTAGACTCCTAGTAATAGACTCCTGGTTCTAGGCTCCTAGTACTAGACTCCTAGTACTAGGAGTCTAGTACTAGACTCCTAGTACTAGACTCCTGGTTCTAGACTCCTGGTGCTAGACTCCTGGCACTAGACTCCTGGTTCTAGACTCCTGGTACTAGACTCCTGGTTCTAGACTCCTAGTACTAGACTCCTAGTAATCGACTCCTGGTTCTAGACTCCTGGTTCTAGACTCCTGGTTCTAAACTCCTGGCACTAGACTCCTAGTACTAGACTCCTAGTACTAGACTCCTGGTTCTAGACTCCTGGTACTAGACTCCTGGTTCTAGACTCCTGGCACTAGACTCCTAGTACTAGACTACTGGTGCTAGACTCCTGGTGCTAGACTCCTGGTGCTAGACTCCTGGCACTAGACTCCTAGCACTAGACTCCTGGCTCTAGACTCCTGGTTCTAGACTCCTGGTTCTAGACTCCTGGCACTAGACTCCTAGTACTAGACTCCTAGTAATAGACTCCTGGTTCTAGACTCCTGGTACTAGACTCCTGGTTCTAGACTCCTGGTACTAGACTCCTGGTTCTAGACTCCTAGTACTAGACTCCTAGTAATAGACTCCTGGTTCTAGACTCCTAGTACTAGACTCCTGGTAATAGACTCCTGGTTCTAGACTCCTAGTAATAGACTCCTGGTGCTAGACTCCTGGTGCTAGACTCCTGGTGCTAGACTCCTGGCACTAGACTCCTGGTAATAGACTCCTGGTTCTAGACTCCTAGTAATAGACTCCTGGTACTAGACTCCTGGTGCTAGACTCCTGGTGCTAGACTCCTAGTAATAGACTCCTGGTACTAGACTCCTGGTGCTAGACTCCTGGTGCTAGACTCCTGGTGCTAGACTCCTGGTGCTAGACTCCTGGCACTAGACTCCTGGAGCTAGACTCCTGGTGCTAGACTCCTGGCACTAGACTCCTGGTGCTAGACTCCTGGTGCTAGACTCCTGGTTCCAGACTCCTGGTTCTAGACTCCTCGTACTAGACTCCTGGTTCTAGACTCCTGGTTCCAGACTCCTGGTACTAGACTCCTGGTGCTAGACTCCTGGTTCCAGACTCCTGGTACTACGATGGTTAAAAGCAGAGAACAAATGTCACTGAGTGCTGTGTGCTCTGCAGTGAGACCATTAAAGAGGGTTTCATTCTATTATATTCACCTCAATATATGAAATGTTATTAAAGTCTAAGATAACATGAACAAAATAACAGAAATCAAAGCATGACAAACAAGAACAAACCACGTACAGTCTGATAAGTCAAATGCATGAAGTAATACATACAATCATTACAATCATTACAGTTTGATAGACAGTAGAGAGGATTATTCGTCCAATGGGAACGCAGTAAATCATCCTGTTAATCGCTGATATAAAACACTCTTATTGGTTTTTATCTGTGATATCTTTATCCTGTTTTATGTTTCTATGTTTTTATCTAAAACACATGTTTTTGAGACAGAATCAGCAAATCTTTATCTCATTTTATTTGTTTATAGGGAATTAATTTAAAATTTATTTATTTGTAAATAATCAAAATAATATCGATTTCTTTTAAATCACCTTAAAAATATATATGTTTTAATGTTGGTCTTCTCCACCACCAGAGGGCGCCAACGCGTCATCATGTAATACAGAGTGGGACCACTTGTTAAAGAGTCCCTATAGTGCATGTCAATGGTCTGCAGAGGATCAAATCCACGTGTTCCTGCAGAAAAAACCTCTAACTATTAAATTGAATAGTTAGTAACACCTGTGTGTGGTCTGACTGTAACACCTGTGTGTGTGGTCTGACTGTAACACCTGTGTGTGTGGTCTGACTGTAACACCTGTGTGTGTGGTCTGACTGTAACACCTGTGTGTGGTCTGACTGTAACACCTGTGTGTGGTCTCACCGTAACACCTGTGTTCCTCCCCCAGGTGTTATAGTGTTATGGTTCAGTGATGTCACTCATTCTGTCTCTTTATTCCTTGTTCTTAATGATGTTCCTCATGTGTTATTGGCATGTTCTGTCATACTCTGTAAAGCTCTTTGGGCTGCGTCCAGCATCAAAGGTGTTATATAAATAATAGTTCATTGCATTCTCTGTGTGAATGAGTCATTTCAGTTATTATGTGAAAGCTCTCTGTAGGTCTGTTTTAAATGTGCTGTATTGCTGTAACACCTGTGTTTCCCCCCAGGTGTCGGACCAGTCCCACATCATGTTCACAAACTCGATCCATAACAACGAGTCTCAGGTGATCAGCAGGAACTACGTGAACATCTCCTTCAGCTGCAGATACCCCGTCCGGTACCTGGTGCAGCAGCCGGGGGGGGGCCACGGGGTGCACGTGCACCTCAGGTAGGGCTCACCTGGGGGGGATATTTAATGTGAATAGTTAGTTTTATTTTTGTTGTTTTCTTAACAGACATCATCAATACTAAAAAAGAGGCAATTAAGTCAAACATTCCACCAAACAACCCAAAAGGAACACACAAAATTACAAAATAATAAAAACATATCACTACAAAAACAAAATGAGCTAAATTAAAGATAGAAAATGAACCAAAAACTACCAAAAAAGACAAAAAAATGTTTGAACTAAATATGAATAGTTAGTAAAATATAACAAGATAAGACTTTAACAGAAATAAATAAAACAAGGCCTGGTGGTGGAGAGGGCCTGGTGGTGGAGAGGGCCTGGTGGTGGAGAGGGCCTGGTGGTGGAGAGGGCCTGGTGGTGGAGAGGGCCTGGTGGTGGAGGGGGCCTGGTGGTGGAGGGGGCCTGGTGGTGGAGAGGGCCTGGTGGTGGAGGGGGCCTGGTGGTGAGGGGGCCTGTGGTGGAGAGGGCCTGGTGGTGGAGAGGGCCTGGTGGTGGAGAGGGCCTGGTGGTGGAGGGGGCCTGGTGGTGGTGGAGAGGGCCTGGTGGTGGAGAGGGCCTGGTGGTGGAGGGGGCCTGGTGGTGGAGGGGGCCAAAAATGAAACAGCAACAACCAATAATTACCTTAAAGAAAAACAATCAATACAAAAAAAGAGGAAATTTTGTAAAAATTACACAAAACCCAAAGAAAACACCCAAAATTACAAATAATTAAATAGAATCACTACAAAAACAAAATGACCACTTATTGTACAATATTTTATTAACAAAAATAAATAAAACAAGGCTTATAATTTGCCAGAAATTAAACAGAACAACTAATAATAAGACAAATTGCAAATAATTATATAAAATGACTATAAAAACTCAAAAAGGCCAAACATTTAAAAATAACCACGTATTGTACAGAATTAGCTAAAATGGAAGATTGAAAATTAACAAAAAATTACAAAAAATGATCAAAAAACAACAAAAGAAAACGCAAAGAATTAAAAATGGTTCCATAAAAACCAATAATTGCTTGAATGACCCTGAAATATGAATTTGTTTCCCTTCATGTCTCAGGACCATCACTCTGAACACGGAGGACGGGAACTTCTCCGTCTCGATGCTTCTGTTCAAAGACGAGGCGTTCGAGGACCGCTGGGCGACCGTGCCCTTCCTCCGGCTGGAGGACCACGTCTTCGTCAAAGTGTTCATGGTAGAATACTAATAAATCACATTTTGGGTTCTTCTGAATAATACCTACTTGTGATGGAACACCCCCGTTAAAATATATATTTCTTCTGGTAAATCACATTCTAAAAAGTAAAATAACCGATTTGTTATCGTAACTAACTTATAAATTATAAATAATAATAAAAAAAATTGTTATGGCATTAAAATATTAAATAACTGCATTTTTTAATGGTAGATAACCTTCGAAATATTTAATTTTTTAAGCAGGTGTGTAGCTTATGGAACAACGAAGCAATTATTTAATTTGAAAAAAATATGCACATTTAATACTTTGTGCCTTGATTCATACCTTCAATAAAAAAATAGTGTATATTGTGGGTTAAATATGAAGATCAGGGATTATTGTGTTTGGGTGAGCCGGTTGTTACACCACGTTAAGCAACATGTTGTGACGAAACCCAACACCCACACACTGCTGTTTACTCACTGTGTGTGTGTGTGTGGTGTGTGTGTGTGTGTGTGTGTGTGTGTGTGTGTGTGGTGTGTGTGTGTGTGTGTGTGTGTGTGTTGTGTGTGTGTGTGTGTTGTGTGTGTGTGTGTGGTGTGTGGTGTGTGTGTGTGTGTGGTGTGTGGTGTGTGTGTGTGTGTCAGATCCCTGCTCACCTGATGCGCGTATGGAGAGATGCTGGGCGACCCCCTCCAGTGACCCCTACTCTAACATCCAGTACACCTTCATCAGAGAGAGGTAACAATGGACATTTAAGAAGAATAAAGAACCAGGAATAATAAAAACAGGATTAAGAAAGCCAGTAATAAAGAAGTAAGAATAATAAAAACCAGGACTAATAAATCTGGATTAAAGGTTTATTAATGGTCTCAGATCAGTGTGTTGTTTCCACGGCTTGTTGAAATGTGAAAGCAGACTCTTTCTCAGACGCGTCATGTGACTCCTGTCTGGGAGCGCACGTGTGCACATAAACAGCTGTGCATGTGCACGCCCCTGCTCACTCATGCATGTGCCTGACACCCGGCAGGGTCCCTGAATATCTGCAGTATTACACAGCAGATTTACTGAAGTACTTTGGTCAAAAAGGGAATTCGTACTTTACTTGAATATTTCATTACATTTTTGTTATTTTTACTGCATTAAAATGATCAGACAGCTAGTTACTCTGTATGTTTACCTGTTGGTCAAATATGATGCATTATTATAACTTAAACCATCCAAAAGTGTAAAATAGTTCAAATTATCTCCACCAGCTAGAGCAATAAGATGCAATAAATCTGTATTTTCTAGGGACATTTTTTATTTGTACAAAATCCATTCTAAATAATTTCTTAATAAAATTAATTTATAATTAAAAGACATTTTACTGCAAATTATTTTATGTTTTTACCTCATTGAATCTGTGAATGAAGGATTTTTAAAGAGCATTTCTTCACATAGTTTTTTGCACATCACCACAGGATTAAAATCTATTCTTGCCTCTATCTTTAATATATTTTATTCTCCGTTCTCCCCTTCCTCAGTTGCCCGGTGCTCTCCAGCGTCCAGACTCTGAGCGTCCTGAGGAACGGGGAGGGGCCCGACGCTGCGTTCAGGCTCCAGATGTTTAAGTTCGTTGGCAGTTCGTATACCAACGTGTTTCTGCACTGCAACGTCCAGATCTGCAGCCTCAGCTCGGGGCAGTGCCAGCCGGTGAGAGACCCCCAAAAACATCCCCAAATAAACCCCTAAACACCCCTCCAAACACCCCTCCAAACACCCCCAAAAACATCCCCAAATACACCCCTAAACACCCCCAAAAACATCCCCAAATACACCCCTAAACACCCCCAAAAACATCCCCAAATACACCCCTAAACACCCCCCCAAACACACCCCAAAAACACCCCCAAAAACACCCCCAAACACCCCCAAACACCCCCAAACACCGCCCAAAAACACCCCCAAACACCCCCCCCAAACATCCCCAAAAATCACCCCCCAAACACACCCCCCAAACACCCCCCCAAACATCCCCAAAAACACCCCCAAACACCCCCCAAACATCCCAAAAACCCCCCCAAACACCCCCAAACACCCCCAAACACCCCCCAAAAACACCTTTGTTTAATGTATTCTATAGGTGATGCTGTAGTGCCGGCCGGAGAGAGAGACCCCCAAACCACCCGACATACCTCTGAGTGAGGGGCCGGTTCAGACACGCTTTACCTTAAAATAGACCCTCTGACCATATGAGGGGGGGGGGGCACTGCAGGGGGACATATTTAAGATATCACCATGAAACCCCCCCCCCCCCCGACCACATTTTAAATAGTCTTTTCATCTTCATTTATTTTATAGCTCGAGTCTTTAAATCTTTATTATTTATGTTTTAATATTAATTTATTTTTTTGAATAGTACTTTTTTTCTCTTTTTTTTTTTAAAGGTTTTAATATTTGAGTTTTTATTTATTCTATTGGTTTCACTCAGTTTGATCAGAGACGTCCCCTTTCATCTTTATTAGTTTCTTATTGTTTTATTTATCTAACAGGGAGGGATAGTTATATCTATCTTTCTGTTGGTTCTGTAGTTTCCTGTATGTTGTGTTTGAATCTGCTAATGAGGGACTCTCTCTTTAAAGGTCCCGTGTCTCATGGCCCTTTCTCCTGATCGTAGTTCCATTGTTGAGGTCTACTAGAATACATTCACATTGTTCAATGTTCCAAACTCACCCAAACTCACATTGGTTTCTCATACAGCATCTCTGTATAGCATGTGTATTCACTCTCTGTCCTACACGGCTTGTTGGAGCTCCTGCCCCCCCCTCCTTGTGAGCCCACTGTGCTATGATTGGTCGGGACGTTGCGAGGCTCGTTGCTGCGAGGAGCAGACAGGTTTCCGGGTCGGCGATACAGCGAGAACAAGTGAAACTCATCCTGAGCACACACACTCACAGCCGAAGGAAAAACAATAAGTGTGGCTTGATATTGAGAAAGAGAAAGGATTATAACGCTGTGAGCATGGGTCTGAGGAGAGCATTTCTCCACCATCCCAACGCAGCAGCCCGAAAAACGTTTACTATTTAAACAGTCGTGGTAGATACCTTGTTTGTTTTAAACATCATAAATACACAAACAGCAATGGATACTTACAGGTTGAGTACCCGAATCTCCCGCTGGTCCAAACAAAGTAGGAACAGCATCGTTCTTCAGAGCCCTACGCTGTGCATATCCGGCATGAACCGCTGAAAGGTTTGGGAAGCTTTGTTTGGTGAAAGGCTGGCAGAGGGTGCGGCCTCTGGGTATCCCCACGTCACAGGACCCAGGAAGCAAACAATGGAAAATGAGAAAGGCCCAACGAGGCGTTCAGGGGCAGCAGAGACAGGTCTTCTCTGTGTTAGAGGTTTACTCCCTACAGGGTGCACTTTGAGGGTTTGTGACTCTGCAGACCGTTTACATGCAGAAGCTACAGAACACAAGGGGACGGGTCAGAACCAGCATGACATGGACCTTTAAACATGTTCTCCTGAATGTGTTGTTGAGTGATTTGTTGTTGTTTACATCCAGACGTGTCTCTTCCTGTTTCCTCTGAAACCCAGAACTGTTCCTCGGTCGGTGAGGAAGAGTTGATCCGGACTCGGAGAGACGTTCCTCTGTCTCACACCGTGTCTTACGGACCAATCAGACGCCTCCTACAGGACGGTGGGAAGCCCGATCTGAGTACGTGTGATTTATATTAATGAGTCTTTAAATCTGCAGTATGTCCCTCGGAGATGACCTGTAGTGTGTACTCTAGTGCAGTATGAAGTACCTGTAGTGTGTACTCTAGTGCAGTATAAAGTACCTGTAGTGTGTACTCTAGTGCAGTATAAAGTACCTGTAGTGTGTACTCTAGTGCAGTATGAAGTACCTGTAGTGTGTACTCTAGTGCAGTATAAAGTACCTGTAGTGCAGTATAAAGTACCTGTAGTGCAGTATAAAGTACCTGTAGTGTGTACTCTAGTGCAGTATGAAGTACCTGTGTGTACTCTAGTGCAGTATAAAGTACCTGTAGTGCAGTATAAAGTACCTGTGTGTACTGACGTCAGTATAAAGTACCTGTGTGTGTACTGAGGTGAGTTTCTCCTGCAGGTGGGGGGCTCCCTGCTGTGGGGACCCTGGTTCTGGGGGGTCTGCTGGTTCTGGTCCTCCTGCTGGTCTCCGGGCTCTTCGGACGCCTATGGCTCCGCTCCAGAAGCTTCTATCCAATCAGAGAGGCTCAACTCACGCTGTCCAACATCCACACCCTCTCTGAGGTCGCCTCCTGAGGACAGACATCCACCAGGGCTACAAATACACATCAAATATTCATTATCATTCACTAAATAGTCCATAAAATGTCAGAAAATATTGGAAAACTTCCTTAAAATTCATGGTAAGGTGTTTAAATGTCTTGAAATATTGAAGATATTCACCTTAATGTGATAAAAAGCATATTTAAGAGGTATTTTCTGACCTTTTTGCATATGAATACCTGTCTGAGGTCGCCTCCTGAGGGGGGGGGGCTACCTGTCCAACATCCACACCCTCTCTGAGGTCACCTCCTGAGGGGGGGGGGCTACCTGTCCAACATCCACACCCTCTGAGGTCGCCTCCTGAGGGGGGGGGGGGCTACCTGTCCAACATCCACACCCTCTCTGAGGTCGCCTCCTGAGGGGGGGGGGCTACCTGTCCCCTGTCCAACATCCACACCCTCTCTGAGGTCGCCTCCTGAGGGGGGGCTACCTGTCCATCATCCACACCCTCTCTGAGGTCGCCTCCTGAGGGGGGGGCTACCTGTCCAACATCCACACCCTCTCTGAGGTCGCCTCCTGAGGGGGGGGCTACCTGTCCAACATCCAAACCCTCTCTGAGGTCGCCTCCTGAGGGGGGGGCTACCTGTCCATCATCCACACCCTCTCTGAGGTCGCCTCCTGAGGGGGGGGAGGCTACCTGTCCAACATCGACACCCTCTCTGAGGTCGCCTCCTGAGGGGGGGGCTACCTGTCCCCTGTCCAACATCCACACCCTCTCTGAGGTCGCCTCCTGAGGGGGGGGGGCTACCTGTCCCCTGTCCAACATCCACACCCTCTCTGAGGTCGCCTCCTGAGGGGGGGGGGCTACCTGTCCCCTGTCCAACATCCACACCCTCTCTGAGGTCGCCTCCTGAGGGGGGGGCTACCTGTCCAGCATCCACACCCTCTCTGAGGTCGCCTCCTGAGGGGGGGGGGGCTACCTGTCCATCATCCACACCCTCTCTGAGGTCGCCTCCTGAGGGGGGGGGGGGCTACCTGTCCAACATCCACACCCTCTCTGAGGTGCCTCCTGAGGGGGGGGGGGCTACCTGTCCAACATCCACACCCTCTCTGAGGTCGCCTCCTGAGGGGGGGGGCTACCTGTCCAACATCCACACCCTCTCTGAGGTCGCCTCCTGAGGGGGGGGGGGCTACCTGTCCCCTGTCCAACATCCACACCCTCTCTGAGTCGCCTCCTGAGGGGGGGGGGCTACCTGTCCAACATCCACACCCTCTCTGAGGTCGCCTCCTGAGGGGGGGGGGGGGCTACCTGTCCAGCATCCACACCCTCTCTGAGGTCGCCTCCTGAGGGGGGGGGGGCTACCTGTCCAACATCCACACCCTCTCTGAGGTCACCTCCTGAGGGGGGGGGGCTACCTGTCCAACATCCACACCCTCTCTGAGGTGCCTCCTGAGGGGGGGGGGGGGCTACCTGTCCAACATCCACACCCTCTCTGAGGTGCCTCCTGAGGGGGGGGGGGGGCCACCTGTCCAACATCCACCCCTCTCTGAGTGTGCCTCCTGAGGGGGGGGGGGCTACCTGTCCAACTCCACACCCTCTCTGAGGTGCCTCCTGAGGGGGGGGGGGGCTACCTGTCCAACATCCACACCCTCTCTGAGGTGCCTCCTGAGGGGGGGGGGGGGGCTACCTGTCCAACATCAGGGCTGCAAATACACATCAAATATTCATTATCAAACATTAATGGTCCATAAAATCTCAGGAAATATTGAAAAAGTTCCTTAAAATTCATGGTAAGAAGTTTAGATTTAAGATATTCACCTTAATGTGATCTACGAGATATTTTCTGACTTTTTTGCACGAAAAACGACAAAATATTGTAAAATATTGCTTATTCGTTCTCTCAAACACAAAAACATATAAAAATACAATCACGTGTACAAGTCTGATCTATTATCACAATGTAAGTCTGGTATATGTCTTCAGGAAATGTGGAAAAAAAGCTTATTAAAGGTTTTAAAGTGTGATCTATTTGAGTGAACACTACATGTACCCTCTATGTCTAACAACCCAACACTGTAGAGTAGTTCATATTTCTGTCATTCTTTTATTTTTAATAAACTAATTAATACATTTAATTCAATTTAAATTAAACATGCATTATTATTATTTTATATCAAATTATTTTATTTTGTAGGAAATACTTTCCAACTTCTTTTTTTTATTTTCTATGACTTTGAGATCCTGTATTTATGTTCATTCTCAGCCATTCTCCTTCATTGTAAAGCCCATTTCCTCTGGTTGATTATTATTATATTGCTGTGAGTCCAGGGAACATTAAGGGAACATTAAAGGAACATTGAGGGAACATTGAGGGAACATTAAGAGAGTATTTTAATTGCCAAGGCAGGATTCTGCAAACATTAAAAGCTATAAATAAACATGTAAAACAGTCCTCGGGTTTTCCCCTCTGTCTATTTCTGAGCGCAGCAGCTCTGCTCCTTAACTGATGGGACCACGCTGCTTTACGTGATGACGTAGCATGACGGTGTGCGTCGTTTTTCAAACCAAGTTTAGAGTAAACCACGCCCACTTCTGCATAACGAGAGCGTGAAATTGACTCTAAACTAAATTGGGAACATTTTACCAAGAATTAAAACGCTATAGTAGGACCAGCGCCGTATAGATAGAATTCTATTATAGGGCTCTGGACTATTAAACCATTTTTAATTATTATTATTAATATATTTTACATTTCATTTATTTATTTTTCTTTAGAAACAAATATTTAAAAAAAAATGTATATGCTTGAATGAATATGAAATGTCCCTAAAAATTAAATGAACTGTACAAAAAAAAATCTTTTTAATCCAGAATATCACCTCAATGTTTACGTTCTCATCCATGACGTAATTACGCAAAGCTACGTTAACGCAGAAGTGGGCTTGTTTAAATCTCAATTTGGTTGGGAAAACGACAAACGTTGCCTTACGTGATGACGTAGCATGAGGACGTGCCTCTCCAGGATCAAAACAGACGTTCCCCTCAGATCAGAAGAACCGGAGAACCAGCTGCAGCCAGATCACTTCAGGGGAACATTTAACTCCTTTTACGGCCTTTTATTCTCACTTTACCGCTCTTATCTGATGTCCACAACTCTGATACAAGTACACAAGTAGTGCTTCAGTTCATCCGGAGAACCCCGACACTCGGGTAAGTAGTTTCTGGAAGGTATGAGCTAACTGAGCTAAATATGCTAATGGGGTTTAGCTTCTGATGCTAATGGAGTTTACCAGAGGTGGGAGAGGTACTCAGATCTGGTACTTGAGTAAAAGTAGAAGTACTCAGATCTGGTACTTGAGTAAAAGTAGAAGTACTCAGATCTTGTACTTAGTGAAAGTAGAAGTACTCAGATCTGGTACTTGAGTAAAAGTAGAAGTACTCAGATCTTGTACTTGAGTAAAAGTAGAAGTACCAGAGTGTAGGAATACTCTGTTACAGTAAAAGTCCTGCATTCAAAATGTTCCTCAAGTGAAAGTAGAAAAGTATTCTCATCAAAATATAGTGAAAGTAGCGACAGTAAAAGTAGTCATTGTGCAGATTGGTCCATTTCAGAATAATATATATGATATGTTTTATAATGATTGATCATGAAAGTGTTCTCAAAGCTGGTAAAGGTGCAGCTAGTTTGAATGACTTTGTATACTGCAGGGTAGCTTGTGGATTTACTCCAGGTGGAACTAAAGTCTGATTTAACACTTGATTATATTTCACATCATTCATCCACATCTGTGAAGTAACTAAAGGGATTAAATACATGTAGTGGAGGAAAAGTACACCATGTACCTCTGAACTGCAGTGGAGTAGAAGGACACAGTAGCATGACATGGTAATACTCAAGTAAAGTACAAGTACCTCAACATTTTACTTAAGTACAGTACTTAGTTTACACTTCTGAAGTTTAGCTGAGATGCTAATGCAGTTTAGCTGCTAATGCTAACTGTCCGAACATGTTGTTGTTCTTTTGTTAAACTTTAAGAAGTGTTTAAGACTTGACATGTCACACTTCTCAGTGCCCAGGTATCATGACAACTCGTTATAATTAAATATATAATGGTGATATAAGTGCTGCTAATCTTCTAAACGGTTAGCTTAGTTAAAGCCGGTGTTGTTTGTGTTGTTAGCTGTTTGCTAACTTGCTAACAGCTGTGCTTACGTCATGTAACCAGCTGTTGCTCACCATGTGCTTTAATAATATTAGATAAGGCTTTATTTATCCAGAAGGAAGATATTGTGCCAGACTTCCAACACATTCAGTACAACAAGCAAACACATCATAATGATGAAGCTGCTGCTGAAGTATGCTAAAGGACATACATGGTGTTGTTTTATAAGCTAATTTCGCATATTTAAATGCAACCATATCGTGATGAAATGTCCAAATGTTCCGACACATTGACATCATGTAAACTGATGATAACAAGCATGTGCTAAAACATGTGATGGGAAATAACACACTTGACCAGCTGGACATATAAAGAGTTTGAAGCTAGACATTATTTCTCTCTAACTTCAATAAAACATGTTACTTACCTTTTTGAAATAAGGTTCTCATTTAGAGAATACAGTATGATAAACATAACAATACAACTGTACACCAACAGTGAAGAGCAAAGTAAACAACAACAAACTAAGATGATCAAAAGTGATATTATTGCACTCGATATGAAGCAGAGCGTCTTGTAACGGTGATATTGCACATTGTGGTGGTGTGGTTGCTCTCCTCACTGAAGGGGCAGTAAGGAGGTGATGCATAACAATAGCCCTCCTGTGTGGCTGTTTGCGGGTATTTAAATGATTGTTCTGTGTCTGTAGCCAGCCTTCATCATCCTGTGAATCCCCTCACACATGCACCTGCAGCACAGTAAGCCCCCGGCTAATGATTCAGAGTTATTCACCTCGAGGTGGTGTTGTTCTGGGTCTGAGGGAGGAGATGTTCTGGGTCTGAGGGAGGTGTTGTTCTGGGTCTGAGGGAGGAGATGTTCTGGGTCTGAGGGAGATGTTGATCTGGGTCTGAGGGAGGTGTTGTTCTGGGTCTGAGGGAGGTGTTGTTCTGGGTCTGAGGGAGATGTTGTTCTGGGTCTGAGGGAGGTGTTGTTCTGGGTCTGAGGGAGGAGATGTTCTGGGTCTGAGGGAGATGTTGTTCTGGGTCTGAGGGAGGAGATGTTCTGGGTCTGAGGGAGATGTTGTTCTGGGTCTGAGGGAGGTGTTGTTCTGGGTCTGAGGGAGGAGATGTTGTTCTGGGTCTGAGGGAGGAGATGTTGTTCTGGGTCTGAGGGAGGTGTTGTTCTGGGTCTGAGGGAGGAGATGTTGTTCTGGGTCTGAGGGAGGTGTTGTTCTGGGTCTGAGGGAGGTGTTGTTCTGGGTCTGAGGGAGGTGTTGTTCTGGGTCTGAGGGAGATATTGTTCTGGGTCTGAGGGAGATATTGTTCTGGGTCTGAGGGAGATATTGTTCTGGGTCTGAGGGAGATGTTGTTCTGGGTCTGAGGGAGATGTTGTTCTGGGTCTGAGGGAGGTGTTGTTCTGGGTCTGAGGGAGATGTTGTTCTGGGTCTGAGGGAGATGTTGTTCTGGGTCTGAGGGAGATGTTGTTCTGGGTCTGAGGGAGGTGTTGTTCTGGGTCTGAGGGAGATGTTGTTCTGGGTCTGAGGGAGATGTTGTTCTGGGTCTGAGGGAGGAGATGTTCTGGGTCTGAGGGAGATGTTGTTCTGGGTCTGAGGGAGATGTTGTTCTGGGTCTGAGGGAGATGTTGTTCTGGGTCTGAGGGAGGTGTTGTTCTGGGTCTGAGGGAGGAGATGTTCTGGGTCTGAGGGAGGTGTTGTTCTGGGTCTGAGGGAGGTGTTGTTCTGGGTCTGAGGGAGGTGTTGTTCTAGTTCTGAGGGAGATGTTGTTCTGGGTCTGAGGGAGGAGATGTTCTGGGTCTGAGGGAGATGTTGTTCTAGGTCTGAGGGAGATGTTGATCTGGGTCTGAGGGAGGAGATGTTCTGGGTCTGAGGGAGATGTTGTTCTAGGTCTGAGGGAGATGTTCTGGGTCTGAGGGAGGTGTTGTTCTGGGTCTGAGGGAGGTGTTGTTCTAGGTCTGAGGGAGATGTTGTTCTGGGTCTGAGGGAGATGTTGTTCTAGGTCTGAGGGAGGTGTTGTTCTGGGTCTGAGGGAGGTGTTGTTCTGGGTCTGAGGGAGGTGTTGTTCTGGGTCTGAGGGAGGTGTTGTTCTGGGTCTGAGGGAGATGTTGTTCTGGGTCTGAGGGAGATGTTGTTCTGGGTCTGAGGGAGATGTTGTTCTGGGTCTGAGGGAGATGTTGAAACTCAGATCCAGAGGTGAGGGTCAGGCCTGGAGGAACCGGTGAAACCTAAAGGTCTCTACACACCAACCTGAGACCAAAGAACGCGTACTGAAGGCGTCCCGACTTTTACGTCAGCTACGTCAGGCTTCGTTGGCTTCGTCGGATAAAGCCGCCCGCCTACGAACACACCGCAAATACTTCAGCCGACGAGTGGCAATAACTCTCCTTACCAGCAGGCGGCGGTAGTGTGTATTCGTCATTCAAAAGAGGCAACAACCGGAAGACAGACTGCGTTTTATACACCGAGAGAAGAAGAACAGACTTAGTAATATAAACAAACAAACACAGCCTGATCAGTTGGTCTTCACTTTCTTCATTCCATGCCGTCATGATAAAAAAGAAACTCTTGCGTCCGGGTGAGATGAAAATGAGGAAGATTAGCCGTCTGTGTGTGCCTTCTTATCGTTTGTTTTGGTCCCTCACTTCCGCTTCACTTCTGATGCACTGATTCGCTAAGCTGAACAGCCAATCAGAGTGATTGATTTGTCCCGACGTTCTTTGGCCTCCCGCGGTCTCCCGCCGCCGATTCAACATGTTGAATCGGCGGCGGGAGGAGGCGGGAGGAGGCGGGAGGGTTGAAAATGTGCCGTAAAGAGACGACACACCAACCTGAGTAGTGCGACGCGAATGCCCGACTGCCTCTGACGGCTTCGGACGGCCTCTGACTCCCAAAGTCGGGCCGGTGTGTAGAGGCCTTAAGAGGGGGAGGGGGGGGAATTGTGAAAGGTTACCAGCAGCACAAAGATTCATAACAAGCAGAGAGGACATGTTGGGGGGGCTACAGTTACACAATACTCTGCTGTGGTCTCTCTATTTAAATAAAGAGGACTGGGCAGTGAGCAAAATGTAAAAATATCAGCAAATAAAGGAGACATTTTTCATTAATAATTAGCAAACTGAAATCTAGATTAAAAACTGTAAATCAGAATGCCTTTATTAGTCCCGCAGTGGGGAAATCACAGCGTTACACCAAATAATAAGTAGCCATCATCATCATCATCATCATCATCATCATCATCATCAAAAAGGCAGTAATAATTATAATAAACAAGGCATAAAGTACAAACCATGGCTAAAAGTGGAGTGGCAGCATTTAAATATCTGTGAACATATTGATGTGTGAGGTGCTATACAACGTATGTTTGGCACATAATTAATGGTCTGTAAAATCTCAGAAAAAAGTGAATAATATCAGTTTCTAAAAGGTAAAAGTGTTTACATATCTGGGATCAGCTGATCATAACAGCTCTACAAAGACAACAACAACAACAACAATAAAGCTTGATGAAGAACTGAACCAGAGTAGATATCTCAGGTCAGAGGGTTGCATCATTGCAGCATGCTGTGCTCACTGACCGCTCCATGGGTTCACATCTAAACACTGTTGTTGTTGTTGTTGTTGTTGTCAGGGCTTGCTTTTGGTTTCATAAGAGTTGCGAAATAATAGGCTTTCTAGAGCTGCCCCCCCTTAGTCATTTGGTTTGTTAGTTAAATACATCCAGCAAGTAGACCTGAACAAAACAACAACATCTTTAGTCTGCAGCTGTTGGAGGACTCTTAGTGGTGGAAAGCAGGTCCGTCCTTTAAGCCCAGAGAAGTACTACCTGTAAAGGCCTGAGATGTGGTGTGTGGTGTTTGAGGGTTGCATAAGGTCCTGGGATAATGTAACAGCAGCATCCCGACAGTGTTGATGTCAGAGCTTGCATTTGGATTTTAAAGAGTTGTGAAATAATGAATTTCCAAGGACTGCAGTAGATTTCTAGGATCTGATGTGCACTGACATGAGTAGCAGACACTTCTGAACACATCTCTGTCGGGCCGCGGTTTTCCTAGGAGCTACATTTCAATGAAATCCTTTGTGATGAAATGAATTCTCCAAATATTGTGACACAGTAACATCATGATAATATCAAGCGTGTACCAACACTAACCATCTCTCAGAAAGTGTGCTGTGAAGTATCCTCTGAAGGGTTTTATGTCAAATGAACCCGGATGCATGTAAATGGGCTAAAGCTGGAAATATTTCAAATACTTTAAAGTATTGAATCCACTCAGGACCATGTTGTTATTACATATGAATTACCAGAAAACATGCCGTCTCCTGATGTTCATCATCGACTTTTATCGGGAGAGAAGATTTTGACGCCAAGTCCTAAACTGATAAACACAAGATTTAAAGACACCTCTTTTTTTATTCTAGTCCAGGATTTATTCAGTTGGTTTTCAAATAACCTATGAGCATCTCAGGTGAGATTTAAAGTGGTGTTTTGTGGAGGTAAATTCAATGATCCGTTAGTCCACACACAGCTATAAGAGATAGTTGAGATTCTCTTTATCCGATGAAGGCTCTAATACACATGTGTCAAACTCAAGGCCCGGGGGCCAAATCAGGCCCTTGGTGGATTTAATTTCGGCCCGCAGGATCATTCTTAATTCCTATTAGATCTGGCCCTCCGGTATATTGCACGCACACCTTCACTCCATCCTGAGGGTCTCCTCAGCTCAGAGCCTGAGCCCAAACATTGATGAACTTGCACCCGAGATGAGATGCCAAGTATCTGCTTGAACTAGCATCACAGAGCAGCAACCTGAGTTTAATGGATGTTTCCTTCTGCACTTTCTTTCTTGCGACAACAGGACATGTTTGTTTTTCTCTTTGAGGGAAATAGTTTTTTTGAAGCTGTTGTTGGCCTGTGGAGAAATGTAATCATGAGAAATGACTCTGCAGATAGAGCCATGAGGAATGACTCTGCAGATAGAGCCATGAGAAATGACTCTGCAGATAGAGCCATGAGGAATGACTCTGCAGATAGAGCCATGAGAAATGACTCTGCAGATAGAGCCATGAGGAATGACTCTGCAGATAGAGCCATGAGAAATGACTCTGCAGATAGAGCCATGAGAAATGACTCTGCAGATAGAGCCGTAAGAAATGACTCTGTAGATAGAGCCATGAGAAAAGACTCTGCAGATAGAGCCATGAGAAATGACTCTGCAGATAGAGCCGTAAGAAATGACTCTGTAGATAGAGCCATGAGAAAAGACTCTGCAGATAGAGCCATGAGAAATGACTCTGCAGATAGAGCCATAAGAAATGACTCTGCAGATAGAGCCATGAGAAATGACTCTGCAGATAGAGCCATAAGAAATGACTCTGCAGATAGAGCCATGAGAAATGACTCTGCAGATAGAGCCATGAGGAATGACTCTGTAGATAGAGCCATGAGAAATGACTCTGCAGATAGAGCCATAAGAAATGACTCTGCAGATAGAGCCAGAAGAAATGACTGCAGATAGAGCCATAAGAAATGACTCTGAAGATAGAGCCATAAGAAATGAATGCAACTGATTATTTAATGTTTAATGTTGTTTTTAGGTAATCATTTAAGCTTTGTTAGTTCCAAGTTTAATATGTGCAATAAGTTCATTTCAATACGTTCTGCAATAAACATTGAACCAGTCCGGCCCTCCACTAGTACCCATTTTTTTATTTTGGCCCACTGTATTTGAGTTTGACCCCCCTGCTCTAATATGTCGCTCTCTTTGTTTTCAGGGTTGAACGCTTCGCCAGATCCCGTTGGGCGAGGAGATCGAGGAGCAGAGAGTTAAACCATGGAGAGCCTGCACTCCCACTGCATGAAATGCATCAAGAGACGGTGCATGGTGCGCCCGGAGCCCGGGGTTTGCTGCGACCTGATTGGCTGCCCTCTGGTCTGCGGGGCGGTGTTTCACTCCTGTAAACTGGAGGAGCACCGGCTGCTGTGTGCCTACGAGCGTCTGCCCTGCATCAACAGAGGCTTCGGATGCCCTTTCAATATCACCCGCATCCGCATGGCCAAACATCTGGAGAAGTGTCCGGCTAGCATCGTTTGTTGCACCATGGAGTGGAACAGATGGCCCGTTAGCTACGCAGACCGCGAGTCCTACGAGAATCTGAGCAAAGACTTTGACGAGGTGGAGCAGCTGGACATGGCTCTGGCTCTGCAGGACCAGAGGATGCTGCTGGAGTCTCTGAAGGTCACCACCACCGTGTCCAAGGACAAGGACCACAAGAAAATGTCCAACAGGGCGTCAAACGTACCTGAGGTGGTGGAGATGGAAGAGGAGAAAGAGGAGGAATCGGTGTATAACGGGGGCTTCAGAGCCTCCTTGGAAACCAGCAGGAGTTTAGCCGCCGCTCTGGACATCCTCACCAACTCCAAGGACATCGAAGTGATCGTGGGGGGGTTGAACGGAGAAAAGAACGGAGGGAAGAACCATGTTTACGCAGCAGAAGGGGGGAAGAACGTGGACATGAAGGAGGAGGATTCAGACTCAGATTGTGAGCTGGGAGCGGTGGGAGGAGTGGACTGTGCAGTTGGGACAGAAGATTGGGTGGAGGAGAGAGACTTTGTGGAGCTTTTCTTCGAGGAGAAAGAGGTGGAGAGCATCGATGAAGAGGAAGAAACCATCGATGATTCCCAGTTGGTGTATCCGGTACTTCCTCCGAACTCTCTTCCCATGGCGCTGCTTTCTCGGGACTTCCTTCAAGCTCCTTTACTTCCTCCAAACTTCCTTCAAGCTCCAGTGCTTCGTCCAGACTTCCTTCCCGTGGTTCAACGACCTCCAGGCTTTCTTCCCGTGGTTCAGCGACCTCCAGGCTTTCTTCCTGTGGTTCAACGACCTCCAGGCTTTCATCCTGTGGTTCAGCGACCTCCAGGCTTTCATCCTGTGGTTCAGCGACCTCCAGGCTTTCATCCTGTGGTTCAGCGACCTCCAGGCCTTCTTCCCGTGGTTCAACGACCTCCTCCAGCGACCCCGGTGCCCTTCCGTCTGTCGGACCACGTGATGCGTAACGGCTTCCTGCAGCACCTCCCCTCAGAGTTACGGTTCCGCTGCCTGGAGAGGAAGCTTCAGAGCGTGGAGGTTCTCCGGGGGATCAGCATGTTCACTTTTAACAGCCGCCGGGCACTTCTATCCGACCGCTACTTGTTCCGTGCCAAAATGGAGGACAAGTCTGTGGACACGTCGGATTTGGAGGTGGCGGACGACCCGATGGGGCTTCACGGCATCGACTTAATCACCGCGGCACTTCTTTTCTGCCTCGGCGACTCCCCGGGGGGTCGCGGAATCTCCGACAGCCGCTTCGTGGACGGATATCACATCGATTTCGGCACCCAGACGTTTTCCTTCCCCTCCGCTATCCTCGCCACCAACACAATGGTTGGAGACGTGTCTTCGGCGTCCGCTTGTGATCACGCCAACCCCCAACTCTCCAACCCGAGCCCGTTCCACACGCTGCGTCTTGACCTGGTTCTGGAGTGCGTGGCTCGATACCAGACAAAACAGCGTTCTATGTTTACGTTTGTGTGCGGGCAGCTGTTTCGACGGGACGAATTCTCCTCGCACTTCAAGAACGTGCACGGGGATATCCACGCAGGTTTGAACGGATGGATGGAGCAGCGTTGTCCTCTGGCGTATTACGGATGCACTTTCAGTCAACGTCGCTTCTGCCCCTCGGTGCAAGGTTTCCGGATCATCCACGACCGGCACCTTGGATCCTTCGGGGTGAAACCAGGCCCCCCGAGGTGTCGCAGGAGGGTAGGGTGTGACGGGATCAGCTGAGCGGCCTTCCCTTCGAGGTGCTGCAACACGTGGCCTCCTTCCTGGACTCCTTCAGTCTGTGCCAGCTGTCCAGGGTGTCCCGCGCCATGAGGGAGGTGTGTGGCAGTCTGCTGCAGATGAGAGGCATGGTGGTGCTGCTGTGGAACAAGATCAGGAGAGCGGACGGGTCCTCATCGTGGCAGATCACAGACAAGGTCAGGAAGATTTTATTTCTCTAAAAACCAGGGTTCCTATATATCCTCAAACATCTTTAAAAGCTTTGCATTCATTATAGAGCTGCAACTCCAAGTGTCTGACAATTCTGTTCCCAGTTACTCAAATACTCACTGCCTTAAGAACATGTTTTACTATTTTAAAACACTTTAAAAAACACACAACTAATCCTGAAAAGAATCTGCATTTTACTCCAGAATCAAAATGATAATTTGTTGGATTAGGAAATTATAAAATCAACCTTTTCTGAATTTGCAATTTTGAAAATATTTAAGATGCCAACTATAAATTGATAAAATGGGATTTTTTAAAACATTTATTTGGCGGAAAATCACCAGTTTAGCATGAATGCACTACAAAACAGAGTACTTGTTGAAGTCAATTTAAAAAAAACATTGAGAGAAATTTGACCAAATTGAGGCAAAATGATCTCTAACCCGTACATTTCTTTAAAGATCTTCCCCCTCAATTCTGGTTTTGCAAAGTCATTCAAAGTCGTTTATAAAAAGAAGTATTGGATCCAACTTTCTTTTAAAAGCACAGATTTTTTGTTTCTGTTTGCTTTGAGTAACTATGCTACCCCCGCCCTGATATTAACCCCCTCTCTTCTTCGTTGGTGTCCAGGTGTGGCGCTTCAGCACGGCGTTCGGCACGGTGAACGAGTGGAAGTTCGCCAACATCGCCAGCATGGCCGACCACCTGAAGAAGTGCAAGTTCAACCAGATCACCAGACGAGAAGAGGCCGTGCCGCTGCCCTGCATGTGCTTCACCAGAGAGCTCACCAAGGAGGGCCGGTGCCTCAGATCAGTCCTCAAACCTGTGGCGTGAAGACCACCACGTTTCTCCCGTGTTTACAGACTCTGAGCGCTTCTCTGTGACGCACATTCACTGAAGACGTTGTTTCCTCCAGTGATTACAGACTCTCCGATTTACCGTTGTGTTATTAACAACCTTTTTTATTTTTATATCAAAGAGTCAGCGAGCTCTCAGAGGAACCGCCTGATCTCCTGTCAGTCACATTTCTACAAGTTAGAATACTTATACTGATCACTAATCTGGAGATTTCACATCCCCTCGGACTCTGAGACTCTGGGATGCACACGTAAAATATGTTCTGACAATTGTATAGAACACTATGAACATCTGCCAAAATCTGCACACCTGTCAGCAACAGTCCTCATCAATTAGTTTCCTCCAGTGATTACAGACTCTCAGGTTCACCGTCTCCTCTCTGAAGCCAGCAGCAGATTTACTGAAGACGTTGTGTTAATAACAACATTTTTTATTTTTATATCAGAGTCAGCGAGCTCTCAGAGGAACCGCCTTATCTCCTGATCTCCTGTCAGTCACATTTCTCTGGAAGCTCTTGTGACCACGAGGGAGCTTCATTTCTACAAGTTAGAATAATTATACTGATCCCTAAATCTGGATATCTGACATCCCCTCGGACTCTGAGACTCTGGGAGGCACACAAAAATATGAACATCTACACACCGGTCAGCAACAGTCCTCATCAATTAAGCTTATAGTAAAGGCCTTAATCACACTGTGGCTGACGGTCGGCTGTCCTACAGAAGAGGATTGGGCCCACGTGTAAAAAGAATTATAAAAATCTGACAGTGATTTATTTACGTTAAAAAAAAAGAAGTCTTTTTTGCTCAGAATTTGCACTCTTTTCTCAAAAGTCAAAAGTCAAAAATCACTTTTGATCAGATAATTTTTGTGGCTCTAATCCTCTTCCTTATCAACCGCTAATCTAAAAAAAATAATAATTAAAACATCTGCTTACGGTGATTATTCTGGGTCTTCTCATACCTGCCAACACCTGGAACAAGTTGCTCTGAGTTAATAATTAAAGCAGCATTTTTTTAAATAATGTTCCCTAAACTCTGTGATCATGCTAAGCTAAGCTAACACTAGCCTCGGGTCGTTCTCTACAGCCATGAATGTCAGTGAGTGTCGGACCTCATTAACCCTGCAGGACAGGGACACATACACACTCACACACTCTCAGTAGTTCACACACTCTTTATTTATCATGTTGCTGTCTCAGGGTCACAGCAGATACAGGTGTGAGACAGATACAGGTGTGAGACAGATACAGGTGTGAGAGCAGATACAGGTGTTTGAGCAGATACAGGTGTGAGAGCAGATACAGGTGTTTGAGCAGATACAGGTGTGAGACAGATACAGGTGTGAGAGCAGATACAGGTGTGAGACAGATACAGGTGTGAGAGCAGATACAGGTGTGAGACAGATACAGGTGTGAGACAGATACAGGTGTGAGAGCAGATACAGGTGTGAGAGCAGATACAGGTGTGAGACAGATACAGGTGTGAGAGCAGGTGTGAGAGCAGAGACAGGTGTGAGACAGATACAGGTGTGAGAGCAGGAGCAGAGACAGGTGTGAGACAGATACAGGTGTGAGAGCAGGTGTGAGACAGATACAGGTGTGAGAGCAGTATTAGAATAACAGCAGGGGGTCAATATGTTAAATATATAATATAGATATCATAAACACCTGAACGTGACTTCCTGTGTGAGAAAATCTAATGTTTTACAGAAACTGTAAAGAAAAAAAAAGTGTGATTTTTGTTTTTATATTTTTTTGAAGTTTGACGTTTTGGTTTTTATTTTCCTTTTCTTTTGTACCGGTACTTTCTGTGTGTTTGGATCTGAATGACGTGTTTGCACATGAAGGCGTGTACTGTAAGACTTTATATTTGTGACGTAGCGGGACGTTTCTGTCCCTCCAGTTTCTGCATGTGTTTGGTTTCAGTTTTACACGTTCTCTCTCTCTCAGGCACCGTGAAGCACATTTTCATATTAACTCTAAATATCTTTTAAATCACGTTTTCCTCTGGAGCCCTGCTGGGTCCTCGGAGGACCAGCAGCACCTCTGGAGCACCTCTGGAGCCCTGCTGGAGCCCTGCTGGAGCCCTGCTGGATCCTCAGAGGACCAGCAACACCTCTGGAGCCCTGCTGGATCCTCAGAGGACCAGCAGCACCTCTGGAGCCCTGTTGGGTCCTCAGAGGACCAGCAGCACCTCTGGAGCCCTGCTGGATCCTCAGAGGACCAGCAGGGCTCCAGAGGTGCTGCTGGATCCTCAGAGGACCAGCAGCACCTCTGGAGCACCTCTGGAGCCCTGTTGGGTCCTCAGAGGACCAGCAGCACCTCTGGAGCCCTGCTGGATCCTCGGAGGACCAGCAGCACCTCTGGATCACCTCTGGAGCCCTGTTGGATCCTCAGAGGACCAGCAGCACCTCTGGAGCCCTGCTGGATCCTCAGAGGACCAGCTGCACCTCTGGAGGACCTCTGGAGCCCTGCTGGATCCTCGGAGGACCAGCAGGGCTCCAGAGGTGCTGCTGGATCCTCAGAGGACCAGCAGCACCTGTGGAGCACCTCTGGAGCCCTGTTGGATCCTCAGAGGACCAGCAGCACCTCTGAAGCCCTGTTGGATCCTCGGAGGACCAGCAGCACCTCTGAAGCCAGTCTGGATCCTCAGAGGACCAGCAGCACCTCTGGAGCCCTGTTGGATCCTCGGAGGACCAGCAGCACCTCTGGAGCCCTGCTGGATCCTCAGAGGACCAGCAGCACCTCTGGAGCCCTGTTGGATCCTCAGAGGACCAGCAGCACCTCTGGAGCCCTGCTGGATCCTCAGAGGGCCAGCAGCACCTCTGGAGCCCTGTTGGATCCTCAGAGGACCAGCAGCACCTCTGGAGCCCTGCTGGATCCTCAGAGGGCCAGCAGCACCTCTGAAGCCCTGCTGGATCCTCGGAGGACCAGCAGCACCTCTGGAGCCCTGTTGGATCCTCGGAGGACCAGCAGCACCTCTGGTTTTTTAATAATGCAGACTTTGTATAAAGCAGATATTTGTAATTTAATAAAGACAGTCAGTTTTTAAACGTTGATTGTGTTTTTGTTCCTTTGTATTTCAGGAGTTTCTCAACAAAGGCCTTAAAGTCCTGGACGTTACGCAGGTTACATATTTATATATACGTTACACGTTACGCAGGTTACATATTTATATATACGTTACGCAGGTTACATATTTATATATACGTTACACGTTACGCAGGTTACATATTTATATATACGTTACGCAGGTTACATATTTATATATACGTTACGCAGGTTACATATTTATATATACGTTACGCAGGTTACATATTTATATATACGTTACGCAGGTTACATATTTATATATACGTTACGCAGGTTACATATTTATATATATGTTACGCAGGTTACATATTTATATATACGTTACGCAGGTTACATATTTATATATACGTTACGCAGGTTACATATTTATATATTATTATTTTAAGTAACAAGGATTGTTATTTACTGACTGATGGAGATTCTGGTTGTTCTGGTTTGATCACAGGAGTTCAATCAGGAGAGACTTCATTTTGTTTAAAGAACACGCCGTACGATAAATGTGAAGTCTTTGGCGATTAGACCCCGATCCTGAAATGGTGTCTCCCCCCCCCCCGGGGTCTAGACACTGATGATGATGAAGAATGAGGAGGAGATGGGATGAAGAGGGGATGTGATGAGGTCTTTGGGTTAGCTCTCCTGGCACTGGATGTGATGGGAGGAGGTGGATGAGGAGGAGGTGGATGGGGAGGAGGTGGATGGTGAAAGGAGGTGGATGAGGTGGATGGTGAAAGGAGGTGGATTGTGAAAGGAGGTGGATTGTGAAAGGAGGTGGATGGGGAGGAGGCGGATGGTGAAAGGAGGTGGATCTTGAAAGGAGGTGGATGGTGAAAGGAGGTGGATGGTGAAAGGAGGTGGATGAGGAGGAGGTGGATGGTGAAAGGAGGTGGATGAGGAGGAGGTGGATGGTGAAAGGAGGTGGATGGGGAGGAGGTGGATGGTGAAAGGAGGTGGATGAGGAGGAGGTGGATGGGGAGGAGGTGGATGGTGAAAGGAGGTGGATGGGGAGGAGGCGGATGGTGAAAGGAGGTGGATGGTGAAAGGAGGTGGATGGGGAGGAGGTGGATGGTGAAAGGAGGTGGATGGTGAAAGGCGGTGGAAGGGGAGGAGGTGGATGGTGAAAGGAGGCGGATGGGGAGGAGGTGGATGGTGAAAGGAGGTGGATGGGGAGGAGGTGGATGGTGAAAGGAGGTGGATGGGGAGGAGGCGGGCGGCAGCATGAACACCTGAAATCACAGCTGACTGCAGGAGAGAGGAGAACAATTTTAAAGTTTGGCTGCAGCACGGTGATTGGCTGCTGGAGAATGAGGTGAAATGTGATTGGTTAAAGAGACGCCCGTGATGAGCTGATTATAAGCAGCTGCAGAGTGAATGTATATATACCCAGAGCTTCATATACTTTTTATATTTATAAAATATTTATATACTCAGATCTTGTACTTAAGTCAAAGTAGAAGCACTCAGATCTTGTACTTAAGTCAAAGTAGAAGTACTCAGATCTTGTACTTAAGTCAAAGTAGAAGTACTCAGATCTTGTACTTAAGTCAAAGTAGAAGTACTCAGATCTTGTACTTGAATAAAAGTAGAAGTACTCAGATCTTGTACTTAAGTAAAAGTACACCACTCACCTCTGAACTGTAGTGGAGTAGAAGTGCAAAGTAGCATAACATGGAAATACTCGAGTACAAGTACCTCTAAAGTGTATGAAGTACAGTACTTGAATAAATGTACTTAGTTACTTTAGACCCTAAAAAAGCTCACAGTAAAGAAAGAAACAGCTTCCAGGTTCCCATCGACTTCCACTGCATTCATCAAGAGGGCCACATCTTGTATCTGTTATATTATATTATTCCTTCACACGTTTATCAAATTCATTAACAGGTCAAATGGATGCATGAAAAATATTAACATGTTCTCCTTTAAAAGGGTATAATAAACATCTCAATATGTGGTTCTGGATGTAAATAGAAGTTTGAGATTTCACAGACATAAGTACAGTTTTAGGAGTTTATAAACCATGCCGTTTCACCTGTTCGCCGCCAGGTGGCGCCATATCATATAACATCACAACAAACATTCACTGGTTTCTGAGTCCATCCTCACACAAGAGAGGCTTTCCATTTGGGATTTGGCTCGAGTTAGGGTTACACTCTGGACAGATCATGATCTCAAATATTGATTTAACTTCGCTATATGGAGCATGCTGCGTGTTACCCACACCTTACTAATGCCACGCGGAGCTCTCACCTGCTGCAGGGAGCTGTAGCTCAGTCACATGTTTCCTTCTGGCTTTCTGAGGATGGCTGTCTGCAGGTGTGTGTGTGTGTGTGTGTGTGTGTGTGTGTGTGTGTGTGTGTGTGTGTGTGTGTGTGTGTGTGTGTGTGTGTGTGTGTGTGTGTGTGTGACGCTGAATATCTTCACGTCACAGCTTTGCGTCTCAAATAACACTGAAAAACGTCCCTAAAACACAGAAATCTAGACCTAATTTTAGACAAAACGGGGGAGTAACACCCTAAAAAATGATTAAAAGTCCAATTAAAACATATTATTATAGCCTGTGCAGGATCGTGATGCGTCACCCGACATACTATGATGGTTTGATGTGTGTTTAATGTGTCTGGAGGTGTTTAAGTGTTCCCTCTTAACAGCAGATTGTTAACATGAAACCAGACAGTTCTTCACGTTTCTGCAAAAAACAGACAATAATGTATTTCCTTTCTTACCGCGTTTTACATCTGTGTCGCTCTGATCAGATGGGCATCTGAAACAGCTCAGAGAACACAAACCTGACTGCAGTACCGTGGCTTCTTTGCAGTGAAACCGGTCCGAGGAGTAATCGCAGTTTTTCAACAGAATCATATTTTGTTTTTCGTGATTTTGAACTTTATTTAAAACATCCGGCTACCAGGAGTGGGGTTCGAACCCACGAGGACTGATGTCCATTGGATCTTAAGTCCAACGCCTTAACCACTCGGCCATCCTGGTGCATAAACACTGCGTCACACTGCAGGTGAGTGAACCTGTGATTGACGTCACGACGCAGTCACGTGACAAGACATTTCAACACCCTGAAAACAATCAGATTTTAAAGGAACTTTACTCGAGTATTTCTATTTTCTGTCACACTTCCACTCCACTAAATCTAAGACAAAGATATTCAGCTTTTTATTCCACTTCTATTATCTGACAGCTTTACCGATATACAGCTTTTAAAATATGATGTTTGTTTGAAATGTTACCAACAGCTTTTGTCAATATGAAAATGAATTAACAACTTTATTCATTATTATAATTCTTCATGCTAAAGATCAACAGTGTTTGTTCCAGATCCTCTCACGTGGTGTTTCTATTTGTAATGCTTTAAATCTGTTTTTATTCATTTTAGGTTTCTGCAACGTGTACTTTTACTACTTTAAATCTGTTTTTATTCATTTTAGGTTTCTGAAACGTGTACTTTTACTACTTTAAATCTGTTTTTATTCATTTTAGGTTTCTGCAATGTGTAGATTTTACTTGTAATACTTTAAGCACATTTTCCTTTTTTAAATTCCACATAAAGAATGCCCAATACAAATGTTACTACACATATATTAACTACATTTGACTTATAGTTGAAGTACTTTATAAACATTTTACTGCGTAGAAAGTACTTTTACTCAGTGATGTAAAGTAACTAAGTACTTTCACTTGAGGAACATTTTGAATGCAGGACTTTTACTGTACCAGAGTATTCCTACACTCTGGTACTTCTACTTTTACTCAAGTACAAGATCTGAGTACTTCTACTTTTACTCAAGAACAAGATCTGAGTACTTCTCTACCTCTGCTTTTACTCGAAGTACTTTAACTACATGTTACTGCACAATTTTTTAAACTTGTACTCAAAGGTCCATGTCATGCTTCTCTGGCTCTGACCCGTCCCCTTGTGTTCTGTAGCTTCTGCATGTGAACGGTCTGCAGAGTCACAAACCCTCAAAGTGCACCCTGTAGGGAGTAAACCTCTAACACAGAGAAGACCTGTCTCTGCTGCCCCAGAACGCCTCGTTGGGCATTTCTCATTTTCCATTGTTTGCTTCCTGGGTCCTGTGACGTGGGGATACCCAGAGGCCACACCCTCTGCCAGCCTTTCACCAAACAAAGCTTCCCAAACCTTTCAGCGGTTCATGCCTGATATGCACAGCGTAGGGCTCTGAAGAACGATGCTGTTCCTACTTTGTTTGGACCAGCGGGAGATTCAGGTACTCAACCTGTAAGTATTCATTGCTGTTTGTGTATTTATGATGTTTAAAACAAACAAGGTATCTACCACGACTGTTTAAATGGACACACACACACACACACACACACACACACACACCTGCAGAAAACACAGTGAAAATACGAGCTGCAGGAAACTGAACACTACTGTGTGAAAAGGAGCTTCTGTCATGTGAAGCAACACGTTGAGAAACACACACACACACACACACACACACACAGTTGCAAAACCCCCCCCGCCCCTCACCACAGGCTGCGTTTCCTAACACCCGTTGAGCAAGGTCTGAAAGCACAGCTTCTAAAGAGCCGTTCACAGAGGTGCAGCCATGATGAGAAACTCATACAAACATTATATTACATTTATTATTATTATTATTATTATTTACACTCATAAATATCATGACATCACAAAGCTGAGGAGGAGGAGGAGGAGGAGGAGGAGGAGGAGGAGGAGGAGGAGGAGGAGGAGGAGGAGGAGGAGGAGGAAGAGGAGGGCAGTAATGGATGAACTATAATCAGATTACTTTTGAAAGCATAAATACATTCTCATACTGCCTGTACTTCTTTTCACCCTCTGTCTGAAACCAGAGCTGCTCTGATTGGTCAACCAGCTTAGAGATGTCCCGCCCCCTTTCGCCTATCACGTACAATGTGTTGGAGCACAAGCCAATAGGAGCACGATCGTTCCATAGTGATGTCATTTTGTTACAGAACTCAGGGATGTTAGCCTCTGCAGACCGTTTACATGCACTACAGGGAGAGGGAACCCACAGGAGAGGAGTAGGGCCTCTTTAAAGACATGTGGTTGTTTCTGTTTGTGTTTGTTTAGGGATTTGAACAACTGTAAATGCACGTTCTTTTAATTTAAAATGTTTGTGTTTTTTAGAAAGGAAGATATTTGTGAGGCTGTGTAATCCGATCGCGTTCAGATGAGGTGGAAAGAGAAAAGATATTGTGTCATCTTTTACAGGAACCGTGTTCTCAGTAACAATCAGGAAACAACACTGACACCTCCTCCTGTTTAAGATGCTTCAATAAATACACAGATCTCAGGCTCTGCAGGAGACGGATGGAAATGATCACTTCACGTTTCATGGAGCGAATGCTGCTGAACGTCAGCATTCCCTCCACATGTTCTTCATCTGGACAAATCCTGACTGTTGTTTAACTGCCTTCTCCTTCCACATTTTCCATCGCAGAATCTCTATTCCAACATCAAAACGTGCGGCTCGATCAGGACACGATCGCTATGTCTCTGGACGTTCATAACTGTCATGATTCCACCCTTTAGTATAGAAGTCTTCACCTTTTTGTGGTGGGCGACAAAATGTTGAAGAATTATGAGTTAGTATTTCTAGAATTATGAAAGTTATGAATGTCTGGAGTAATAGAGTGCATGTCCTGAATCTACGAGTACAAATCGTGTATAAATCTACGTGTATATTCAAAAGTTCGTATCGAAGTCTTCAGTGTTTTGTGGCTGTGGCTCAGTGGGTGATCATGGGAGCACTGATTCACTCTCACGGCTACAACACGTTAATGAATAATGTTTATTTATTTCTAGAATTATGACCGGTATAAACGTACGGAGTGATAGCGAGCATGTCCTAATTGAGCCGTACGTTTTGATGTTGGAACCAGGTTTCTGCGATCTAAAATGTGGGAGAAGAAGGCAATCAACAGTCAGAATGTTTTCAGATGAAGATCATACGTTGTGAATACTTCCAATAAATAACCCAATAACCCTGGGGTCAGTATTTGTTCTTTGTTTGTCTGACTGTCTTTTGTTTTACTCGTCCCCTAAAAGGCGCTATACACATTTAAGTTATTAGTATTGTTGCAGCAGGGGCAGCAGAAGAGTGTCCTGCAGGGATGGTTCCTCTGGTACTTCACGGCCTTCTTGATCTGAACGTTGGCCTTGGTACATAGTCATAATATTTCTAGAATTAAGACAGTTAAGAACGTCCCGAGTATTGACGAGCAGGTCCTAATTGAGCTGCATGTTTCGATGTTGGTACAGAGTTTCTGCGATGTAAAATGTGGGAGAAGAAGGCAAGATATTTTCAGATGAAGATCATACGCTGTGAATACTTCCAATAAATAGCGGGGTCAGTTGCAGCAGGGGCAGCAGCAGCAGAAGAGTTTCCTGCAGGGATGGTTCCTCTGGTACTTCACGGCCTTCTTGATCTGCACGTTGGCCTTGGCCACGTAGTCCTGCGTGGCGCCCACGTTGGCCTGGATGTTGTCCAGCATGAAGCCCTGCTCCTCCACCAGCGAGGCCATCTGGGCGAACAGATCGTGGATCTCTCGAATCCTCTGCTCCAGCTCCAGAAGCTCCCGCTGCCGGTTCTCCATCTCGCTGAGCGCCGTCTTCGCAGATCGACCCTCCAGAAGCAAGTTATCGGAGAACACGTTCCACTTCCCCGTCTCAATCATTTCGTTGATCTGCTCGCGGCTCACCTGCTTCCCCATGATCTCCGCCTGGCGTTGGATTCGCGTCTTGCAGTTCTCCCGCTGGATCATCTCCGCCTCGTTGTACTCGGAGATGGCGTTGTGGAAAGCAGAGTTCAACGAGACGCACTGCGATCGCGCCATTCGAGAAACAGCGGACGTTGGACCATGTTCTTCTTCCAGATCTTTGCTCAGCTTCCCTAGTTTCTGCAGACGAGCGTAAACCGCCTCTCCTCGGTTCTTGATATCCCTCCCCAGGGCGTTAGAGTCCCGTTTGATGCTGCTGATGCGCCGCACGGAGGTGAGGAAGCGGCTGTTCTGCTTCCCAAGTCGCTTCACGTCCAGTTTCAGAAGATGCATCTCTTTCCTCAGCACCTGCGCCTCTTTGTAGACGCCGTTCATCACGTCCTCGCCATGGAAAACCACGGCCAGGTCTTCATCCTCGTCTTCCTCGCCTCCATGCAGTTGGACCTCTTCTTCCTCTGCGGGTTTGAAGGTCTGCAGATCAGTCAGGCGGTCCTTCATCGCTCCTGCAGCACCTTAAATATAGTTCAACCGGATTTAATTGTGTCTTAATGCAACTTATTTAATTTCACTGTTCTTGTACACATCACATTCTGTTCTTGTACACATCACATTCTGTTCTTGTACACATCACATTCTGTTCTTGTACACATCACATTCTGTTCTTGTACACATCACATTCTGTTCTTGTACACATCACATTCTGTTCTTGTACACATCATATTTACATGGATACAGACTTCTTGCACTATTTTGTGTTTTATCATACATGTTGCATTGTCGGAGGAGCTCAGCTCAGAAGAATTTCATTGCCATTTCTACGCTGTAACTTATGAGCATGTGATGATAACATCTTTGAATTTGAATTGAATGTTGAACCTTCTCTGACCTCTGACCTCTGACCTCCAGACACAAAGGGAAAGACTCACTTTGTAGATTGACTGTATTTGCCTTTGCAAACACTCAAAGCAAAGGCCTACATGTAGAAATCACTCTCACCATCGAGGGCATTATGGATCCAGTATCTGACCCACAGAGGATCAACAGGTAACCTGTCTCTGTACTCTCTACCTGTCCAGGTGTCCTCCTGTCAGTTTAAAACATCCTCAGTCTACCAGGAGTGGGGTTCGAACCCACGAGGACTGATGTCCATTGGATCTTAAGTCCAACGCCTTAACCACTCGGCCATCCTGAGGCTTATCTTTTAGATCTACGTGTATAATTGAATGAGTACACAAAAATCTATGTATAAAAATCAACGTGTATAAAACTATGTGTACAAATCATGTACACATCTACGTGTATAAATTGTGTACAAATCTACTTTTATACGTGTACAAATCATGTACAAATGTACGTGTGCAAAGATACGTGTGCATAAATCTACGTGTATACATCTACGAGTATTACGAAGATGAAAATTCTACGTGCATAAATCTATGTGTATGAATATGTGTCTATAAATAAATCTACGTGTACAAAATCTACTTGTATGATTTTGATGTAAACAAATCCACGTACACACATTACTGATAACTGAGTCCCACGTACGGTTCGCTCAGTCCTTGGAATGCAGGCACTACGAACATAGCCTGTTTCAATGTCTGGGTATTTCTACATTCAATCAAAGTCTTAATGTTGTGGTTTAAAAAGCACGTTTAGGTCTTAATCCAACGTGTTTCAGCCAGAGGGAATCTTCAGTTAGAGAGTCTGTTTTTAGACTTCAGTCCTCAGGAGGAACCTGGGTCTTTGGGGAAGTTACTGAAACGTTTTACAACCAGTTTCCTCACACCGGGGGACGTTAGAGGGACGGTTAGAGGGACGTTAGAGGGACGGTTAGAGGGACGTTAGAGGGACGGTTAGAGGGACGTTAGAGGAATCTTCAGTTACAGAGTCTGTCTTTAGACTTCAGTCCTCAGGAGGAACCTGGGTCTTTGGGGAAGTTACTGAAACGTTTTACAACCAGTTTCCTCACACCGAGGACGTTAGAGGGACGTTAGAGGGACGGTTAGAGGGACGTTAGGGGGATGGTTAGAGGGACGGTTAGAGGGACGTTAGGGGACGGTTAGAGGGAATCTTCAGTTAGAGAGTCTGTTTTTAGACTTCAGTCCTCAGGAGGAACTGGGTCTTTGGGGAAGTTACTGAAACGTTTTACAACCAGTTTCCTCACACCGGGGGACGTTATAGGGACGTTAGAGGGACGTTAGAGGGACGGTTAGAGGGACGTTAGAGGGACGTTAGAGGGACGGTTAGAGGGACGTTAGAGGGACGTTAGAGGGACGGTTAGAGGGACGGTTAGAGGGACGGTTAGAGGGACGTTAGAGAGACGTTAGAGGGACGTTAGAGGGACATCAGAGGGACGGTTAGAGGGACGGTTAGAGGGACGTTAGAGGGACGTTAGAGGGACGGTTAGAGGGACGTTAGAGGGACGTTAGAGGGACGTTAGAGGGACGGTTAGAGGGACGTTAGAGGGACGGTTAGAGGGACGGTTAGAGGGACGTTAGAGGGACGTTAGAGGGACGGTTAGAGGGACGTTAGAGGGACGTTAGAGGGACGTTAGAGGGACATCAGAGGGACGGTTAGAGGGACGTTAGAGGGACGGTTAGAGGGACGTTAGAGGGACGTTAGAGGGACGGTTAGAGGGACGTTAGAGGGACGTTAGAGGGACGTTAGAGGGACGGTTAGAGGGACGTTAGAGGGACGTTAGAGGGACGGTTAGAGGGACGTTAGAGGGACGTTAGAGGGACGTTAGAGGGACGGTTAGAGGGACGTTAGAGGGACGGTTAGAGGGACGTTAGAGGGACGGTTAGAGGGACGTTAGAGGGACGTTAGAGGGACGGTTAGAGGGACGTTAGAGGGACATCAGAGGGACGGTTAGAGGGACGTTAGAGGGACGTTAGAGGGACGAATCCAGTTTAAAAAAGTTAAAACCAAAAATCCAATCAACAAGATGTGATTCAACACAAAAAGTGATATAAAGTTACAAGCTAGGAAAGAATGCCTCTCATTTGTTGGACGTTTATTTCACATATAATGATATATGTTATAAAGGGGGGGGGCTCGTCAATAACAGTAGATGTTATAGTTAGAATAAAATAAATGATCCCTTTCTTTTTATGGCACAAAACACTTAGCAGTTTTAGAACTAGCAGAAAACACATTTTAAGATGCCCTCTTTAACCACGATACACAGACAGCAAGCTGCTGCCAACTGTAGTTCAAATGCTACACGTTTCATTATATGAGTGACCTATATTAACACTATCTGTATCACTGCAGCAGCTGTGAGTTCAAGCATGAGAATAGATCGCACAACGTGGATTTAACGCTCATTCACTCCTATTTAATCACATTTATATTATATTGTTTTCTAAGATTTTACTAAATAAATAAAACAGATTAACCTTAAAGCATCCCACCAGTGAGTGTGTGTGTGTGTGTGAGTGTGTGTGTGTGTGTGAGAGGATTACTAATGTATTTATATTAAAGATATAATAAGACGTACCTCTGAGAGCTGCTGTGAGTGAAGCAGAGAGACGGAAACACTCATTTCCCCTTTCTCTCCGTTATATCAACACACACACACACACACACACACACGCACACACACACACGCTCTGCAGGCTGCAGCAGGTACTAACTAACGCGGAAGGACACGCCTTAAACCCACACACACTTCTGCTGTGAGTCCGGAAGGAGAGGAGGGGCTTCTTTATTGAAACGTTGATTTGACTTTTAACATAATTTACTCTCACAGTTGATCAGATTATTATTTGTTTACCTTTTAAGACTTTTTATGACTTTTCACGTCGTAATATAACATCTTATTAGTTATAGAGTTTTGATCTTGTAATGAATTCTTAACGCACATTACTAACTTGATTAAAGACGTTACGACTTTATTTCTGACTTTTAAACAATATTTGAAGGAATATTTAAGTATTTGCAAATTACTTTTTTAATGACTTATTTGTTTCTTTTTATTAAGATTTTACAAGTTGATTTTTAACGACAGAATATACCCTGACATTTAATTTACAAAATATATAAACATTTCTTTTAACCTTTTTGTGAATTTCTTGGACTTTTTTTAGGACTTTTTTTAATATAATATTTGAAATGTTTTATTCATTTGGATATTCTTTTCTTAATGTTGTTATATTATCAACATGCACATCACTCAGTGCATTGTGCATGATAGGTGACCTTTAAATCAGACTGTAATCACACTTCTTTATTTATTTGTAGAAATTATAATGACATTTCCAACAAACATGCACCAGGATGGCCGAGTGGTTAAGGCGTTGGACTTAAGATCCAATGGACGTCAGTCCTCGTGGGTTCGAACCCCACTCCTGGTAGACGGAGGACGTTTTAAACTGACAGGAGGACACCTGGACAGGTACAGAGTGAGGCTACCTATGGGTCAGATACTGGATCCATAATGCCCTCGATGGTGACTGAGTGATTCCTTTGCTTTGAAAAAACGTAAACAGTCCATCTTTAAAGTGAGTAATTTCCTCCCTTGTGTTTGTGTCTGGAGGTCAGAGGTCAGGGTCAGAGATCAGAGGTCAGTGGTCAGAGGTCAGAGGTCAGTGAAGGAGCGATGAGGGACCGACTGAAACTAAAAAGTCATTTGCAAATACTTAAGTACGTCTTCAAATTAAAAGTCTTAAAAGTCAGAGATAAAGTCACGCATAGTTTGTCCTTGAAGAGTTTTCAATGTGCATTAAAACAATTTAAAAATCATTAAAACAATTTAAAAATCATTAAAACAATGTGTGTGTGTGTGTGTGTGTGTCTTCAAAAGGTTTTATATAAATTGTCAAATATTATATTACGTCATAAAATAAAGTCGTAAAAAGTCATTGCATAATATGTCAAAACAATTAGTTTTTAAGTTAGTAATGTGCATTAAAATGTCATTATATATTAATAAATGAGAATTCAAATATGTTTTAAAAATGTTTTATATATTTTCATTAAATGTCAGAATAAATGATGTTGTAAAAAGTCAACATGTGTTAGAGGGCGAGGACGTGACTAAAATATGTGACTTTAAAGTGTGTGTGTGTGTGTGTGTGTGCGTGTGTGTGTGTGTGTGTGTGCGTGTGTGTGTGTGTGCGTGTGTGTGTGTGTGTGTGTGTGCGTGTGTGTGTGTGGTGCGTGTGTGTGTGTGTGTGTGTGTGTGTGTGTGTGCGTGTGTGTGCGTGTGTGTGTGTGCGTGTGTGTGTGTGTGCGTGTGTGTGCGTGTGTGTGTGTGTCTGTGTGTGTGTGTGTGTGTGTCTGTGTGTGTGTGTGTGTGTGTGTGTGTGTGTGTGTGTGTGGTGTGTGTGTGTGTACGCTGTCAGTACACAGTAACGTGTAATGAAGTAGACACAGAGGAGAAACAGCCAGGAGGCACAGAGACGTCCTCTTTAAGGAGTTTTAAGATATTAATGTACGTTTTTAAACCTAATTTCAAGAACTTTTTATATATTTTCTCGGGGCATATTCAGTTACACACAGATGTGTTCATGTCTAACATCACATGATGGTTTTATAAATGCACATATGAGATTAAATCAGAGACCACAGCAGGAGGAAGACTCTCTGATATCTCTGATGTGCGTGAAGATAAATCCTCCGTCTGCAAACTACCTCTCAGTTTCATGATGTCTGCAGGAGAGCCTTCCTCACGAAGACGAGCGGTCTTCATCAGAAACAGAACCAGGTCTAGAGGAAGCTGGATGTGTGTGTGTGTGTGTGTGTGTGGGGGAAGAGTTTCCACAGACAGCAGCGTGTTAGTAATGTCCTCCATGACTGTGAGTCACTGAGGGCTGTGATCTCGGTCGATGACTCAGATAAACATTTGAATCTGATCCTGAAACTCAGCACGAAACGAGCTTTAAAAAAACACTAAACATGATTTTAAATGTAGTTTTTCTGCTTCATTTTGCAACAAACTTCACTATGAACACTTTGAGTCAGACTTTGCAAAGACTGATTTAAGACGAACTACATTTTCCTTATGACATCATATATTCTGACATTTAATCAATTTATTATTTAGATTTTTTACAACTTTTTACGACTTTTTTACGACGTAATATAATATTTGAAATGTTAAATACAACTTTTTGGAGACATAATTAATGAATTAATGCACATTACTAACTCTTTGAGGACAAACGATGCCTGGCTTTATTTCTGACCTTTAAACAATATTTGAAGGCATGCTTAAAGGGAGGGAATGCTCGTGACACGCATTTTTAAATAATTATCCTACGATAAAACAGACCAGTCTCTGCCAGTCTTTATTTATTTTAATCTGATGACGTTATCAGTGATTTTAAGCTGATTAATTACCGAAATAACATCAACCCTGTGGGCGGCGCCATTTTGACGAGTCACATGACTTATTTTACCGGACGTGACGTGAACTATGCGTTTGGACAAAATGACTCTAGTTACTCTCCATTGAAATATGCCTCATTGTATTTTGTTGCAAATAGGATATATTTTTTATCGTAATGAACAGGTGTTCCTATCACAAATTATATTTCAAGATAAGTTTCATTTTGACTTTTTAACAGCCAGTCTCAGTTCTGTCAAAATACTCTCAGCTAGCTGAGTGCTTCTAGGGCATTTGGATTGTTTTCACCTGTTCATTGAGAAAAATGTCCACTTCATGTATATATTTATTCAGATTGGCTGTATATATCTCTTTAGTGATTTATGTTGCCTGATACACGTCCTCGTGTTTTGGTTAATACATTTAATTTCATAGTCAATGTCAACATCATGCCACCATAATAATTAATCTGTGGTAGAAATATATGTATATTATTTACACTGTGAAATATCGGTATATCTAAGGAAATATGTATGAAATTATTACTTTTTAATGATGAATTAAACAAATAAGATGTTTGGAATGAAATGAACGCTTTTCTTATTTAATATTCACGATTGATTATCATCATCATCATCATCATCAGGCCTTTTCTTTTGGCATTGTATTTTTGACATGCTTGACAATCGGCACTACAATTTAAAAATATTGTGCATATGTTAATTTTAATTGTAAAGTATATAATGCTAAGAAGAAAGGGCTGTACCCGTCAAATGTACCCACCTTTCATTTATTGGTTCAACCAAAGAGGTGCGTTTCACATCCTTCATGGCAACCAGTGCTGTTCTCAATACAGCTTCTTCTAACACCACAGTGCCGAATTCCCTGTGTAAACATATGCAATCCAAGTCGTCTGTGACCAGTTTATTTCAAGCTCTTCAAGCTCATGACAACATATGTTCATCAGAGGATTGTCCATGGCTACACACCGACTGCAAGTACACCATTCATGTACAGGTCTCCCTACTCGCCCCCCGAAATCAATTGCACGAGTAAAGGGATCGTCTCCAGCAAGATCACCGTGCTGTTCATCCTCATCGTCACTGGATTCCTGACGGTTCTGGCCACTTGGCTCGAACCTATATGGCTGAATTCCCCCAATCTCTCCACATTGCTCAAAACTTCTTCCTCGGCTGACGAGTCCGAACTCAAATACTCCGCCATGTTTTCGTCGAACGAGCTGTTCGTGTGTTTACAAAGTGAACGCATAGATGACGTCACGACCTAGTTTTTTGGATCATGTGACTACTGAAAATGGCCAAAATGGCAGCTGCCTGACGGAATATACAGGTTTTGATAAAAAAGAGCTATAAAATCATTATTTACCGGGGAATATCGCTGATTTCTTCAGGGTATGGTTTAAACATAATGTTTCACTAAATACTGAAGTTTTTATTAATTATCTAATGAGTGGACCCTTCCTTTAAGTATTATATTAAATTACTTTTATAATCACTTATTTGTTTTTCTTGATTAAGATTTTACACGTTTTAGTGACATAATTCACTACGGACATTGTGAAAGTCATACTGTGCAAAGACTTGTTTAAGACAAACTACATTTAGCATTTTAATGACTTCATATGTCTCCAAAAGGTGAGATTAGATCACTGTTTTGAAGGTGGAGCAGGTCAGTGAGGTAGGAGGGGGCCTTGTGGTGGAGCAGGTTTTTTGGGTGAGGGGGGGCCTGGTGGTGGAGGGGGGAGCCTGATGGTGGAGGGGGCCTGGTGGTGGAGCAGGTCAGTGAGTTAGGAGGGGGCCTGGTGGTGGAGGGGGCCTGGTGGTGGAGCAGGTAATTTGGGTTAGGGGGGGCCTGGTGTGAGGGGGCCTGGTGGTGGAGCAGGTTTTTTTGGGTTGGGGGGGCTGGTGGGGAGGGGGCCTGGTGATGGAGCAGGTCAGGTGAGGTAGGAGGGGGGCTGTGGTGGAGGGGGCCTGGTGGTGGGAGGGGCCTGGTGGTGGAGCAGGTAATTTGGGTTAGGGGGGGCCTGGTGGTGGGGGGCCTGGTGGTGGAGCAGGTCAGTGAGGTAGGAGGGGGCCTGGTGGTGGAGGGGCCTGGTGGGAGGGGGCCTGGTGGTGGAGCAGGTTTTTTTGGGTTGGGGGGGGCTGGTGGTGGAGGGGGCCTGTTGATGGAGCAGGTCAGTAAGGTAGGAGGGGGACCTGGTGGTGGAGGGGGCCTGGTGGTGGAGGGGGCCTGGTGGTGGAGCAGGTTTTGTGGGTTAAGGGGAGGGTCTTGAAATGTATTTGTTGACGGACGGGGAGCCAGTGCGGGATGATTTTTTACAACATTTTGTAAGTCTTGAATGCAAAGACCCTGACTATGTTTTAAAGACGTACTACGTTTAGCATTTTTGTCACTTTTTAATGACTTGTTATCTTTTTATGAAAACCAATACTATGACATCTTCCATCTTACCTCTTATCCAACCAGGAATCATGGAGGTATTAGTTCCAGTAGAGAGCCCAAAACTTCCCCTTTCCTCCCCACATCCACCAGTTCTGACAGGAGGCATCCTTTGACATACTATAATATATATCATTTCCAATTAATTGTTATTAAGGCGTGACGTTTATTTCAATTATTTAGGATTTTTTATGCACATTTCTAACTTTGTATTATTGTTCTATATTTGTTTAAGCCACTATACTTTGACATTTGTGATGAAAAACACAGAAAGGCAATAACTAGAAAGAGGGAAATATTTAACGGAATTTTTTGTCAATGAACTCAAAGTTTATTTTGTTAAATCCAACGATGCTCTTATTTTGAAAGTCTGTAGTGTGTAGTGTGTCTGTCGTCCAGCAGATGTCAGACTTTCTGTTCCCTGCCGTTCCTTCACTTCTCTGCAGCAGAACACTTTATTCTGAGCTTTTTCACAAAGATTATTCTCTGGGTTCTCTTTAGTGAAAGGACTCTAAACTGCTTAGCTTCATTTTCAGGTTCAATCTAAGTCCAATAGGATGGAGTTACGTAGGAGAAGAAAGAATATAGACTTGTTCTGAAGCAGGAAACAAAACCTCCCTGAGTTTCTTTTGTCTCCTATAAATAAGTTGTAGTTAACGTTGACAGGTTTTATTTCTCAGAATCGTTGATTATGTCCCGTTGAAGTCGGTCACTTTGATTCAGTGGATTTACAGCGAGCAGCAGAGACCGTCAGGAGAGGAAGCAGAGACCGGCAGGAGAGGAAGCAGAGACCGTCAGGAGAGGAAGCAGAGACCGTCAGGAAAGGAAGCAGAGACCGGCAGGAGAGGAAGCAGAGACCGTCAGGAGAGGAAGCAGAGACCGTCAGGAGAGGAAGCAGAGACCGTCAGGAAAGGAAGCAGAGACCGGCAGGAGAGGAAGCAGAGACCGGCAGGAGAGGAAGCAGAGACCGTCAGGAGAGGAAGCAGAGACCGTCAGGAAAGGAAGCAGAGACCGTCAGGAGAGGAAGCAGAGACCGTCAGGAGAGGAAGCAGAGACCGTCAGGAGAGGAAGCAGAGACCGTCAGGAGAGGAAGCAGAGACCGCCAGGAGAGGAAGCAGAGACCGTCAGGAAAGGAAGCAGAGACCGTCAGGAGAGGAAGCAGAGACCGTCAGGAGAGGAAGCAGAGACCATCAGGAAAGGAAGCAGAGACCGGCAGGAGAGGAAGCAGAGACGGCAGGAGAGGAAGCAGAGACGTCAGGAGAGGAAAGCAGCGACCGTCAGGAAAGGAAGCAGAGACTGTCAGGAGAGGAAGCAGAGACCGTCAGGAGAGGAAGCAGAGACCGTCAGGAGAGAAGCAGAGACCGTCAGGAAAGGAAGCAGAGACGTCAGGAGAGGAAGCAGAGACCGCCAGGAGAGGAAGCAGAGACCGTCAGGAAAGGAAGCAGAGACCATCAGGAGAGGAAGCAGAGACCGTCAGGAGAGGAAGCAGAGACCGTCAGGAAAGGAAGCAGAGACCGTCAGGAGAGGAAGCAGAGACCGGCAGGAGAGAAGCAGAGACCAGCAGGAGAGGAAACAGAGACCGGCAGGAGAGGAAGCAGAGACCGTCAGGAAAGGAAGCAGAGACCGGCAGGAGAGGAAGCAGAGACCGGCAGGAGAGGAAGGTTCCGTTTCAATCCAGTTATCTCAGTCAGCTGCTCTGATTCGAGCGCCGTGCTTTTTAATTTTCAATAAACTGTTCTGCATGAGCTTCACATGCAGGGAGGACTGAGGGGACAACCAGGTGCCAACACTACCAGGGGCCAAAACTACCAGGGGCCAAAACTACAGGGGCCAAAACTACCAGGGGCCAACACTACCAGGGGCCAAAACTACCAGGGGCCAAAACTACAGGGGCCAACACTACCAGGGGCCAAAACAACCAGGGGCCAAAACTACAGGGGCCAAAACTACCAGGGGCCAAAACTACAGGGGCCAAAACTACCACGTGCCAACACTACCAGGAGCCAAAACTACCAGGGGCCAACACTACAGGGGCCAAAACTGCAGGGGCCAACACTAATGGGACCCGGACCTGCAGGGACTGAATGTCCAACAGAAAAACCTAAAACTATAACGCCTCAAAAACACCGACAAGAGACATGAAGTGACTCGAGAGAAAACAGAGAACACATGAAGACATGCAAAGTAACACAACACGACTTCAAGGAGATGCAAAGCCACTAGAAGTGAACGAACAAGAAGGAAATCAAAACAGCTGCACAGACACAAAGCTTCTACTGAAAGATGCAAAACGACTTAGAAAGGTGTAAAACAGCTACAAAGAGACACTAAAGGTGCATTTCCACTGCAGCGCGCAGCACGGTTTAAGCGTGCCGTGCCAAACCAGGCCCGTTTTTAGTTGCGTTTCCACTAGGCGTAGTTCCGGCTAACAGGTACTTTTTCACCTTTTTTCTGGCTCTCCAAAATCGAGGTTCTTTCCGGGCCAACAAGCGGGCGGAGTATGCTAAACTAGAGACGGCTCGGGGGCTACAACTACAACAAGATGAGCATATGTGACCGTGATTTAATGGTAATACACGTTTCTAAATGATGCCGAAGTAACAACATACTGATACCGGTTAGTAAACACCATGAATTAATGCTTTGACAAGTCTGCAGACAGACGGCAGGAGAAACACCTTTTAAAGTGCGTGTTTTCTGAATGGAGATCGGCTAAGCTAACGTTGTATATGCTCCGTCCACACTCACAACAACGGCCTACAGACAGAAATAAAGCAGCGACTGTATTCTCCATGACACAGACAGGCTGTGGTTTGGACTTGTTTCACTTCTGTCTAGTTTCTGAACAGATATGAGGAGCTGTGAGCTCTGAGGGCTAACAGCTAACGGCTTAACTGTAATGCAGGGGTGGGGAACCTCCGTAACCCGGGGGGGGGGGGGGGGAGTGGTGCTAGTGGACTAAATGGCGGATAAATTGTGCCGCATTTGCGCTTCAGATGAGGAGGTGAGGCCCCCTCATAACTGCATGGACCCGTATGGCACAACACAACTCAGACTGGCTTACCTGCACGTCAATCAAGTGGCAAATGCCAAAGTAAGGAGGATGATAGGCATGAATGCCATGTGATCTACCCACACTACCTTTGCGATCGACGTATTGGGCACCCCTGCTTTAAGATATTAAATTCAAGATATTTAAAAAAAAGAACACCTTATTTTTTACACTTTCAAAGACGTTTAAAAGACGGATTTTTTAACAATTAAAAACGTCTTTTTTGTGCTTTTTAACACTTTTTCAAGGCTCTGCAGAACCGTACTGTAAGAAGAGGCCTTCAAGTCTTAATACATGATAATTTAACTTTTTTAGCACAGCATTAAAAACTTGAGACATGCACTTACATTTTTATATCCAAAAATTCCCAAAAATGTACAAACTGGCAGCCCCCCCTCTCTATGTTTTAATATATTATATCGCATCAGGCCTCAAGACTTAGGGTACAGTAATCAGTGGAGAAAACATCAGCTGTTTCCACTTACACACACACACACACACACACACACTCACACACACACACACACCACACACACACACACACACACACACACACACACGCGCATACACACAGTTGTGACTCTGATTAAATGACCTTATTGCTTCAGACTGACTCAGTGTCTCCGAGCATCTGACCCAATTACATGAAGTCTGTCATGAGGTCCGGAGGTTGTGAACTCACTTCGGTCACTTCGGGTCACTCAAAGGATTCACACTGTAATATATATAGCATTTCTGAATAAAGCATTTTCATTTTTTTTCTAAATTGCTGACTTTTTCCTTAAAATTCTGACTTTATTTTTCGAAAAGACAACTTTTTTATTATTTTCTGAAAACCTGAAAATGATGACTTTTTTCTGAAGAACTGAAAATTATGACTTTTTTCAGAAAATCTCAAAATTCTGACTTTTACTAAAAATTCTCAACATTCTTTTTTTAATTGTTCTCAATATTCTAACGTTTTCTTAAAATTCTGACTTTTTCTCTAAATTCTAAATTATTTCTCAACATTTAAAAATTGTTCTCAATATTCTAAATTGTTTCTGAAATTCTCAAATTCCAGTTTTTTTCCCTCAAAATCCAGATTTGTTCTCATATCAGATGTTCCTGTCCTCCTGCAGTCAGTAACAGAAGAAGCTGTAAACCATCCCATCAGCTCAGAGAAGCCTTCATTTAACGGTCTGTCCTGATTCAATCACAGAACTCTGTTCCCATGGAGACGAAGAGCAGCTTCACTTCATCACATTATACTTTAACAGGAACCAGGTAGAGAGGAGACGCTTTAGATTTAGATGATGAGTTAATCATGTGAAGTAAAGGAATACATGAAACAAACTGACTCTATTTCAGAATACAATAAAAGATCAAATATAATTAAAATATTTCTATCAACAAAAGATTAAGTGAAATGTCCAATAAAAGATGTATTTAACATAAGACAAGGAAAATAACAGGCTAGAATAAATCCTCCAATAAAATATAAAAAAATAATTAAAATATTTTAGTCAAAGAAATTACAGAAAAATAATAACAAGTATTTTGTATAAACTTAAGAACTTAAAATAAAACATCAATGATAGATAAAGAATTAAAATAGAAGTAGGTCTCTTAGTGCAGTTTTATCTCAGAAATGTTATATATTATATGTTTAAATCCAGAGGTAGTAAATATGCTAACTGCAGTTGGTTCCAGTAAAGAGTTGAGCTTGCTCTGATGACTTGGCTTCAAAGCAGAGGTCTCAGAGCAGCTCTCTGGCCTGTGATAATGACCTTAATGTGAGTCTGATGTTCCCATGAGAGCGGACCCTCTCCCCGGACCTCCTGATGGGATTATCACGCCTGTTACTGTCAACGTGGAGCTCAAGGTCAGACACAGTTACACATGAGAGAACACGAGAGAACACATGAGAGAACACATGAGAGAACATGAGAGAACACATGAGAGAACATGAGAGGAACCAAGAAGAACCACATGAGAGAACACAAGAGAACACATGAGAGAACATGAGAGAACACATGAGAGAACATGAGAGGAACCAAGAAGAACCACATGAGAAAACACGAGAGAACACCAGAGTTACACATCAAGAACTACATGAGAGAACATGAGAGGAACACATGAGAGAACATGAGAGGAACCAAGAAGAACCACATGAGAGAACTCGAGAGAACACATGAGAGAACATAAGAGAACACATGAGAGAACATGAGAGAACACGAGAGAACACATGAGAGAACATGAAAGAACACATGAGAGAACACATGAGAGAACACATGAGAGAACACATGAGAGGAACCAAGAAGAACCGCATGAGAGAACACGAGAGAACACCTGAGTTACACATCAAGAACTACATGAGAGAACACATGAGAGAACATGAGAGGAACCAAGAAGAACCACATGAGAGAACACGAGAGAACACATGAGAGAACATGAGAGTTACACATCAAGAACTACAGGAGAGAACATAAGAGAACACATGAGAGAACATGAGAGAACACGAGAGAACACATGAGAGAACACATGAGAGGAACCAAGAAGAACCACATGAGAGAACACGAGAGAACACATGAGAGAACATGAGAGAACACATGAGAGAACATGAGAGGAACCAAGAAGAACCACATGAGAGAACACGAGAGAACACATGAGAGAACAGGAGAGAACACATGAGAGAACATGAGAGGAACCAAGAAGAACCACATGAGAGAACACGAGAGAACATGAGAGAACATGAGAGGAACCAAGAAGAACCACATGAGAGAACACGAGAGAACACATGAGAGAACATGAGAGAACACATGAGAGAACATGAGAGAACACATGAGAGAACACATGAGAGAACATGAGAGAACACATGAGAGAACATGAGAGAACACATGAGAGAACATGAGAACACATGAGAGAACATGAGAGGAACATGAGAGAACACCAGAGTTACACATCAAACCACATGAGAGAACAATGAGAGGAACACATGGAGAACACCAGAGTTACACATCAATAACTACATGAGAGAACATGAGAGGAACACATGAGAGAACACCAGAGTTACACATCAAGAACCACATGAGAGGAACACATGGAGAACCACATGAGAGAACCACATGAGAGAACACATGAGAGGAACACATGAGAGAACACATGAGAGGAACACATGAGAGAACACCAGAGTTACACATCAAGAACCACATGAGAGAACACATGGAGAACCACTGGAGAGAACACATGAGAGAACACATCAAGAACTACATGAGAGAACATGAGAGGAACACATGAGAGAACACCAGAGTTACACATCAATAACTACATGAGAGAACATGAGAGGAACACATGAGAGAACACCAGAGTTATACATCAAGAACCACATGAGAGAACATGAGAGAACACCAGAGTTACACATCAAGAACCACATGAGAGGAACACATGGAGAACCACATGAGAGAACCACATGAGAGAACACATGAGAGGAACGCATGAGAGAACACATGAGAGAACATGAAGAACCACATGAGAGAACACATGAGAGAACACCAGAGGAACACATAAGAGAACATGAAGAACCACATGAGAGAACACATGAGAGAACACCAGAGGAACACATGAGGGGAGGCGTGTGGCTCAGTGGATAGAGCGTTTGTGTTGGGATCAGGTTCAAACCCCACTGCAGTCAGCATGTCGTTGTGTCCCTGAGACACTTCACCCCAAACTGCTCCTGTGGGGATTGCCCACAGTATTGAGTATGTAAGTCGCTTTGGATAAAAGCGTCTAACAAGTGACATCACATGAGAGAACACATGAGAGAACACCAGAGGAACACATGAAGCACCGGAGAACATGAGAGGAACACATGAGAGAACACCAGAGGAACACATGAAGCACCGGAGAACATGAGAGGAACACATGAGAGAACACATGAAGCACCGGAGAACATGAGAGGAACACATGAGAGAACACATGAAGCACCGGAGAACATGAGAGAACACCAGAGGAACACATGAAGCACCGGAGAACATGAGAGGAACACATGAGAGAACACCAGAGGAACACATGAAGCACCGGAGAACATGAGAGGAACACATGAGAGAACACCAGAGGAACACATGAAGCACCGGAGAACATGAGAGGAACACATGAGAGAACACCAGAGGAACACATGAAGCACGACGGAGAACATGAGAGGAACACATGAGAGAACACATGAAGCACCGGAGAACATGAGAGGAACACATGAGAGAACACATGAAGCACCGGAGAACATGAGAGAACACCAGAGGAACACATGAAGCACCGGAGAACATGAGAGGAACACATGAGAGAACACCAGAGGAACACATGAAGCACCGGAGAACATGAGAGGAACACATGAGAGAACACCAGAGGAACACATGAAGCACCGGAGAACATGAGAGAACACCAGAGGAACACATGAAGCACCGGAGAACATGAGGAACATGTATCTACGTGCTGTTTAAATACGGCGCCGTAAAGCGCTGCATGATATCAACCTTTTGAAGAATATTGATTTATCTGTTGGCAGTAAAAGTGCTTCTGATTCTGATTTAAAGACTTTGTGTAAAGGAATGTTTTTACTTGAATTGATTGCATTTATTTATTTCTGGTCCTTATTTATTCTGGTGAATTCTGATTATTTAATATTTCTTTTTAATCTTTTTAGATTGTTAATTTAATTTTATGATTTATATTTGAGCAATTGTTTAAACATGAATAGTTAAAATCACACAGAAAAGCATTGCAAGTTAAATCTATAAATATGAATACATCTTAAGTTTGAAGACATGTACTGAGCTTATAGATGACTACTAACAAAGAACCAACAAACGATAGAATCTATAAAATAAATGAATCTTTTATAAAGAAATTATTTAAATAAATGTTTGTATTAAATATTTGTATTTAGCAAAATGCTGCTCTTGCGTTGTCTGCTGCTCTGGAAGATGTTTCAATAAAGTTGTTGAATTGAACTCCTTATGCTTCTGCTCATTATCTCAATCTTTATTTATTCATATCGCATTTAGAACAACCTCAGAGACCAAAGTGCTGAACAGAGAACACATAGAATCACACAAAACGAGTCAAATAATTAAACAATAATAATTAAAAACAAGATAAAAAGCACTAGAAACATACAAACACATATAGAAATGTCAACTAGTATTAATTAAGAATGCACAAGATAAGACAAGACTTTATTTATCCTGAAGGAAATGGTTACATAAAACTGTACAGAGCAGCAAAGAGAGCAATTCAATATCTACAGGAAACAGACGGTCTCATAATGAATGTAAATATTAACAGTAGTGCAAAAAAACGTAGTGGCAGATATGTCATTGCACGTTATCATAGCACATTATTAATAATAATAATAATAATAATATTGCACATGTTATAGCAGCGAGTGTTAATACAGTATGCATTTAAACTTCTCATCCTGAGTACCCACAGTGCTGTAACAGAGTCTCAGTAACACTTCAGTCATCTCAGGACGGGTTCCTCTGCAGGTTTCTTTTTCTTTTTTCTTCTGTTGATGCATTAGGAGGCGTGCCGTGCCGGGCCGGGCCGGGCCGGGCCAACAGTCTCAGAGGCTCCATGTGATCCTGCAGGGGGTGTCGCTCTAAAAAAACACTTTCCCTCCATCCAGGCAGCATTTGAGAGCTTCTCTTGCTCCGCTGCAGACACAGGATTTAGCTTTTTCCTCCGCTGCTACCTTTTGGGATATTTCCATTACCGGACAGTGACGGGCTGCTGCGGCATGGGCGACGCTCAGTCTGCGCACCGCGACGCTGAAGCGGCAGAGGAGCGGAGCGGGGACGCGCGGGACGATGAGCAGGAAACTGGAGACAAGGTATCTGATCATCACTCACTCAAACACTGCTGTGATGCTGCAGAAAACCCTTCACTGCCTCATTGATCTGTTCGGAAACCGGAGGCAAGGTATCTGTAATAACAGTCCTTTATGCTGTATAATGACCGCATGTCATGGAGTGTAATAAGGTATCCGTAGACCTTTCTATGAGACAACTTTGTTTACCTAACAGGTCTTTAGCCATGGTACATACATACATACTTCAAGACATACTCAGTATCACTCTGCGCCACATCAGTAACATCCTGATATCTGATCATCACTCACTGAAACACTGCTGTCATGCTGCAGAAAACCCTTGACTCTCTCATATCTGCAGTGGTGATGTCCAGCATGCAGCACTACTGGTGTTAAAGCTCTTATTTAGCTAGAAGCAGTCAGTGTTGTGCAGAGTAGAAAGGCTGAGGCTGGGTGTTGTTGCTGCCAGCAGGACAGAGCAGCTGCCAACACATGCATTGACCCTGAGATGTGTTTAAAGCTAAGTCCTTGCATGTTTGGGTAAACTGCATCGAGCACATGAGGCTACTTTTATTCAGGTGTCTTTCTAAAAGTAGCTGACTCTTATTCTGTGGAATTGAAGGAGCTAAATATGCTTTCCTGACTTGTCTATGTCAGTTTGAACCTGCTGGAGCCCCTTTTCATGGTTTCATTGATGCAGAGCAATTTGCATTTACCGTCAAAAGGGAGAAAGTGTGCAGAGTGATGACCTCTCCTCTGAGGAACCTGAAGCCCTGGGGAGATCTGGGGTTCCTCTCTCATCGATGTGTTGTTCTGCAGGTCACATGAGAGCAGGAAGTCAGAGACAGCACTGAGAGGAGGGAAGCAGCCGTAATGTGTTGGGAGTGATCAACACGAGATTGTGATTTCACAGCACTTGACCCTTTGAGACGGGCGATAACACGATTAGGAAGCAGGAGGCCGTCGTTTCACGCTCACACATCGCATGTTCCAGGGCTTTGTTTTCCAACCTTAACTCCAGTGAGGGTGGACGAAAGTATTCCAGTATCATGTTTGTGATACTCTCAAAAACACTGCATTGATTTTAACTTAGTTTACATGCAAAGTATCAGAATGGGGATCAGGTGGCAGTGAGAGGATGAGATGGATTCTGCAGAGTCTGTTATGACAAAAAATGCATAAAAATAAAATGTTGCCGAGTCAAATGTCTTTGCATGACGGTGTTTTGTTACAATAAGACAAAGAGATATCTAAAAATATTAGTTTGCATACAGTATCACATTTTTTAAGGGTGTTTGCACCTTTTTTGTTACAAATTTAAAATACTTTAAGACATTCTTAATACCAGGGCTAACCCTAACCCCCCAAAAAATACCAACACTGCAGACAGACGAATCAAAAGACTAGAAAGCAGTAAATATTGTTTTTAAGTTAAATTACATTTGGGAAAACTGACATATATAAATGCATTCAAATGTAGTTTTTCTGGGTTAAAAGGCGTACTACTAGCCAAGTCTACACAACAATTTTAACATGCAAACAAATTGGTTTTGGGCGTTGCAGAAATGATCATTGTTGTCGGGAAAATACCGTTAAAATAAAACCGGAAAACGGATTACTTTATTTTATCCGTTCCTAAAATTCCAGAAATGTTTGGAAACATTCAGGGTTTGAATATGAAAATCTGCGAGGCCAAATGTACTCATGATGCATATGTACTTTGTGTTTTCTAAATACATTTAAGAAGTACTTGATGAGTGATATTCTTCTCACACTGGATATTTATATTTACTGTAATATCCCATTCCTTACACACTTAATGTTAATAATATTCTGCTTTATATTGCGTCCAAAGCCCTTCAATCGTGTTTTATTCGTCAGATAGTTTATAGATTTTTTATCTTCACGGTTAACGTGTATATTTTCTACATTTTGAATGTAGTCTAGTCTTTCATTACATTACATGACATGTCACTTGTTAGACGCTTTTATCCAAAGCGACTTACATACTCAGTACTGAGGACAATCCCCACAGGAGCACTTTGGGGTGAAGTGTCTCAGGGACACAACGACATGCTGACTGCAGTGGGGTTTGAACCTGAGCTCCCCTGAGCCGAGCACCAACGCTCTATCCACTGCGCCACAGCCTCCCCTTTCTATTTCTACTTATGTGCAATGCCTTGTCTTTTATGCTGCTGCAACGCAAACATTTCCCAATTTCGGATCCATAAAGTACATCTTATCATCGTGCAACGTTTCTAAGTTTGGTCGTTTTTCCCTAAAACTCAACAGCTTGAGACTGAAAACAAAGTGCAGCCTGTTCCCAGATCAGAGTTAGGCGAGGTGCGTGCATTTTAAATGTTGAGTGGAAAATCAGCTCACAGCCTCAAGAATCACATTATGCACTTTGATCTTCAGGCATGCAGTCGTTTAATCAGTTTATTTAGGGAACAAGCCTTGATTTAATTCTACATTTAAGGCTGATGTAACTCATGATGATGCATCGCTTCTCACTGGTTATCATTCAAAACATGTAAAAACGTTGGCTAGGATTAATCTTCCGTATCAATGTCCAACACGGTCTTAGCAGGTATTAGCAGATTTCTGTGTGGCTGTCTTATAATTGTGTTTCCACATTATTAAGGAACATGTTCTCCGTGTTCCCTGCTCAGACTAATCTGGATCAGAACTGGATATTTGGACATTTAGGGTTATTTAACCGTGAGACTCCCATCAGACCCACTCACTGCTGACTGGACTGTATTGTTGGGACTCAGAAGAGGATTTTGCAGCCCCAGTTAATCCATATTTGTTCACGGAAGTCCAAATTCTGATGGATTTGTTTCATTTTTCTCTAGATTTGAGCCCACGAGCAAAAACTCATACCACACATTTAGATATTCACAATACCAGTTAAATAACACGATTACCCATACCCAATGTAAGGATTGAATTAAAAGATCATGAAAGAAAGGATTGGATATTCATCTTAATATTTGTTTTGATTGGCTTCAGTTGTTCTAATGATGAATTACAAGCTGCTTAGAGCTAGTTTAAGAAAGCAATCATAATTCCCTAATATCGATTTAATATAACTGTGATACAAGTCCCTTTTAAAAGGATTTAATCAAGTTCCTCCCCAGAAACTACGTTTGTCAGGGGTCAAACATTGATTAGCTCTCCTGCAGATTACAAGACACATTTTCCATGTTACAATATCAGGGTGAAGAATAGGTTGCATTTTGAAGATCTCCCAGGGAACTGGTTTCCAAACACAGTTTCTATTGATCCCAGGAAAAAAGGATATTGTTAGTCTCGAGCAGTGTTGGTCAAGTTACTTCCAAAATGTAATACAGTACATATTACTTATTACTGTCTCTGAAATGTAATGAGTTACACTACTTTTATATTACTTTTGAGTTACTTTACCAAAATAACCGCAAAAGAATGGCTAGGTATTTAAATTCTAAAATGTAGTTTAGTGCAGCTCATTATACATCCAGTGAAGGGCGATGTGGTATAGCATAACCACTGTGTAGGCCATTAAGGCTACTAACAACTGTCATTACACGGCTTAGTTGAATACTCGATTCTGATTGTAAAGTCTTAACATGTGACACGTTGTTAATACAGAAGTACAGACCACTGTCAAGGACTATAATGAAGGTTGCTAAGGAGGATCAAGAAAGAGAAAGGAAAAGAGTTAAAAGACGGAGCGCTGGACGTCAGATAAATCACCAGAAGAAGGCAGAGAGGAAGTAAACAATAACAGGACACAGAATGGGCTCTGTAGTTTGTTTAGTGTGGCCGTGTAATAAACGGGATGATGTGCAGCGAGGCGGTCCTTATGGGGAAAAGAACACCCGACAGGCTGATCAGGGAACCAGATCTAGATCAGCCTGAAGGGTAAACACCAGGCTTACTAATCTACCCGCACAATTTCTCTCTGGTGTCGGAATGTCTCGCGATGTTTGTAAATTCTTAAAAAACAAAACACCATTTAATTTCGGGTTAAAATGTGTTGTAACTGCGTTACTGAGAGTTGTAACGGGTAGTATATTACCCACATTTCATTAGTAATGCGTTACATGACTTCGTTACAGCAAAAAGTAATACATTACTGTAACTCCGTTACTTTTGTAACGCATTACACCCAACACTGGTCTCGAGTCAATATTACAATATATATACAATATTATCTTTCCCAGAAAAGCAAAGATGCATTGTATGAATTCTTTGTGCTTTGTTCCAGCCTCATCAACAACGGACAGGTCTCTGAGATCAGTGGGAAAGCAGAAAGCTCGATAGCCGAAGTGAATGGTCTCTGTGAGGAGCAGATTCCTGCAGAGGGTAGGTTCTCTTTTACTATTACTGCTTATTACGATGCACACTTTCAGCAGCATTTCAACAGATGCATTAGTATTTGTTTTACAGCTGATAGAGTTTCATCTCAGTCATCAGTCTCGTACAGCTCTTTGCATCCAACTATTTTAATATTTAATCTCTTTCCTGGTTTAGCTTTCCTTTCACCAGAGAAGGATGATTCAGAAACAGAAAAGCCACTCAAAGAAGAAGAAACACCTTTAGAAAATGTTGAAATAAGTGAAAAGGAATCTCCTAATGAAGCTGATGAAGACGTACCTATGGAAATAATTGAAATGGATGCAAAGCAGAATGATATAAATGAAAGTTTCAGGAGATTTTTCAGCAACATTGGTTTGAAGTTGACGGTAAAGAGTGGCTCAGGTGACGTAGCATCAGATGACACCGACGTGGAAGACCCAAACAGACCAGAAGACGTTGAAGATACAACAAAGGAAACCACAAGTGAGAATCCTGAAGAAAATACTGATCTGAACATGGCTCAGGAGACGTATGACAATGATTCAACAACATGTCCTACCCTGACTGACGTTACACCGGAGGACGCTCCACAAAATGCGGAGGAGAAAACAACAGAAACCAAAGAGGAAGTTGAATCTGATTATGTAGATGCAGAAATGCCTGTAGAAGAAGATACACAGCAGGATGCCACACCTGAAGAAGAACCAGAATCTCCTTCTGGTCCTGAAGAGGCGGAGGTCGTGTCTCCAATCAAAAGATTTTTCACTACTGGAATCTTTTCTGGACTACGGAAGAAAAAGAAGCTTCCAGAAGAGGAGACAGCTGACAAAGAACTGGAGGACCTGGGGAAAAAGGAGGTCGTAGAGACGGCAGAACAAACTGAACAAGACCAACAACAGGATAAAGAGGACATTAGTGATGGTGTCGAAGCAACTGCAGTTGAGACAGAACATAAAGAACTGAAAGGGGATAAGATGCCTGCAGCTCAGATCCCGGATCCTCTGACCATCATCGTCACTGAGCCTGAAATCCTGAGTTCTCAAGAGAAGGAAAAAGTTCAAGCAAGTCCTCTGAAAAGGCTGTTTTCAGGTTCTAGTTTAAATAAACTACCCAGGAAGCAAAGGAGCAGGAGATCAAGTGATGCAAGGATGTCTGACTCTGGAGAACATGTTTCTGATAAAGTCATATCATCGATCATCGATCAGTCAGTTGAGAATCAGAAAGGAGAAGTTTGTGCACAATCGTCTGCAGAAGAGGAGGAAGGTGCATGGGCTTCCTTCAAAAAACTGATGACTCCCAAAAAGCTCAGGAAGAGACCGTCAATTAGTAATGAAGAGACTAAAATCAAAAGTTTAGTCGAAGAATCAAAGCCAGTTGAAGGAGGGCAAATATCAGATCACAGCACAGAAGAAGGCAACAAACGAAAAGATGCTGTTTCATGGGAATCTGTTTTGTGTGGATCTGGAAGGAGAAGAATCCGTAAAACATCCGACTCTGAGGAGGAACGCCTCAAAATAATAACGATAAAAACAAGCAAGACACTGCATCTAAAGGTGGCGCAGAATCAGGGCTCGAAAGCTCTCATGAGGTTGATGAAAGTGTAAGTCCTTCAGAGGGGGATGCAGGGTCCACATGGAAATCATTGAAAAGACTTGTCACCCCGAAAAGGAAATCAAAGGACGAAGATGAGAGCAAAGACGGAGTACAATCTGATAGTGAATCTACTCAAGATGAGTCCTCCTTCTCAATAAAGAAACTCCTACCTGGCAGAAAGAAGAGAAAGTCTACCGAAAAGCATGACCAAGTATCTTCAGACGAGGCGGATAAGGACGTTGCTTCAGAAGATGAAGACTCGGAAACACCAGCTATTGTTCCTTTGTCTGAGTTTGATATAGTTGAGACAGCCGTTCAAATACAAACACAGGTAGACATAGAGAGGCGTATTCCCAAGGACGCAGACCATGAAGTCCAGCGAGACCTCCTTGATCAGAACGCCGAGCCAGTCCTACAGGGGGTCGGTCTGCAAGCTGAAGCAAACAAAGTCCAAGACAAGGAAGATGCTTTAGAGAGTAAGGCGCCTACAAATCCTGCTACAAATGAAGAATCTGATGACACAGAATCACTCAGTAAACCACAGCTCAGTGACATCCCAGAGGAGGCCACCCCAGCTTCTGTCACAGAGGATGTAGCTAGAGATGACACTATCGCAGAGGACCTGATAGAGATCACATCCGAGGCCATTACTGCACCAGAGCCTTTGGACATCACCAAGGAGGATGAAACTGAAATGATCTCTGCAGTTTCCCAGTTATCTTCAGAGTCTTCGAAAACATCTGGCAACACGACACCAGTTCCAGCCGAATATGTCGTGAAGGAAACAGATGCACTTCTGTATCAGGTTGTTGAAACCATTTCGATTAGCCCAAAGGAAGTTCCAGTTTGTTCAGATGATGTGAGATCTGATAGAGTGGTTGTTTCCGTCTCGCATCAAATAATGGACACAATTGTAAAGAAAGGGCAGACAGTTCTTGAAATACACAAAGGATTAGATGTAACTGACAGTAACCCAGATCTAGATGTAGAAGAACTGGAAGCAGTTGACAAACTTACAGCTAGCGCCCAAACAGAGAGCATATCTGAAGTCAATGACTCTGTTTCCACAGAGATCGTATCTGAAGTTCATACAGAGGAGTTTGACACTGCTGATATTGCTTTGGATGATGTACATGAGGTTGATGTTACACATCCGGAACAAAGCCTTAAAGAACTAGAAAGTATTGATGAGATCTATCAGCTGGGGGAATGCCTATCAGCTGCTTCTACAGATATATTCCCTCCAGGTGAAGAAATTGTCCTGGAGGAAGGATCTCTAGTTGAGGCACATCTAACTGAAACAGAGCCCCCAAAGAATGACCCTCAAGTAGCAACTGGAACAGAAGCTGAGGAAACCAGGGATGAGGCTATGGAGCAGGAAGTCCAATCTCTGACAGAAAAGAAAGATCTTATTCACAATGTCACCGATCAAATTCAGGTTGAGGATAAAGATGAACCACCAATAGAGGCCAAGGAGAAGCAGGAGTTGGATCCAGAGGAGAGTAGTGTTCAATCCCCTGAAAAGGACATTATATCAGAAGACATACCAGCAGCGGAAACACATGAACTCAAAGAGGAAACATTGCCCCTTACTGAGGTCAACGTTGAGCCAGAGAAGGAAGATGAACTAGAAACAGATGTTCAAGAACAGGAAGCATCAGAAGCTCTGCAAACCTCCACATTGGTTTCAGAGGAGGGCAGTGATCAATCACCAACAGAGGAAGTAAAATCAGAGGACTTTCCTGAAGCAGAACCTGTTACAGATCAACTCAAACAGACAGAAGAGTGTCTCGCTGAAGTCAGTGTTGAGCCAGAAGAACCAAAAGAGGATTTATTACCTCTAACTGAAGGCAATCTTGAGCAAGTTGAGGCTTCCAGAACATTTGAAGAAGTATTAGAAGCTGAAAAAGCATCTGCATCAGCTTCAGAGGTAGGTAGTCTACTTTCTCTTGAAAAGCAAGAAATACCAGGGGATATTTCAGCAGTGGAAGCAGTTACAGATGAACCCAAAGCGGAAACAATACCTTGCACTGAAGACAATCTTGAGCCAGTGGAATGCCAAAACCAATGATGAAACACCAAAAGTATTAGAGGTTGCTCAAGCACCTACATTCGAACCGCCAGAGGTCAGTGTTCAATTGCTTGAGAACGACATCATATCAGAGGATGTCCCGAACCACAGAAAGTTATAGATGAAGCCAAAGAAGAGACACTACCTTGCACTGAAGCCAATCTTGAGCCTGCGGTTCCTTCCACAACTCAAAATGTTCAAGAATCAGTAGTATTACCAGCTGTTCAAGTACCCACATTAGATTTAGAGGCAGGTTGTCTTCAATCACTTGAAAAAGAGGTAATATCCGAGGATGTTTCAGGTGAAACTAAAGAGGAAACAATACCTTGCTCTGAAGCCAATGTTGAGCCAGTTGATGCTCCCAAAACAAGTGAAGAACCAGAAGTATTACCAGCCATATTAGGTTCGGAAGACGTAATAGAAACAATTCCTCTAAATAAAGACAATACTGAGTCAATGGAAACGCCAGAAACTGAACATGATCAAGAAGAAGAACTACTACAAGCTGTTCAAGCATCTAGATCAGATTCAGAGGTTGGTAGCCCTATATCACTTGAAAAGGAAGTAGTGTCAGAGGATATTCAGGAAGCAGAAACCGTTACAGAGGAACCTAGAGATGAGACAATAACTCCCCTTACTGTCACTTCTGAGCCAGTGGAGGCTTCGAAAACTGGAGATATTCAAGAACCAGAAGAATTTCAAGCTGTAAAAGAAGCAACATCTGATTCAGATATGGGTAGCATTCCATCAATTGAAAAAGAGGTAGTATCTGAGGATGTTCGTGAACAAAAAACAATATCAGATGAACCCAAAGAGGAAACAAAACCTTGCACTGAAGCCGATAGTGAGGATACTTCCAAAACAGTTGGACAACAAGAAATATTAGAAGCTGTAGAAACACCTGTATCAGATTCAGAGGTGGGTAGCCCTCAATCGTTTGTAAAGGAGGTTATCTCAGAAGATATTCCAGTAGTGGAAACAGATAAAGATGAACCCAAACAGGACGATGAAGTTGAGCCGGAAGAAAGACTACCAGAGGAAGCTGCCATAACTGAACATGTCCAAGAACCAGAAGTACTACCATCTGATTCAGAAGCTATAGTGACGGAAATAAAAGCTGATGAAGGAACATCAATGGATGTGAAGGAGGTCCTAGAAGATATTGAGGGAGGTAATGCTCAGGAGGAGATATTAATAGAAGGCGTTCCAAAACCAGACGTTGACCATGTCATTGCTTCAGTTACAAATGGGATTGAAAGTGAAGTTGTGGCCCAACTGGATACTTCTTTAGAGACTGCAGAGGATCAGAAAACAGGAATTATCCCAAAGGATGTCGTGGTTGAGCAGGAAAACTGCGTACCTGAAGTTGTAGACGAGTCACAAACATTGACAGCAGTTTCTGTATCCCTTGTTATTGAGGAAACAAGTGTTCAGGTCCTGGAAAAGACCGTATTAACCGAACAACCCCCAGCGCTGTGTGAAGACACCGCTAAAGTTACCAATGAACCAAACCATGAAGTGCAGCTCGGTGCAGTGCAAGCCACTGTTGAGACAGAAAAAGAATGTGAACTTCCAGGCACTGAGACAAAAAATGCATTTGAGCATGCAGTCGTGGCGCAAGTAGTCGTATGCAAAGATGCCTCAGTTGCAATACCTGATGTGTTGGTACAGAAACGATCAGCTATCCCTGAACCCTCGATCAGTAAAGTGGCATATGAGCAAGTGTTCAAGGATGAGTTAGAGACTTCCACACCGTTACTGAAAGATAAAGCAGATGAGAAAGTAGAGGGAGGCAGCGTGGTGGTAATGATGCATGTGCCATCTGTCGAGTTTGAGGACAATCACAGAATTCAAGTGCAGGTGGTGGACGTTGATGTAGAATCAGCCGAGACAATTCGGGACTCAGTGCTAGAGGTAGGCGTCACAGAAGTCAAGGAAGTCATCGATATTTGTCATGAAACAGTCACAAAGGTAGAGGACCTCTCAGCAACTCCAGAGATTGAAGAGGAACTAACTAATGAGGAACTCAAGTTGACCATTGAAGAAGTTGTTCCACACGTAAAGGAAAACTTACCAGAACCTGAATCAGTGGTGGAACAAGAAGGCGTAAATCCGCCAGAAGCTGTCAAAGAAGTGGTTCAAGGTGAAGTTGAGGCCCCAAAAGCAATGGAGGATAATAGTGAAACATTTAGAGAAAGACAAGAAGAAGCACCTACTGTTGTCAGTGATGTCTCTGCACCTGAACAAGTATCCAAGGATCTTGTTCCAAATCAACCGGAGAGTTCAGATACCTCCATCATTGAACAAGAACAGGATTTGGAGGAAACTAAAGTTGAACAGGAAAGATGCAAAGCAGGGGTTGTAGTAGAAGAGGTCAAATTGGATCAAATAATTCATGAGGAAGCTCAAATGATCCAGAGTCCGATTGTAACACATGGTAACGCTGGAATAGCTACCCCACAAAACACTGAGATCATCTCGTCAACAAGTAATGTCATTGAATCTCCTTCAAGTGTTTCCATTGAATTCAAACTCAACATACAGTACAGACGAGCGAGTTCACAAGCTCCAGACGTGTCGGAGGTCGGCGTTCAGGCAGTGGAGGAACCTGTGAATCAAATACAAAAAGATGAGAACGAGATACAGATAAAAGAGAGTGCTGTTCAGGCAACAGAAATCACAGAACCAGCGTTAGCCTCAGATTCAACAGAAAGAGCCGTCATCACGACTCCTCCTGTCCTCCTGGATATTAACATCCAAGCAATGGAAACTGTAGAAGCGCTGGAAGAAATCAAACCAACAGAGAGAGGGACCTCTAGTGTCCGGGTGGCAGAAACCATACAACCTGTGAAGCAAACCGAGAAAAGAGGAGTGTCCCAAAGTCAGCCGGTTATCTCTGTAGCTTCTGCCCAACAAGTGGAGGAGCCAGTCAAAGCAAAGGAGGAGGAACATGAGCAGGATGTGTGGATGGATGCGGAGGAAGACATTCGGGAGGAAACCGAGGTGCCGCGTAAAGAGGAGGAGGAATTTCTGGAGCCTTGCAAAGGAGACGAGGAAGAGGAGAAGGCAGGAATTGAGTTAGAAATGGCTCCTAATGGAAAGACGGAGGAGGAAGAACGTCATCTGGAAACGCACAAAACAGTTGAGGTGGAGAGTGATGAAGATTTCGCTGTTGCACTCGAGAGTCCTGACCCCGAAACTGTGAGCGTCACCACGATGTAGTGGGACTGATTTCCCCCAAATCCAGCGTCATTAACCAGGTGAGCCTCTCCAGTTACTTGTGATTTCTTAAGATTGACACCATTGCAGTTTTTTTTACTCTACCTTTTTAAACTCTTGAAACTGCTAAAACGCACATTAGCAAAATCAGAAATTCTTCATTTTCATGCAAATCCAACTCCAATTAAAAACCTTTATCTACAAACAGCTACAGTAATAGTAGTTGTCCATTAAGTCAAATCGTAGCACAACAGTGGATGGCATTACTGCATCACTTTGGCATATTTCATTTAACTTGAATAAAATAAACAATATGAAATACTTTACAGTGTTAAGGAGGCCTGCTCTGCTTTGTGTGGTGTCCCCTTCCCCGTTGTATAGGTTTTGTGTGCATGTAAATGGTCTGCAAAGGCCAAAATCCCAAAGTCATATTCTCCTTTTATGGTTATTATGTTTTAAGTGTTAACCATTGGGTGTTTATATCTGGCATTTTGCCGTGTGCAAACATTTGAACATACGAAAGACAGGAAAGACCTCATTTTGTCCACTTTTACTGCAAAAAGATGAATAACGGGCTCATTTTGGGTCATTTTGAAAGACAAAAGTATAAAAGCAATCGTAAAAAATTACTGTGAAAGCATGCATTACATTTAATGCAATGTCAAACTTCTTTAAATACCATGCTCCTCTTACCTCTCTCTGCAGGTTGGACTATCAAAGAGGACGACGTTTTCAAAAAGCCTTTGAAGAGTTTCACCGACAGCGGCAGAAAAACAGGAAACTGCATTTTGAAGCTTTTATTGACATCCAAAAATCTAAGTCTGTATGCAAGATCATTTTATCAATATGAATATCATATATAAGGGTGTGATGAAACAGAGGAGGGTGCTCGGCTCAGGGGGCCCGGTCAGGGGGCTCGGCTCAGGGGGCTCGGCTCAGGGTGCATGCAGAGTGAGTTTTATTACTAATCCTGTCTTTCTAATGATATAAATCATGATTTTGCAGATTTATCAGATGAATGTTTGTCTCACTTCAGCGCTTTAAATACATTTAAGTATTAATAAAAACATTAATGAATGTACCAGGACAAATCAGAGCATAGCAGTGTGTCCGTATATGTAGATATAAACCTTACATATTCATCACGTGTTCATAAAGTTTAAAAATCTATTAAAAACATGAATGTGATTTCTGCGGCATACTGTATATTATCTTGTACATAATGACTGTTTTAATGCTTTCAAATCCTTTTTAATCCACGGCTATTTCTACAGTGAGCATGACGAGAGCATGGCACGGCTTTGTTAATGAATATCTAATTAATTACACAACTTAATGAATGAGTGACGTTATAATCAGCCAAGCCTTAAACTCTGATGGCAGCTTGACCTCCCAGCTGTGTGTAAACCTTCTTATGAAAGACCTCGCTGCGGTTTGTCTCTGCTGATCTGTGACTAATCATAAACCTCATTATAAAGGTTTTATATTTACATAAATATAGGAGTGTTTTATGAATAAAATATGATTTTATTTGAATAAATCCATTCCTGTGTATTTCGACTTCCTTTGCTTTTTTTTCTTGGACATGGAAACTTTTGGTGATCATAAGTTAGCTTTAGATATTCTACTTAAGTCAAAGTAAGATATTTGCCAGATATTTAGATTAAGTCATAAATCTTTAGAGAATGATCTCATGCAAACGTTTAAGAAAATGCAGGTTTTACCCTTTAAATATTGAGATGTCATGCTTTGAATCAGTTTACATAAGAATCAGTGGGACACATTAAAACACTTTATTGCATCCTTTACAACACACAGCACTTGAGCAAAATAAATTAAAATATAAATCATTGCATATCTGATCTACTCTGATCTACTCTGATCTACTCTGATCTACTTTGATCTACTTTGATCTACTCTGATCTACTCTGATCTACTTTGATCTACTCTGATCTACTCTGATCTACTCTGATCTACTCTGATCTACTTTGATCTACTTTGATCTACTCTGATCTACTTTGATCTACTTTGATCTACTCTGATCTACTTTGATCTACTTTGATCTACTAATCACAGAGTAATTGGACACGTCGACAGAGACTCTTCAAAACGCCAGAAGAGAGTCGTAGGCTTTCGGACATTTTGTAGAACTGTTCCATGAGGCACCTTGTCTTCAGCAATGATCTTCAAGAGGGAAAATAGATGTGTGTGTGTGTGTGTGTGTGTGTGTTAGAATGTGTGTGTGTGTGTGTGTGTGTGTGTGTGTGTGTGTGTGTGTGTGTGTGTGTGTGTTAGAATGTGTGTGTGTGTGTGTGTGTGTGTGTGTGTGTGTTTATACTGAGCAGCAGGAACAGTAAGACATTCAAAATGTTCACGTCCACTTCTCGATTTCATTCCTTCCAGGAAAAATGAATCCAGAAATCATCTTTAGTGTCACTGAGAAAAAATACCTCTGTGTCCTGCAGAGATGATTCTCCTCCTCAGGTGATTCTCCTCCTCAGATGATTCTCCTCCTCAGGTGATTCTCCTCAGATGATTCTCCTCCTCAGATGATTCTCCTCCTCAGATGATTCTCCTCCTCAGATGATTCTCCTCCTCAGATGATTCTCCTCCTCAGATGATTCTCCTCAGATGATTCTCCTCAGATGATGATGATTCTCCTCAGATGATTCTCCTCCTCAGATGATTCTCCTCCTCAGATGATTCTCCTCAGATGATTCTCCTCCTCAGATGATTCTCCTCCTCAGGTGATTCTCCTCCTCAGGTGATTCTCCTCCTCAGATGATTCTCCTCCTCAGGTGATTCTCCTCCTCAGATGATTCTCCTCCTCAGGTGATTCTCCTCCTCAGATGATTCTCCTCCTCAGATGATTCTCCTCAGATGATTCTCCTCCTCAGATGATTCTCCTCCTCAGGTGATTCTCCTCCTCAGGTGATTCTCCTCCTCAGGTGATTCTCCTCCTCAGGTGATTCTCCTCCTCAGGTGATTCTCCTCCTCAGATGATTCTCCTCCTCAGATGATTCTCCTCCTCAGATGATTCTCCTCCTCAGGTGATTCTCCTCCTCAGATGATTCTCCTCAGATGATTCTCCTCCTCAGATGATTCTCCTCCTCAGATGATTCTCCTCCTCAGGTGATTCTCCTCCTCAGATGATTCTCCTCCTCAGATGATTCTCCTCAGATGATTCTCCTCAGATGATGATGATTCTCCTCAGATGATTCTCCTCCTCAGATGATTCTCCTCAGATGATTCTCCTCCTCAGGTGATTCTCCTCCTCAGATGATTCTCCTCCTCAGGTGATTCTCCTCCTCAGATGATTCTCCTCAGATGATTCTCCTCCTCAGATGATTCTCCTCCTCAGATGATTCTCCTCCTCAGATGATTCTCCTCCTCAGATGATTCTCCTCAGATGATTCTCCTCCTCAGATGATTCTCCTCAGGTGATTCTCCTCCTCAGATGATTCTCCTCAGGTGATTCTCCTCCTCAGATGATTCTCCTCCTCAGGTGATTCTCCTCAGGTGATTCTCCTCCTCAGATGATTCTCCTCCTCAGATGATTCTCCTCAGGTGATTCTCCTCCTCAGATGATTCTCCTCCTCAGATGATTCTCCTCAAATGATTCTCCTCAGGTGATTCTCCTCAGGTGATTCTCCTCAGATGATTCTCCTCAGGTGATTCTCCTCAGATGATTCTCCTCAGGTGATTCTCCTCAGGTGATTCTCCTCCTCAGGTGATTCTCCTCAGATGATTCTCCTCAGGTGATTCTCCTCAGATGATTCTCCTCAGATGATTCTCCTCAGGTGATTCTCCTCCTCAGGTGATTCTCCTCCTCAGATGATTCTCCTCCTCAGATGATTCTCCTCCTCAGATGATTCTCCTCCTCAGGTGATTCTCCTCCTCAGATGATTCTCCTCCTCAGATGATTCTCCTCCTCAGGTGATTCTCCTCCTCAGATGATTCTCCTCCTCAGATGATTCTCCTCCTCAGGTGATTCTCCTCCTCAGATGATTCTCCTCCTCAGATGATTCTCAGAAGATCATTTTTGAAACTTCAAACAATACCTGCAAGAAAACCAGAAACACAGATTTTATGATCTAACTTTAAGGAGGTCCTATTCTGCTTTTTGGGGTGTTATAATAATACATTATATTTATATAGCGCTTTTCAAAGTACTCGAAGTCGCATAGTGTGTTCTATAGGTGTTAGTGCATGTGAATGGTCTGCAGAGGCTAAAATCCCTGTGTTCCTGCAGAGGGAGTTTCTCTCCCACTCCTTTGTTTACAGGATGTCAGATGTGATGGGATTAAAGGCAGCTGATAAGATGTTCCTTCAAAAAGTATATATATATATATATATATATATATATATATATATATATATATATATTCATGAACAACCTGCATAAATTCATTATCCTTAACCAAAAAACGTTTCTTCTCAATTCTTCATGGATAAAACATTCTATTGTCTTCGTGTCCCCCCCCCCCCCCCTTACTTTGGTGTTCGCGGTAACATTTGACCGGTCCTGTTTTAACTGCTATTACATTAACACAGAAACCATTAATCAGCACCACATTTCATTGAACACCCTTTCAAACTGTACATATTGTATCAGACTCCTGGTACACATGAAGAACTGCAGTAAATATACAAAGAACAGACACTGACATGTGTTGTTGTGTGCCAGTGTGATCCATGGGGGGGATGGGCACATAAGAGCAGGAAATGTGTGTGTGTGTGTGTGTGTGTGTGTGTGTGTGTGTGTGTGTGTCTGTGTGTGTGTGTGTGTGCGTGTGTGTGTGTGTGTGTGTGTGTGTGTGATCCAGATGGTTACTAATTCCTTTTCTTTATGGCGGGAACACCATGGTGTTACAAAGTTGACTAAATCATCAAAATTCAATGAAATGGTGATCAGCCATTTAATATGTTCAAATGTCTGCTGTGAAGGATATCATGAAGCCTTAAAGGTGGGGTAGGTAAGTTTGAGAAAGCGGCTGGAGATCCACTTGTTGTTATATTCCATGGAATGCTCTCAACATCCCGATAGCAATGAATATCTTCAGTGCTTTGACAAAAAATCCATAAAAACATCATCTGTGGAAGCCGTGGCGCTGTGAAAAGCACGACCAATCATCTGAGCCGGCCCGGGTCAGATGGCTGGATGGCCTACCTGCCTGTCAGCCTTCCATCTGTGCACAAACTGATCTCGTGCCCTCATTGGTCATGTGTGCGTTCGTGTGTTGGAGGAGGGGCTCTGTGAGGAAGGGGCAGATGTCTTCCGGTTGTGTATTTTCTAATTCTAGCCACTGGAGCTGGTTTCTCCAAAAGTACCCCCCCCACCTTTAAGGTGATCGAATGTAAAACAAAAAAGTTATGATTGATGAAAGTAGTAAATCGGTCAGATTTGACCCGAAGACAACAGGAGGGTTAAAAAAAGAAATGCTCCCAATGAAATAAAGATAATGCGTCGGGTTAGGCTTGCTGTCTTTTTATTTCTCACAATTACCAAATGAATGATCGTTAACTGCTGGAAGTCGGGGGAAACCAATGAAGCTCTTTGTGGAGATAACCTGTGGACAGCTCATTCTGGACACGGATTCAGTTTTAGTTTGCATGAGCCAAATGTCACGAAACAGACCAATTGAATAATTAATGAATGCTTGTACACAAACTAAAATCATTTAAAATTGTTATACATTTACAAGTCATGCATCCTCATCCATGCAGAGCAAGGTGCCCCCTGCTGGAGGACCAATGGCCTTAGTGAGTGAAACATGTTGCCGAAGGACACACCGACATCAAACACACAACCTTCATATTGAGAGACGAGCGGATGAAGATCAGATCTACTTTCTCTCCTTCTTCCCTTTCCCTCTGAATATAGGTCTTATTAATAATTGGGGGTTTGTTTGTTTCGCTCACCTCGATGGTGATGAGGATGATGATCATCCACTCCAGCCTCAGACTGTGTTTCTCACTCAGGTGACTCCTCATCAGGTCGGTCAGCTGAGAGCAGTGCTCCAGCTTCTGGTTCACCACCTGGATACACAGCATATTATACATATTATACACAGTATATATACAGTATATACAGTATATATACAGTAAATACACAGTATATACAGTATATACACAGTATATATACAGTATATACAGTATATGATACAGTATATACACAGTATATATACAGTATACACAGTATATATACAGCATATACACAGTATATATACAGTATATACACAGCAGGGGTGTCCAAACTGTTTTCACCGAGGGCCACATACAGAACATGATGCGTAGGGCTGGGCCACATACAGAACATGATGCATAGGGCTGGGCCACATACAGAACATGATGCGTAGGGCTGGGCCACATACAGAACATGATGCGTAGGGCTGGGCCACATACAGAACATGATGCATAGGGCTGGGCCACATACAGAACATGATGCGTAGGGCTGGGCCACATACAGAACATGATGCGTAGGGCTGGGCCACATACAGAACATGATGCGTAGGGCTGGGCCACATACAGAGCATGATGCGTAGGGCTGGGCCACATACAGAACATGATGCGTAGGGCTGGGCCACATACAGAACATGATGCGTAGGGCTGGGCCACATACAGAACATGATGCGTAGGGCAGGGCCACATACAGAACATGATGCGTAGGGCTGGGCCACATACAGAGCATGATGCGTAGGGCAGGGCCACATACAGAACATGATGCGTAGGGCTGGGCCACATACAGAACATGATGCGTAGGGCTGGGCCACATACAGAACATGATGCATAGGGCTGGGCCACATACAGAACATGATGCGTAGGGCTGGGCCACATACAGAACATGATGCATAGGGCTGGGACACATACAGAACATGATGCGTAGGGCTGGGCCACATACAGAGCATGATGCGTAGGGCTGGGCCACATACAGAGCATGATGCGTAGGGCAGGGCCACATACAGAACATGATGTGTAGGGCAGGGCCACATACAGAACATGATGCGTAGGGCTGGGCCACATACAGAGCATGATGTGTAGGGCTGGGCCACATACAGAGCATGATGCGTAGGGCAGGGCCACATACAGAACATGATGCGTAGGGCAGGGCCACATACAGAACATGATGCGTAGGGCTGGGCCACATACAGAACATGATGCGTAGGGCAGGGCCACATACAGAACATGATGCGTAGGGCAGGGCCACATACAGAACATGATGCGTAGGGCTGGGCCACATACAGAACATGATGTGTAGGGCTGGGCCACATACAGAGCATGATGTGTAGGGCTGGGCCACATACAGAACATGATGCGTAGGGCTGGGCCACATACAGAGCATGATGTGTAGGGCTGGGCCACTCCCTAGAGGTCAGGTGTATTGCCTCAGAAGGGAAGTTATAAGTCAGCAAAATCAATCAAATGTAAGTAAATGATGCTTGATACAACGGCCTACATCACAGCTCTCCAGAGGGTTGACTTTGTTCTGTCAGCAGCTCATTGTTTAAAACAGGAGCTTCAGATTGATCATAATAAGAGGAAATATGAAGGGTCTGTTTCAAGGTTATTATGTGAATAAGTTATTGGGCTTTTCTCATTTGTTAGAACATGTTTTCAACTTGAATTGACTGAAAGTGGTCTCTTATTAACACATGAACACTACTGTGTAATATATGTTTACAGATATATTTAATATATATAGTAGATATAGAGTAGATATATATTTCTCCTGAGTACAGCAGACTCACGTTGACCCTGCGGTTGATGTTGAGGAACTGGCAGGTTTTGTCGTAGAGCTTCTCCAGGTTCTCTCGGTCCCAGTAGAAATCTGGAGTGAGCAGCAGGTCTGACCTCAGGTTGATACAGTGCCTACACACACACACACACACACACACACACACACACACACACACACACACACACACACACACACACACACACACACACACACACACACACACACACACACACACACACACACACACACACACACACACACACACACACACACACACACACACACACACACACACACACGTCAGAGCATTTCATGTCGTCTGAATTATTGATTCAATATCTATATCATTTTATTTCTAAAAAAAATAATACATTTTTCAGTGAGAATTTATTTTTCCTGAAGACTCAAAATTCTTAGAATTGTTTCAGATTTTCCTTTTTTTTTATTCTGAGAAAAAAATGGAGAATTCTGACTTTAAGATCAGAAATCCCCAAAAAACTAATATTTTCTTTTTCTGAGAATTTTTTTCTTCCTAATATTAATTTCTGAAAATCTCAGAATTCTGGAAATTCTTTTTTTGAAATAGATTAATATCTTTTCTCAGAGAAATTCTTTTGGATTTCTCAAATGTCAGAATTCTGAAAAAATTATCATTTTAACACTAACTGAATTTTAAATCTATAGTCTAAATGGACTAATTGGTTGTCTTCCAAACCTCCTGAGCTCATCGGTGGTGAGCATTAGTTTTAAAGAGCTGCTGATACGTGGTTATTTTTGCAGAAACTCACTGTAATGAACTCAGTGGTTAAACAGTCTGGAGGTCAGAGGTCAGGGGTCAGAGGTGAGGGGTCAGAGGTCAGAGGTCAGAGGTCAGGCAGCTGCTCTCTCTCTTAACGAGGGGATATTTGAGGAAGATTGAATTTACCTCAGAGTGAAAAGCTCTCCTATCTTCCTCATGACCTCGGCGGAGGAGAGCTTCACCCTCCGGCCGGACTTCAGCGTCTGAGGGGGGGGGGGCACATGATCACCAGAACATTAATGAGAGGAATGAGAGTAATGGAGTTTAAACACAGATCAGCTGTTAGTGTGAGGGGGGGGGCACATGATCACCAGAACATTAATGAGAGGAATGAGAGTAATGGAGTTTAAACACAGATCAGCTGTTAGTGTGAGGGGGGGCACATGATCACCAGAACATTAATGAGAGGAATGGAGGAGTTTAAACACTGATCAGCTGTTAGTGTGAGGGGGGGGCACATGATCACCAGAACATTAATGAGAGGAATGGAGGAGTTTAAACACTGATCAGCTGTTAGTGTGAGGGGGGGGAACATGATCACCAGAACATTAATGAGAGGAATGGAGGAGTTTAAACACAGATCAGCTGTTAGTGTGAGGGGGGGGAACATGATCACCAGAACATTAATGAGAGGAATGGAGGAGTTTAAACACTAACACAGATCAGCTGTTAGTGTGAGGGGGGGCACATGATCACCAGAACATTAATGAGAGGAATGGAGGAGTTTAAACACTAACACAGATCAGCTGTTAGTGTGAGGGGGGGCACATGATCACCAGAACATTAATGAGAGGAATGGAGGAGTTTAAACACAGATCAGCTGTTAGTGTGAGGGGGGGGGCACATGATCACCAGAACATTAATGAGAGGAATGGAGGAGTTTAAACACTGATCAGCTGTTAGTGTGAGGGGGGGGGAACATGATCACCAGAACATTAATGAGAGGAATGGAGGAGTTTAAACACTGATCAGCTGTTAGTGTGAGGGGGGGGCACATGATCACCAGAACATTAATGAGAGGAATGGAGGAGTTTAAACACTGATCAGCTGTTAGTGTGAGGGGGGGCACATGATCACCAGAACATTAATGAGAGGAATGGAGGAGTTTAAACACTGATCAGCTGTTAGTGTGAGGGGGGGGGCACATGATCACCAGAACATTAATGAGAGGAATGGAGGAGTTTAAACACTGATCAGCTGTTAGTGTGAGGGGGGGGCACATGATCACCAGAACATTAATGAGAGGAATGGAGGAGTTTAAACACTGATCAGCTGTTAGTGTGAGGGGGGGCACATGATCACCAGAACATTAATGAGAGGAATGGAGGAGTTTAAACACTGATCAGCTGTTAGTGTGAGGGGGGGGAACATGATCACCAGAACATTAATGAGAGGAATGGAGGAGTTTAAACACTAACACTGATCAGCTGTTAGTGTGAGGGGGGGGGCACATGATCACCAGAACATTAATGAGAGGAATGGAGGAGTTTAAACACTAACACAGATCAGCTGTTAGTGTGAGGGGGGGGCACATGATCACCAGAACATTAATGAGAGGAATGGAGGAGTTTAAACACTGATCAGCTGTTAGTGTGAGGGGGGGGGAACATGATCACCAGAACATTAATGAGAGGAATGGAGGAGTTTAAACACAGATCAGCTGTTAGTGTGAGGGGGGGGGCACATGATCACCAGAACATTAATGAGAGGAATGGAGGAGTTTAAACACTGATCAGCTGTTAGTGTGAGGGGGGGGGAACATGATCACCAGAACATTAATGAGAGGAATGGAGGAGTTTAAACACAGATCAGCTGTTCCTCTCTTTACCTCCGGGATGGACTGGATGGACTCCACAAAGTTATCCAGGGAATCCTCCCAGATGGCCAGCTTCACTACGAGCAGAGCAGCAGACATTAGAAATATACACAGGTATAGAGTAACTAAGTACATTTACTTAAGTACAATTTAGAGGTACTTGTACTTTACTTGAGTATGTCCATGTTATGCTACTGTGTACTTCTGGTCTACTACATGTATGAGGTACAAGATCTGAGTACTTCTACTTTTACTCAAGTACAAGATCTGAGTACTTCTACTTTAACTAAGTATACAATCTGAGTACTTCTATTAAACTAAGTACACAATCTGAGTACTATACTTCTACTCAAATACAAGACCTGAGTACTTCTACCTTTACTCTAGTACCAGACCTGAGTACTTCTACCTTTACTCTAGTACCAGACCTGAGTACTTCTACCTTTACTCTAGTACCAGACCTGAGTACTTCTACCTTTACTCTAGTACCAGATCTGAGTACTTCTACTTTAACTAAGTACACAATCTGAGTACTTCTACTTTAACTAAGTACACAATCTGAGTACTTCTACTCAAATACAAGACCTGAGTACTTCTACTTTTACTGAAGTACCAGATCTGAGTACTTCTACTTTTACTCAAGTACAATATCTGAGTACTTCTACTTTTACTCAAGTACAGTATCTGAGTACTTCTACTTTTACTCAAGTACAAGATCTGAGTACTTCTACTTTTACTCAAGTACAGTATCTGAGTACTTCTACCTTTACTCAAGTACAGTATCTGAGTACTTCTACTTTTACTCAAGTACAAGATCTGAGTACTTCTACTTTTACTCAAGTACATGATCTGAGTACTTCTACTTTTACTCAAGTACAGTATCTGAGTACTTCTACCTCTACTCAAGTACAGTATCTGAGTACTTCTACCTTTACTCAAGTACAGTATCTGAGTACTTCTACCTTTACTCAAGTACAAGACCTGAGTACTTCTACCTTTACTCAAGTACAGTATCTGAGTACTTATACTTCTACTCAAGTACAAGATCTGAGTACTTCTACTTCTACTGAAGTACAGTATCTGAGTACTTCTACCTTTACTCAAGTACAGTATCTGAGTACTTCTACTTCTACTCAAGTACAGTATCTGAGTACTTCTACCTTTACTGAAGTACAGTATCTGAGTACTTATACTTCTACTGAAGTACAGTATCTGAGTACTTCTACTTCTACTGAAGTACAGTATCTGAGTACTTCTACCTTTACTGAAGTACAGTATCTGAGTACTTCTACCTTTACTGAAGTACAGTATCTGAGTACTTCTCCCTCCTCTGTAAATATATAATAAATAGATGATGGTTTATAGCAGCAGTTTCTCACCTGACAAACACAGAGCGTTAGAGAAGGCAAACTTCTCCAGCACGGCTTCTGATTGGTCGATCATGTCGCTCAGCATGAAGTCGCCTCGCTCCAGCTTCGTGTTCCCGCTGCTCGTAAACAATTAAATATGACAAATAAACAACAACAACAGGTATGTGCACTTTTTCAAAGTAACATTTATTCACTTTAAATACCTTTTTAATAACTCTAAAGGTATAAATATAATACTGCTGCAGAGGTGTGTGTGTGAGAGAGAGAGAGAGAGAGAGAGAGAGAGAGAGAGAGAGAGAGAGAGAGAGAGAGAGAGAGAGAGAGAGAGGAGAGAGAGAGAGGAGAGAGAGAGAGAGAAGAGAGAGAGAGAGAGAGAGAGAGAGAGAGAGAGAGAGAGAGAGAGAGAAGAGAGAGAGAGAGAGAGAGAGAGAGAGAGAGAGAGAGAGAGAGAGAGAGAGTGTGAGTGAGTGAGTGAGTGAGTGAGTGAGTGAGTGTGTGAGTGTGTGTGCATGTGCGTGTGTGTGTGACAGTGTGTGTGTGACAGTGTGTGTGTGTGTGAGTGTGTGAGTGACAGTTTGTGTGTGTGTGTGTGCATGTGCGTGTGACAGTGTGTGTGTGTTGTGTGTGTGTGTGTGTGTGTGTGTGTGTGTGTGTGTGTGTGTGTGTGTGTGTGTGTGTGTGTGTGTGTGTACCCACTGTCCCACGGTGTAGTTGATCTCCTCGTTCTCCCAGTGCACTAAGGCCACCTCGTAGGGCTGGATCTCGTGACGCTCCAGGATCCTCAGAACTCTCTTCATCTGCAGACCAGAGGAAAACAACAACAAACAATAAACAGGAAACACAGGAGAGAGGTAAACAACAAACAATAATAAATAAACATATAGTCAATTAAATAATAAAATATATTGTTGTTTATTTACCGTTTTCTCCTCAACGTTCCAGAAAACCACGGAGCCTTCCCTGATGATCCAGAGAGGGAGTCGGTTATTGTTGTTAAAGATAAAGTTCAAAGTTATATATTTAACATTAAAGAATACTTACTTACTACTGAACTCCCCCTCCCTAGCCTTGAGTCATTTTAGCCAATTAATCATTTAAATGGTTTCTGATGTCGAACATATCGGCGCCACTTAATAATACATTGTATTTATAAAGGCGCCTTTTAAAGCTCTCAAGGTCGCCGTACAAAAGGAAACTAAAAATCACAAACACAACACAATGTAATGAATGAAAACAGAGGACGTGTCATGTGATCAGCGGGGATACGCCGGTGTGAAGAGAAATGTTTGGAGACGCCTCGGACCTCACGTGGGGAAACTGTGGCGCATGAGACGCAGCCCGCAGCGCACCATGAGCCCTGCGCATGGTGCATGTTCTGCATATAGGGAGGGGCCGCCCTGCATCCCATAATACTTTATATCTCAGAGTGTCTCCCCACCTGAAGAGGAACATCAGAGCGTTGTCGTCCGGTTTGGCCGCCATGTCCGTGCTGATCACCAGAGCGTTGGAGGCATCTGAAAACACAATCAATAACACGTGTTATCTCAATCTTCATGTATTTATACAGCACATTTAAAGCGACCTCAGTTGCTCCAGAACGAGCTGCCTTTAATGGAGAGGACGTTCAGTCCCAACGTGGTCCGTCTGCGGTGGACTCGTCTCCTCTGGTGTCTGACCTAGTGCAGCGTCCAGTGTTTCTGTGGATGAATCCCCCTAAGGGGGGGGGGGGGGGGGGGGGGGGAATCTGTACAGTATGAATGCTTTGGCTCTGTACCTCGAGGCAGATTGATCTCCGTGAAGCCGTGGCTGATCAGGTCGTGGCAGAGCGTCGGCAGGTGGTATTGATCCGCCGTCGCAAAGGCAATGCATCGCATCGTATCCTGCAGAGACAGACCATAATATTCACTATCAATAACACTAAATCATGTCCTGCAGATTAACTATCAGTAACTATTCAATAGTGTCAGACAGTTTATAGATTATATCTTCAGTCATCTGTATATTTGTCTTACTCTCTAATGTTGGCTTATTTATATTTTGAGATGTTTATATTTTAGAATTGTTTATTTCTACTCTTTTAATTTGTTTTTATGTGCAATGCCTTGTTTTGTTTTAGGCTTCTGCAACAACACGTTTCCTAAATTGGGATTAACAAAGTACATGTTATCTTATCAGTAAATCATGACGTGCAGCGACACCTACAGGTCAGAGGCCTGTACTACGAAGCCGGATGTTCTCTTAGCTAACTTCAGGTTAACTCTGGGTTTCCGGTCCTACGACGCTGGTTCTCTTCTTAGCGGGGTAGATCTCCATGGCAACTGATGCTGAACGGCCTGGTCCGGAGCAGAGGCCTGTACGACGAAGCCGGTTCAGCAGACCCTGGATATGTTTGAGTTACCCGGTTTACCTAATCCAAAACAAACGCGCTCTCGCTAAACTGTCCTACGACGCTGGTTATCAACTCGGTAACTCAAGCCAGCTTTGTCCTATCTAGTTAGGTGCGCGTTCACATGAAAGGGGCGGGGTTAGCAACATTTGACCAATCACAAACATGGAGAAGCGCACTGACAGCGCAGCGTCATACTTCCTGAATGAAAAGTAACTATAATATTAGACAAATATGAAGAAGTTAAACTTTAAACATCCATGACTTAAACACTTGATCCAGGATCAAAGCCACATAGCTGCACCTGAAGGTGAATACAGCTGGTAACAGAACAAGTGTTTGAATGCGTCCATTAACAGGTTTATGATATCACTGCCCCGTCTAAGACACGATCTGACTTTAATTACATTTGACTCGAGTGTTTCCTCAACTTAATGTGTTGCTTAAAATAATCCTTCTGCATACAGTATGTGACACTGTGAGTGTTGCACGGCCAGATCCGGCTCAGCTGACTCAGATAAGGAGATATATGATACATTATGATGTGATATGAATGATAATGGGACACATCGACGTCTGCACTCACAGTGCCGCGGACTGTACGTCATGTGACTTTGATCCGGTTCCTTATGTTGTGGCAGATATTTAAGTTAGCTTTCTTAACGCTAATGTTATAATAGTCAGATTGCTCTGAAGATGGGAGGTGATATTCTATTCATGTTCACGTTCACACAGTCGGTGATTTTTGCCGGCCGTCTTTCCTGCAACGGCAGTTTCTCTGTATTTCCTTTCTCCTGTAATATGACTTGATCGCTTTAAACTCCGCACACTGAGCTCTGATTGGTCAGCAGGCGGTGCTTTCACTGAGTTGATCTCTTAGCCTGCAACCTAACCTGCTCCGGACCAGGTTAGCCGCTCAGCATAAGTTACCATGGAGATCTAGCCCGCTAAGAAGAGAACCAGCGTCGTAGGACCGGAGACCCAGAGTTAACCTGAAGTTAGCTCGCTAAGAGAAACTCAGGCTTCGTAGTACAGGCCTCAGGCCTCAGGTGTTTCATGAGAGCGTGCACGAGGTATTTCTCCAGGTTCACTGCTAACCTCCAGTAGAAGAATAAACATTATCGATATGACACATTTATTTTTTTAATTTCAACTCAAAACCAAAGATATTATTAATTTGTTGTTGAAATGTCAAAACACTTTCCTCAAAATGTTTCAACTTCACTTATTTACCTGTAAAGACTTTATCGTTAAAGATGTAGAACTTTATTTTTGGAAAATATTTGCACTTAAATAATGTGATTTTATTATTGAAATATCACAACTTTATCCCTAAAATGTTTCGCCTTATTCTGAAAATATCCCATCCTTCTTTTTTCTAAGTATCACTAAATTATTCAGACATTTTTATTTATTTACTTTTTTAATTTAATGGTTTATTTGAACAGGGGCAATGCACATTGATGAACACTTAGGACAAATAATGCTTCAAGTGTAAATATGCCTGATTTTAGCTTTGAGCTCATTTCCATCCGTAGTCCCTGACACACAACATATAAGAACATGACATTTATAAAGATAGCAACAACAAATACATGATATGCAGAAAGAGCATGAGCAGCACATACAAGTATTTACCACCTGGCAGCACAATGTAGCAGCTACGACATGTAAAGGGCAAGAGGAGAGACCCCTGAGTTAAAGAAGAGGAGAGACCCCTGAGTTAAAGAAGAGGAGAGACCCCTGAGTTAAAGAAGAGGAGAGACCCCTGAGTTAAAGAAGAGGAGAGACCCCTGTGTTAAAGAAGAGGAGAGACCCCTGAGTTAAAGAAGAGGAGAGACCCCTGTGTTAAAGAAGAGGAGAGACCCCTGAGTTAAAGAAGAGGAGAGACCCCTGAGTTAAAGAAGAGGAGAGACCCCTGTGTTAAAGAAGAGGAGAGACCCCTGAGTTAAAGAAGAGGAGAGACCCCTGTTTAAAGAAGAGGAGAGACCCCTGAGTTAAAAAAGGAGAGACCCCTGTGTTAAAGAAGAGGAGAGACCCCTGAGTTACAGAAGAGGAGAGACCCTTGAGTTAAAGAAGAGGAGAGACCCTGAGTTAAAGAAGAGGAGAGACCCTGAGTTAAAGAAGAGGAGAGACCCTGAGTTAAAGAAGAGGAGAGACCCTGAGTTAAAGAAGAGGAGAGACCCCTGAGTTAAAGAAGAGGAGAGACCCCTGTGTTAAAGAAGAGGAGAGACCCCTGAGTTACAGAAGAGGAGAGACCCTTGAGTTAAAGAAGAGGAGAGACCCTGAGTTAAAGAAGAGGAGAGACCCCTGTGTTAAAGAAGAGAGATACCCCTGAGTTAAAGAAGAGGAGAGACCCCTGAGTTAAAGAAGAGGAGAGACCCCTGAGTTAAAGAAGAGGAGAGACCCCTGTGTTAAAGAAGAGGAGAGACCCCTGTGTTAAAGAAGAGGAGAGACCCCTGAGTTAAAGAAGAGGAGAGACCCCTGAGTTAAAGAAGAGGAGAGACCCCTGAGTTAAAGAAGAGGAGAGACCCCTGTGTTAAAGAAGAGGAGATACCCCTGAGTTAAAGAAGAGGAGAGACCCCTGAGTTAAAGAAGAGGAGAGACCCCTGAGTTAAAGAAGAGGAGAGACCCCTGAGTTAAAGAAGAGGAGAGACCCCTGAGTTAAAGAGCATTTAGCGGTGATTGCACGTCTGGTTGTTTCTCATCCATTCTCTGAGTTGACCTTTGAAGCTATTGAGAGTGGGACAATCCCGTATCTCAGCTGGGAGGCTATTCCACAACGAGCTGCCTTTAATGGAGAGGACATTTTGTCCCAAAGTGGTCCGTCTGCGGTGGACCTCACAGTCTCCTCTGGTTTCTGACCTAGTGCAGCGTCCAGTGTGTTTTTTGTGAATGAATTCCCCTGGTGTTTATCTAGGATGGTGCAGTGGTGGTATGAATGAGGCTTTCTGTCAAACACCTTGATAGCTCTCTTGTACGGCTGTCCTATGGGTTTCAGGTTTATCACGGTGTTCTGAAAATATCACAACTCTATTCTATCCTTCATCCTCACAAAGTAACTCCTTATTGCTGTAAAATAACAATGCTATCCTCCTCCGGTATTCTGCACGGTAGATGAGGGTTATTGTTGCTGCCTCCAGTACTCTGGTCACATATCTTATATCCTCACATGCATGCTGTCCCTTCAGAGCTGTCTGTCCTCACCTTGTCCACGCTGGAGGACGGCTGGTTGGTTCTGGACGGTTGTTTTGTCCTCGGTCCTTTCGGAGCTCTCTTCCCAGGAACAGCTGCTGGACTTTTTAAAATGCTCTTCACGATGTCTGGAGAATAGAAACGCCTCTGAATCCCAGAGAGGACAGGACTCTCAGGACGTCTCACATGTCTCTGAGGGACAGAGAGAGATGACACTGAGAGGAGAGGAGTCTCAGGACGTCTCACATGTCTCTGAGGGACAGAGAGAGATGACACAGAGAGGACAGGACTCTCAGGACGTCTCACATGTCTCTGAGGGACAGAGAGAGATGAAACTGAGAGGAGAGGAGTCTCAGGACGTCTCACATGTCTCTGAGGGACAGAGAGAGATGAAACTGAGAGGACAGGACTCTCAGGATGTCTCACATGTCTCTGCAGAGAGTCCACATGGAGACTCTGTGAGGAGAGAGTCCTGATGGTGGAGGATCCACACAGAAAGACTGGTGTCCTCCCAGCAGGAAGACGAGCTCCCAGCATGCACCACAGCGACCGGAGGAGCATCTCCAAACCTGGAAACAGCTGCAGGAGAGCAGTACGTTATATACACTTCAAACAGTTCATACATTAATACATTTAATGTGTGTGTGTGTGTGTGTGTGTGTGTGTGTGTGTGTGTGTGTGAGAGAGTGAGTGAGAGAGACAGAGAGAGAGAGTGTGTGTGTGAGAGAGAGAGAGTGTGTGAGAGAGAGAGAGACAGAGTGTGTGTGAGAGAGAGAGAGAGTGTGTGAGAGTGAGTGAGTGAGAGAGAGAGTGTGAGAGTGAGTGAGTGAGAGAGAGAGTGTGTGAGAGTGAGAGAGAGAGTGTGTGAGAGAGAGAGAGTGTGTGTGTGAGAGTGTGTAAGAGTGTGTGTGTGTGTGTGTGTGTGTGTGTGTGTGTCAATCAGAAACAAATTATAAATGCTAATGAATATAAGACATGCAGCGTTTTACTTGTAATGTTTTAAATACATTCAAGCTAATTCAAAGGATGCAAAGGAATAAGAACATAATATGCAGAATGTTCAGAGACTATACCTGATCTATGATGAAGGAACAGAAACCCCAGATCGAAGGAGCTGATCAGTTCTTTCATGTAATGAATACTTATGTACAGTAAGTATATGTATACAGTCTAAATACTGTATACTGTATATACAGGGTGCAGGACTGATGCAATGTCGCCATCATGACGTATGATTCTCTAGTTGAGCATGCATTATTAACCTGTGTAAAAACAGCATCTATGAGCACAGATATCCACTCTTAAATATGTCATTTAAACATCTTAAATCTAATGTTAACACAGAATAAGAGTCAAACCAACAGCACTGACCTTGACTACAGTAACCAGCTTTACATATCCTCTCTCTCGTTATCAGTCTGCTTAACATTAACACGTGCAGTGTTTAATAATGTGCATAATGCAGATATTATTACAAATAAAGAGTTAACCCTGCAGCTGTCTTTAAGTGAAGCTAACAGATGATCATGCTAATGAAGCTGCAATCACTCCCTGTGTGACTGTTAGCATCTTGTTAGCATCTTGTTAGCTCACCTGTGGATGTAGACGGCAGATATTCAGCAGCTTGTTGTTTTAAATCTGCTTCAAAGTGTCACAAAACGTTTTAAAATGTTAAAATAAAACAGTAAAAATAACATCTCTGAAACATGCCTTCCTGCTGGAGGTGACGTAAATCACGTAATGACGTAGATACGTAATTTTTCCATCGCCGAACGCTGACTGGCAGGCTGACGGGCTCTTTTGCGAATGTGTATTTTTGTAGATGTTAGGCTCAAAATTAATATTATACAAACTTTAACTTATTGTGTTATTCTTGAAGAACCTCCTCTGGTAATTTTTTATAATAATAATTGCACACACACCTCAGTCTGAGCTCCTCTCCTCAGGCTTCTTGGTTTCCTGTAAGTCTGAACTCAGGGTAAAAAACAGCCTCTATTGACCTTCAGCTCCATCAGATCCTCGCTTTAACGCTATTTCACACATTTACTGTTTTAAAAGCTTGAAATTACTTACAATCTTTACAAATATAACCTTTTTTTGTATTAATAAAGTCTCCAGATGTTAGCTCTGTAGCGCCCCCTCTGGTGGAGTCAGGGTTTTTCAAGGAAACTTCTTTTAAAACACAGTTTATGGAAGTTATGGTACGCTAACGCAGAATAAATAAATGATGTTTATGGTACATATGAGTTATTAGGCATAAACTAAATTGCACACAATGTTGGTTTTGCTCAGTAAAGGTGAGAACTGCATGCCGAAGAACAGGTAGAACAATTAAATACGGTATTGTGGTGGAACATTATGGGACATAATTCACCGTTGTACATGGTGTGTGTGTTGCACCACGGACCTGTTAGAGAGCGTACCGTGTTAATGTATTCATTCTAGCTTGACAGTAGCAGACCGGATATTCTTCCCTTTGTAAAACCTAATGGAAAATAAAGTGTGGAGTTCCATTCTAAACACACCGCCTCCGACTCCCATTCATCGGCTCTACAGTCTCATATTAAATGTTAAAATCAGCTAAATTCACAGGTAAATCTCAGCAGGTGACTCTCAGGGGTGCACAGCGTCTCCTGTTGCATCATGGGAGATCATACACACTCAGATAATAACTGTTTTTCTGCAGGACAAAGGTCAAATTCTGCAGGAATTATATCACTTTTTGCAGGAAAAACATACTTTTTAGAAGAAAAAGTTAAGATTTTGCACAAAAAATATAAATTCTGAAGGAAAACGATCGGATTCCTGAAAGATAAAGATCCGTTTTTGCAGGAAAAGGATCAGATTCTGCAGGACAACGTTACATTCGCAGCCTTTCACTCAGGGTTTAACGTGTAAAATGTACAAATTGTAGCATGTTTTTTTATAATCAATCAATCGTTAAGGTACTCAGAACGATATGTTTTCAGCCTCTGACAGAAAACTGAATTAAATCTGAGCTTTTCCTTTTATTATTATTAATGTCTTGCACCACATTTTATTCCTGCAGTTTATGTTATAACTTTCTATCGTCTTGGCTCTTCAACCCTTTTTTAAATGTCCTTTTTGTCAGGGAATAATTCGCCCTGCATGTCCTCCTCCTTCGCCCTCTGACGCAGCTGACCAACCTTGAGCAGCCGCTATCTCCCTTAAGGAGGGGCTGCCCTAGCATATAGTTCACATCACATCCATCCTCCACCGTGATCCTCAACACCGGAGCCCCTCAAGGCTGCGTGCTCAGCCCTCTCCTCTACTCCCTGTTCACTCACCACTGCGTGGCCACACACAGCTCCAACACCATCGTGAAGTTTGCTGACGACACGACCGTCATCGGCCAGACCACAGACGGCGACGAGACGGCGTACAGAGAGGAGGTCGAAAACTGACATCTTGGTGCCAGGATAACAACCTCCATCTCAACGTCAGCAAAACCAAGGAGCTGATTGTGGATTACAGGAAGCAGCAGAGAGAGGGACACGCCCCCATCGCCATCAATGGGACTACGGTGGAGAGAGTCAGCAGCTTCAGGTTCCTCGGTGTCCACATCACTGAGGACCTGACATGGACTCTTCACACCACCACCATCACCAGAAAGCTCGACAGCGGCTCTTTTTCCTCCGCAGGCTGAGGAGGTTCAAAATGGACTCCACGATACTCTGCAACTTCTACAGGTGCACCATAGAGAGCATCCTGACCTTCTACAGGTGCACCATAGAGAGCATCCTGACCTTCTACAGGTGCACCATAGAGAGTATCCTGACCTTCTACAGGTGCACCATAGAGAGCATCCTGACCTTCTACAGGTGCACCATAGAGAGGATCCTGACCTTCTACAGGTGCACCATAGAGAGGATCCTGACCTTCTACAGGTGCACCATAGAGAGGATCCTGACCTTCTACAGGTGCACCATAGAGAGATCCTGACCTTCTACAGGTGCACCATAGAGAGTATCCTGACCTTCTACAGGTGCACCATAGAGAGGATCCTGACCTTCTACAGGTGCACCATAGAGAGGATCCTGACCTTCTACAGGTGCACCATAGAGAGCATCCTGACCTTCTACAGGTGCACCATAGAGAGCATCCTGACTGGCTGCATCACGGCCTGGTACGGCAGCTGCACCGCCCTCAATCGTAAGGCTTTACAGAGGGTGGTGAAAACTGCGCAGAACATCTCCAGGACGGAGCTGCCATCCATGGAGGACCTTTACTCCCAGCGGCTCAGGAAGAAATCCCTCAGGATTATCAAAGACCCCCATCACCCCAGCCACAAACTGTTCAGTCTGCTGCCGTCGGGCAGGCGTTACCGCAGCTTCCTGACAAGAACAACCAGATTCAGAGACAGCTTCATCCCGCAGGCAATAAGACTGTTAACACTGAACTGCTGAAACAATTTCATAACATTCATCTGCTACTTAGTAATATTATCTATTATCTAATATATCATTCCAATAACTTGTATATAGACTCGTATTGCACTATTCCACTTTTTTTTCTCACTTTTTAGAACTATTTTTCTTTTGTATCTTTTAAATAATATACTTTAATATTGCTTTAATATTGTCTGCTTATCTGTATTATTGTGTTGCATTGTGGGAGAAGCCTGTGACCTAAGATTTTCAACGACATAATTACTCTGTAGCTATGTTAGTTTGACAATAAAGAACCTTGAACCCTTGAACCTTGAACCTTGTTGTTGTTACCAGTTTGTGAGCGGGCAGCTCTCGGTCAGAGATAGTCATTGTTGTGGGACACCTGGAACACATCCTTCTCAGGGTGTAGATGACCCCGAGCCATAAGAGACAACTAATGTGATTCAGTGTCCTCAGCTGTTTAGTCTCTCTATTGAAGAATGTTGATTATTACTCTGAACTAAAACCTGGAGCTGCAGGAGGGCTCTTCAGAATTGAGTGTGGCATCTCTACCGTGTGGTCAGACCGTGGCCCGTGACACGTCTTGTGAATTCTCCGGCCGAAGCTCCAAATAAACCGTCAGTGTTTGACATCAAAGCTCCAGCTCTCCTCGTGTCTCTCTGAGTCCTGACTCCATCAAAGCTCCAGCTCTCCTCGTGTCTCTCTGAGTCCTGTCTCCATCAAAGCTCCGGCTCTCCTCGTGTCTCTCTGAGTCCTGACTCCATCAAAGCTCCAGCTCTCCTCGTGTCTCTCTGAGTCCTGACTCCATCAAAGCTCCAGCTCTCCTCGTGTCTCTCTGAGTCCTGACTCCATCAAGCTCCAGCTCTCCTCGTGTCTCTCTGAGTCCTGACTCCATCAGAGCTCCAGCTCTCCTCGTGTCTCTCTGAGATATAATAATATCATGTTAGGTAAAGCATTGAAGTGCCTTGCTGCTGAAAAGTGATTTCATAATAAACTTACCTTCTACAGAATCCAACAGTTTATCATAAATCTCAGTATAAAGATGAGAATAACAAATAAAGGGAAATCACACCAAATAAAAAGACAAAATCAAATATGAGGATTTGGCATTCTTTGTTATTGTCGCATATACATAGACTTTTCATTTTATACACGTTAAATACTCCTGTTATACATCTGATGCTGACGGTCATACAAAATATACGATAGCTTCTATACGTCATAATTCTCCATAAAGTCTTATTTTATATCTGGTTTAAAAAATAAAACAGCAGAGATGAAGAAAGACAGACGTCGAGGTTCAACTCTTGAAATGGTTTCGATATTAAACACAAAATAATCTCAAAATAAAAGACACAGTGAAGAAAAGAAAAAGAACTGCATGCCGAAGAACAGGTACAAAAATAACTGCAATGTACGGAATATTAAATGTTTTTACAAATGTTGGTGACTCTCAGGTGTGCACAGCGTCTCCTGTTGCATCATGGGAGATCACATCATACACACTCAGATAATAACTGTTTCTTCTGCAGGACAAAGGTCACATTCTGCAGGGAAAACCGTTTTTGCAAGAAAAAGTCTAGATTTTGAAGAAGAAATATCAGATTCTGCAGAACAAAGTTAACATGTCGCAAAATGAAGACCAGTTTCTGCAGAACAAAGTTAACATGTCGCAAAATGAAGACCAGTTTCTGCAGAACAAAGTTAACATGTCGCAAAATGAAGACCAGTTTCTGCAGAGAAAGATTTGATTCTGCAGAAAAAATATCAGTTTTTGCAGAGTTGGTGTAGCTCAGCATCGAGCCCCCCCCCCCCCCCCCTTGGATCAGACGGGCGGGGGGTTGGTGTAGCTCAGCATCGAGCCCCCCCCCCCTTGGATCAGACAGGCGGGGGGTTGGTGTAGCTCAGCATCGAGCCCCCCCCTTGGATCAGACGGGCGGGGGGTTGGTGTAGCTCAGCATCGAGCCCCCCCCCCTTGGATCAGACGGCGGGGGTTGGTGTAGCTCAGCATCGAGCCCCCCCCCTTGGATCAGACGGGCGGGGGTTGGTGTAGCTCAGCATGGGGGAGAAGGAGTGCAGGAAGTTGTTGGACTGAGAGCAGTAGTCCTCCTCTGTGAGAGGCAGCAGAAGCTGAGGAAGACGAGGAGCAGGAGGAAGATCTGAAATGGAAGAGACACCAGCAGAACCCTCCGAACCACGAGCTGCAGAACCTCCGGGGAACCGGTCAGAACGGGAGGAACCGGATCCAGCGCCGCTGAGAAACCTGAAGGAGAGAAGGTCAGGAACATTACATTCATTTGATTCAATATGTTCTTTTCATTTGATCTGTTTTATTATGTTCTCCTCGTAGCCTGGTGAGCATCTTGAGAGGACGCTGTTTTTAAAGTGTGCTATATAAATGAAATGTATTATTTATTTATTATAATGCACACTATGTTGCAAATATCTGGGTTTTTACTGCACATATTTTACATTTTATTCCATTCTATTTCAATGTAAATACTGCTTTATTTTATTTTACTATATTTTCTTTCAATGTTATTAAAGTTCTTAAAATAGTTCTATCTCTGTTTTTTTAATTCTTGTTTTATTTGTATGTATGCTCCACGAGTTCTATTTCGTCCCTACTGAGGCCAGAGGCGGTGCTTTAAGCACTGGATAGGTCCATCGCGCGCATGCGCAGCTCGAATACCAATACCAACAAAGTCACCTGTGACCCCACGTGACACCGGCTATATCTGCCGGTGTCGTCAGAGGATCTGTTCCTTTTCTTCTTCTCGCTGCGCGAGAGTACCGTGGCTACATTCTTGTAGCCTACAGCGTTCGGTTGGAACGTTTGATCTAAGGATTTCTCTGCAAACAGCTGGCTGCGTGCAGCTTCGCGACTGATCCAGTCGGAGCCGCGGGTTGCTTGCTCGTCCTCCAGGAGCTGTGGCCGGCTGCGCAGAAACTTCGACGGACAGGTTGGTGTCGGCTTGGTCGGTGTATGGCAGTGTCCCCGCTCCCGCTCCCAGCTAAGTTGTCCTGATTGCTGTCTTGTTTGCTATTTGGCTTGAACTTTTTGGTGACGGCAGCGTTTTCGCCCCCTCTCCCAGGAGTTGCCCTTGTTGTGCTCTTTTGTACCTTTTCTGACCGTGGCGTTGTGCCCGAGCTATCATTAGCATTTTTGAGTTTCCAGCTTTAGCTGCGTCTCTCGTTCAATTTAGTTAACAGTAGCGCGGCTCAGCCTAACTATATCGTTGTATTTACTGCTCCTAGTACTAGACTCCTAGCACTAGGATGGGTTAGATGCAGAGAACATCTTCACTGTGTGTGCTGCGTGCTCTGCATGTGTGGCCATTAAAGAGGGTTTCATCCCTCCCTATATTATATTATCGCTAGTGTGCAGCCGTTTGGCCGACACTTTTAAGCACTGGCCACGGTTACGTTTGTAACTACTGTTCTATGCCGTGCTGTTCTCTTCTTTAGAAGCTAATTATCTGGTCTTAACATTTGTGTTTTGACTTGGTCTCGCTTGATTGTTAGTAGCAGCCGCTTGGCTAACACCTTGCATGTACTGTTAAGCTTCATTATTTAACTCAGCTGGTGAAGGCAGTGCTCTCGCTCCCGCTCCTGGTAGAGTATGGTTTTGATTGTTAGCAGCAGCCGCTTGGCTAACACCTTGCATGTACTGTTGAGCTTCATTGTTTTAACTCAACCAGTGAAGGCAGTGTTTTCGCCCCCGCTCCTGGTAGACGTGTTGCTTGATTCTTAGCAGCAGCCGCCCGGCTAAGCTGCCCTGTTAAGCTTCTTTATTTAATCCAGCTAGGTGAAGGCAGTGCTCTCGCTCCCTCTCCCTCTGCTGGTAACGTGGGTGTAGGACATTTACATCCCTCTCTGTGTTCGGCGAGTAGGAGCATTGCTCTACTCTATCCTTTCAGCAGGTAGCTGGTGAAGGCTGTGTTCTCGCACCCGCTCCCGGCTACGCTGCATCTGGCTACCTACAGAATGGCTCATTCATGTAGCGCCTGAATGGCTTCTCTTGAGCCCGAGGACGGCCATGACCGCTGCCCCCCTCTGCCTTGGCCTCGAGCATTTGAGGGAGGGTCTCACGCAAAGCACCTGCATGAACTGTAGCTTCATGCCTCGGGCGCTCAGAGTGGCTAGGGTCGCAGAGGTGGAGCGTCTGGCAGCAGCTCTCTGCAGGGCATGGAGGACGCCTCCATGGCGGCCATTATTCGTGCGGCCCTGGCACGCTTGCAGCTTCAGGTTCCGCAGGCCGACTCGGCTCAGGCTAGCGCCTTCTTCAGGCATAACCCTGCCCGTGTCACTCTCACTGTTCCTCCTTCAGAGGAGTATCTGAGGGAGCTCCATGCATGCTGGAGGGACACCAGGGCCCTCTCCCACTCTGCTGCCATGCAGGATCCGGCGAGGGTGGGGCTGGGTCGCCTGCCATCGCCTCCCCGATTCTGGCTCCTGATGCCAGGTGCCCTCGCCCTCAGTCTAGGGTCACAGACAAGCTGCTCTGTAAAGCCTACGACACAGCGGCACGCACGGGTCGTAATGGGAACTCCCTCTCCCATCTGATGCTGGCTGTCTCTACCTCTCTGCAGCAGGCTCCGGCTGAGCCTTCTTTGCTGGGCCTCAGTGATGCATCACTGCAAGCCTTTGCCCTAATGTCTAGGGAATTGGGACGAGTTATGTCCTTATTGGTGCAGACTCGTCGCCAGGTTTGGCCTGCTCAGTCACCACTGTCGGAGACATGTCCTCCGTAGTGTGCCAGTCGAGCCAGGGGAGCTGTTTGGGGCAGCTGCCCTGTAGGCACTGGAGTGTGCTGCCCAAGCTAGGCGGACCAGGCAGCAACTCTCGGGTCTTTATAGGCCTGTGCCCCTCCCAGCAGGCCCCGGGGCCCCTCTAGCAGCCGCACTCAGCCACCAGCTTACAGTGGTGGTCTGCGCAGGTCCCAGCGGCCCACTCATCCGCCTCCCGGGGGCTTTCGTGCCCCCTGTCGCCGGCCTTCTAGGCGGCCTCGTGCCTCAGAGCCTTACCGGCGCCCTCCAGGGGGCTCCGGAGGCCGGGGGGCTAGGCCCCGAAGTCTCGGGGCCAGTCGTCGGCTGCTTTCCCAGCAGCAGCTCAGTTACTGGGCTGTCTGGACTTCCGACCCTTGGGTGGTTTTCACCTTAACTCAGGGGTACAAACCGCAGTTCCGGCCCCTAGCCTTCGGCCGGGTCAAAATGACAGTTATCAGCGATCCGGCAGAGGCCTTAGCTCTGGCCCAAGAGTTGTCTGTCCTCTTGGCCAAGGGCGCAATCGAGCCAGTAGACCCTCTGCTCAGCCCAGGGGGTTCTACTCGGCGTACTTTCTCGTGAGCAAGAAAGTCGGCGGATTTCGCCTGATCTTGGACCTCAGAGGAATCAACAGATTCCTGAAGGTGCTGCCATTCCATATGCTGACCACAGCACATGCACAGGGGGTCAACCGTGGACTTGAGGGATGCCTACTTCCACGTGCCGGTTGCATCTCACCACCGGAAGTTCTTGAGGTTTGCCTTTCAGGGCAAACTATCACTGCTATCGTGCTATCACACTATCAGTTCCGGGTGCTTCCCTTTTGGTCTCTTCCTCTCTCCAAAGGTGTTCACCAGGGTCGTGGCAGCAGCTCTCGCACCCCTGCAAGCACAGGGCGCGAAGGTCCTGCCGTATTTAGACGACTGGCTACTCTGCGCGCCATCCCGGTCTCAAGTGGTCCAGGATACGGCGCGCCTTTTATCTCACGTAGCCTGGTTGGGCCTAACAGTGAGCACCGGGAAGAGTTGCCTGGACCCTTCCCAACAGGTCACTTACCTGGGGATGGTCCTAGACTCGGTCGCCATGAGAGCCTACCTGACACCTCGTCGCGTGTACGACATTTCCCACCTTCTTCCCATCTTCAGGCCGGGCAAGATGGTGCCTTATATTCAGTTCCTCCGGCCCTTGGGTGGACTGACGGCTGCCTCAGCCGTTGTGCCCTTAGGCCTGCTGTCATTGCGCCCCATGCAGATGTGGCTGAACAGCCTTCACTTGGACGCCAAGTGGCACAGGCACAGAAGAGTCAGGGTGTCTCAGCGGTGCCTCCACTCTCTGTCAAGCTGGAGGGACAGGGCCTATCTTCTGATGGGCGTGCCCATGGGCGCAATCCAATCCCGCCGGGAGACTGTCACCGTAGGTGCATGTCTCTCAGGGTGGGGTGCAGTGCAGCAGGGCAGGTTTGCACAGGTCGGTGTCCCTCTTCCTGAGAGGGGCTTTACCGCAGCATCCCCCTAGGACCCCGAGGGCTCCGGCTTGGGACCTGCCCCTACTGCCGGATGCCCTATCATCTCCTCCCTTCGAGCCCCTGGCCCAGGTGGGGCTTAAGTGGCTGTCCACGAAGGCAGCATTTCTGCTTGCCATAGCCTCAGGGAAGCGAGTTGGGGAGTTGCATGCCCTCTCCGTAAGCGACACATGCCCGAGGTGGGACTCTCAGGTGTTGCCCTTTGGGCAAATGTGGCATTCCTGCCCAAGGTACTCCCACAAACCCACTTCAATCAGCCTGTCCAGCTGGCACGCTTTGACATTCAGGAGAACGGCACGTCAGAGTTGCTGTGCCCTGTGGGTGCCCTGAGGGCGTATATCGATGCTACTGCCTGTATACGGCAGTCGGAGCAGCTCTTCGTTTGCCATGGCGGCACTAAAAGACGTTGGGCCCTCTAAACAGCGGCTGCCCCACTGGGTGGTCGATACCATCTCACATGCCTATGAGGCCAGTGGCCGCAATCTGCCATCAGGGTTGAGATGCCACTCTACAAGGAGCATCTCAATATCTTGGGCTGCCCTGAGAGGGGCGCCCCTGGAGACCATCTGCGCCGTGGCGTCGTGGGCGTCTTCTGGCACATTCTCCAGGTTTTATCGGGTTAATGTCGCCACTCCCCATCCTTTGGGCGTGGTCCTTTTGCCGAGCTCCGCTGCTCCCAGTAGTGAGCAAGGGCTTGGATTCTTCATGACATGGTTGGTATAAGTCATCCAGTGCTTAAAGCACCGCCTCTGGCGGTCAGTAGGGACGAAATAGAACGATGGTTACGTCTGTAACTACGGTTCTATGAGTCCCGGATGACCGCCAGAGTATCCTGTCATTCAGAATTCTTGTGTGCTCGCGAGAAGATTCTGGGAACAGATCCTCTGACGACACCGGCAGATATAGCCGGTGTCACGTGTGTCACAGGTGACTTTGTTGTTATTTGTACTCGAGCTGCGCATGCGCGCGATGGACATATCCAGTGCTAAAGCACCGCCTCTGGCGGTCATCCGGGACTCAGAACCGTAGTTACAGACGTAACTATCGTTTTAGATCATCTCTTGATTATGGAAGTGTTTCCGAGCCAGGTACAGAGGAGGAGGAGTTATTCATTTATTTATGATTATTTATTAGAGTACATTAGAAATATCCTGAATAATTCAGATTGTCAAAAATATATTTGAAATGTAAAAAATGAAGTCGTAAATATTACGAAGAAAAAGTAGAAAACTATTAACGTTAACGAATAAACCCAAAGTTTGACTTTATTCTCGATATTAGGCGATTATTTATTTATAATTATTTACTTCCAAAATGCAAGAATTTTTCACTTTTTGTCAACATTTACAACTTTATTATTAATATTTCGGTCTACACCGACTAACATGGGTTTTACTGTAGCTGAGTTACTTTCTAAAATGCGGAGCCGGGCTTCTATGGCAGGTGAGACACTTATAGAGATACTCTGTACAGGTGAGACACTTATAGAGACAGTCTGTACAGGTGAGACACTTATAGAGATACTCTGTACAGGTGAGACACTGATAGAGACAGTCTGTACAGGTGAGACACTTATAGAGACAGTCTGTACAGGTGAGACACTTATAGAGACTCTGTACAGTGAGACACTTATAGAGACAGTCTGTACAGGTGAGACACTTATAGAGACAGTCTGTACAGGTGAGACACTTATAGAGACAGTCTGTACAGGTGAGACACTTATAGAGACAGTCTGTACAGGTGAGACACTTATAGAGACAGTCTGTACAGGTGAGACACTTATAGAGACAGTCTGTACAGGTGAGACACTGATAGAGACAGTCTGTACAGGTGAGACACTTATAGAGACAGTCTGTACAGGTGAGACACTGATAGAGACAGTCTGTACAGGTGAGCGTTAGCGTTAGCTTACAGACAGCGAGGCGAGGAGACGCAGCGATTAGAAACAGCCTCGTAAAAAGTTTAGTTTCGATTTATTAAAGCGGGGAGTTAGGGAAATAAGTTCATTTGGTTTCCTGCGGAGAGCTGGGAAATGCTAAGCTAGGCTAACTTGGCTTCCTATTGCCAAGTTAGCCTAGCTTAGCATTTATCAGCTGTTACAGAAAGAAAACAAATAATTGTCATTGATTTACATTTTTATATTAGACCGAATGTGAATTTAGTTTTTAGTTCTGAGATTACAATCGAAATTCTGAAAGAAGTCAAAAAGTCAAAATATGTAAAAGACTCTAAAGTCTGAGTAAACAACAAAATATGAAAAAGACTCTAAAGTCTGAGTAAACAACAAAATATGAAAAAGACTCTAAAGTCTGAGTAAACAACAAAATATGAAAAAGTAAAAATTGTGAACAAAAATGTAAAAACTCAGAAAAATTCAGAAAAAGGTCAAAATTCTGAGGAAAAAAATGTAAAATCTGAAGAAAGATCTAGAGAGAATTCCCAGTTAACCTCTTCCACACTTTTGTAATATATTTAGAATCATGTCTATATTTTTCTGTTTTCTGCGGTGACATCATATTATTTCTGAGTATCAAATAAATAAAGAATATTTAATCTAAATCAGAAGTTGAGTTTCTAAAGGGAGATCTGCGGGAACAATGTTTTAGCTTCTTCCTGGGAGTTAGACATGTTTTGTACAGAGGGCAATTTATACAAAACATTTTGAAGTGCATGCACTCTAAAGGTGACTTCATACACACTCGTTTGACTAGAGACAGACTTTTAATATATTTTACAGGATTTTAGTGTTTTCTCTGCAGAAATGTCCTCAGACAGTAACAAGTGTTTCTACTAATGTGACTCCAGGAGTGCATGGACATGAATGAGCTTCACCTCTGACCATGTGACAGATGGAGACCTGAGACTGACCAATGACAGACTGACGGGGGGGGGGGTAGTTGGTGATAAAGCAGCAGCAGAAGAAGAAATGACACACACACACACACACACACACACACAGCAGCCTGAGCATTGTTCATTGCAGACATTTCCCGGCTTTTCAAAGAAAGTGTGTGGGGTTAGAATCTGCAGGTCTGTTATGAAGCAGACGACGAAGAGGAGGAGGAGCTCTTCCTCACTGCGAGCTACACACAGATGATCATGGAACCCCACCAGCATGAGCAGAAACATGAGCACTACAAATGTGTTTCAGGTGCATCATGGGAGGTTGAGTTCTATGATCTTGTGCTAGGTGCTAGGAACCAACAGAAAGGTACCTGTGGGGGGGGGCTCCCGGCTGTGACACACTACTATCGCCCCGCTGCTGTTTGCAATGAACAGGTGGTGAGGGAGGGTAAAAGAAAGAAAGAATGTTTCAGTCGATGGAGAGAAATCCCAAAATGAAAGAAGAGCAGCAACAAAATCATGAGGACGATTTTGTGACAGAAATCTGGCTTTTTTTTCTGTCCAGACATTCATAAAGCAGCAACATGCTAACTCAACCTGATGCTAAATACATGATAACATGCTAACTCAACCTGATGCTAAATACATGATAACATGCTAACTCAACCTGATGCTAAATACATGATAACATGCTAACTCAACCTGATGCTAAATACATGATAACATGCTAACTAAACCTGATGCTAAATACATGATAACATGCTAACTAAACCTGATGCTAAATACATGATAACATGCTAACTCAACCTGATGCTAAATACATGATAACATGCTAACTCAACCTGATGCTAAATACATGATAAGATGCTAACTAAACCTGATGCTAAATACATGATAACATGCTAACTCAACCTGATGCTAAATACATGATAACATGCTAACTCAACCTGAGGCCTGTACGACGAAGCCGGATGTTCTCTTAGCGAGCTAACTTCAGGTAAACTCTGGGTTTCCGGTCCTACGACGCTGGTTCTCTTCCTAGCGGGCTAGATCTCCATGGTAACTTATGCTGAACGGCTAACCTGGTCCGGAGCAGGTTAGGTTCCAGGATAAGAGATCAACTCAGTGAAAGCACCGCCTGCTGACCAATCAGAGCTCAGTGTGCGGAGTTGAAAGCGATCAAGTCATATTACAGGAGAAAGGAAATACAGAAAAACTGCCGTCGCAGGAAAGACGGCCGGCAAAAATCACCGACTGTGTGAACGTGAACATGAATAGAATATCACCTCCCATCTTCAGAGCAATCTGACTATTATAACATTAGCGTTAAGAAAGCTAACTTAAAGTGGACCTATTATGCTATATTGGAAAAATATATTGTAGGGCCATACCTATACAAAACATGTCTGTGAAACAGATCCCCCGTGCAGCCATGCCTCAAACTGCTCAAACCCCTCTATTCCAGCCCTGTTAGAGAAACGCGGATCTTGGGTCCTTAGCTTGAAAAAAGAAAGAAGAGGAGGCGGAGCTAATGCCCGATCAGAATTCTACCGGAGATAAAGTTAAATTCTGCTGTGATAAAACGCCATCCTGTTCTAAACCACATCAAGGATTATCTCTGAAACAGTATGGAGCTCAAATGCTTTTTCTCTTGCGGGTTTATCACAAGGTGAGTTCCTTTTTTTATTTCCTGCTTTTTAAACACATGCTCTCTCCAGTACAGGTTAGCTCTGAGTGTTAGCGAGGCTTGCTAATGTAAACAAAGATGAGATTACGTCCAAAACACGTCAGGCATTGTTTCTGATAGCAATTTTCGGTGGGTCCACTGCCGATTTGACGTCATATCGGCGTCATATCGGCAGCAAGTCTGTATCCGCTCGTTGTACCCCTGTTTTTAAAAGATTTGGGTACGGAGGAAAAGAGAAAGGGTTTTATTTTCCGACGCTGCGTGAGTTCCCCGACACACCGGGGACACATGTTGATGTATAAAAGACATCACAAAGTGCATTTTGCATGATAGGTCCCCTTTATGGCCTTTATCTGCCACAACATAAGTAACCGGATCTAAGTAACATTACGTACAGTCCGCGGCACTGTGAGTGCAGACGTGGATGTGTCCCGTTATCATTCATATCACATCATATCACATCATAATGTATCATATATCTCCTTATCTGAGTCAGCTGAGCCGGATCTGGCCGTGCAACACTCACAGTGTCACATACTGTCTGCAGAAGGATTATTTTAAGCAACACATTAAGTTGAGGAAACACTCGAGTCAAATGTAATTGAAGTCAGATCGTGTCTTAGACGGGGCAGTGATATCATAAACCTGTTAATGGACGCATTCAAACACTTGTTCTGTTACCAGCTGTATTCACCTCGCAGGTGCAGCTATGTGGCTTTGACCCTGGATCAAGTGTTTAAGTCATGGATGTTTAAAGTTTAACTTCTTCATATTTGTCTAATATTATAGTTACTTTTCATTCAGGAAGTATGACGCTGCGCTGTCAGTGCGCTTCTCCATGTTTGTGATTGGTCAAATGTTGCTAACCCCGCCCCTTTCATGTGAACGCGCTCCTAACTAGATAGGACAAAGCTGGCTCGAGCGATCCACTTGATAACCCGCGTCGTAGGACCGCTTAGCGAGAGCGCGTTTGTTTTGGATTAGGCCAACCGGCTAACTCAAACATATCCAGGTTATGTTGAACCGGCTTCGTCGTACAGGCCTCTGATGCTAAATACATGATAACATGCTAACTCAACCTGATGCTAAATACATGCTAACTCAACCTGATGCTAAATACATGATAACATGCTACACATATATTGCTCTCTCATGCCTGCAGCCTGCAATATGAACCTAATAAAGTCATGCTTTCTGCGTCACCTAATAACATTGATCAGTTTCATGACAGCCAGTGTTCCTGAGAGACACAGGAAGAGGACACTAGAGGAGAGGCTGTAGGGAAGTCTTTCTCTTTAAGTGGGAGAGAAACAAGTGACAGAACTAAAAGAAGGAGGAGGAAATAAAGAGTCAGAAATAAAGGAGTCTCCAGATTTCTTGCAGGGTTTTGCTGTGGGAACACACCACATGCAAGAGAAGGAGAGAGTTGAGAGGGAGGTGAGGAGGTGAGGAGGTGACGATGGATATGTTGTTCACAGGGACTTTGTCTTGGAGCACATGTTAGATCTATTTGTTGAGTATTTAATCTGAGTTTCTGGAGGTGGAGCGTGCAGAGGAAGGCGGTACGTTACCGATCGGTGGTGGCTCGGTGTGCTGCGTCCTGAGACCGGACTCAGAGAACCAGACGTGTCCAGATCATCTGCAGATGACCAGGAGGACAGGTCCTAAAGAGAGAGAGAGAGAGAGAGATATCAGACAAGAGGACAGTTCCTAAAGACAGAGAGAGAGAGAGACATCAGATATCAGACAGGAGGACAGGTCCTAGAGAGAGAGAGAGAGAGAGAGAGAGAGAGATATCAGACAGGAGGACAGGTCCTAGAGAGAGAGAGAGAGAGAGAGAGATATCAGACAGGAGGACAGGTCCTAGAGACAGAGACAGAGAGAGAGAGAGAGAGAGAGACATCAGACAGGACGACAGGTCCTAAAGACAGAGAGAGAGACATCAGATATCAGACAGGAAGGAGGGCCCCTAAAATCACAGGATCATCAGATCCAGATCAATCTATTAGCACGAGGTAAGTTCCATCATCCTGGAAGGTGGCCACGCTGACACCGATCTTTAAATCTGGGGATAAGGCAATGATGTCCAATTATAGACCAATCAGCATCCTCCCCTGTGTCTCTAAAGGCCCTGACACTCCAAGCAGTCACCAGAGGACTCGCCGTGTTCTCCTGCGTCTTGGCCGTGTGTCGCACTGGAACGCACCGCAAAGACTTCAGCCGAGCACGTACGAACTGCGCATGCGTGAGTGGCAATAACTCTCCTTACCAGCAGGCGGCGGTAGTGTGTATTCGTCATTCAAAAGAGGCAACAACCGGAAGAAGAGAAGAACAGACTGCGTGATATAAACAAACAACAGATAGCGTGTGCGTTCCATTTTCACTCTCGTCCATGGAAAACATGTTTCGTGCGGTCCTGGAGCTATCAGCCATTGGACCGAGGAGATGAAAAGGAATAGCCGTCTGTGTGTGTGTGCCTTCTTAAATCGTTTGTTTACGTCCCTCACTTCCGTCTCGCTTCTCATGCACTGATTCGCTAGCTGAACAGCCAATCAGAGTGATTTCTTTGGCCGACTGCCTGTGGCCGACGAATCGGCCATGCGTCAGCCATGAAAGGCCAAATAAGGCGTGTCACGGCCGACGGTGCGGGACACACCAAATTGAGTTTGGGCGACAGGGCACGCTTCGTCGTCCGACTAACGAAAACGGCCGATTTCGGCCTGGTGTGTCAGGGCCTGAGAGGTAGCTGAGAAATGGGTGTCAAAACTAATCACCAAACATTTAGACAAAGGTTCCGCTCCACTCCACCCAATGGTTTGGTTTCCGTGCTCCCCACTCCACTGAGACAGCTAACTGTCTTTGTGGAAAAGGTTAAATGTATGTTGGACACGAGCCCATATGTAGGTGCTGTCTTCCTAGATCTCAGGAAGGCTTTTGACACAGTTGACCACCAAGTGCTCCTTACAAAGCTGACTCATTTCAATGCAAATGTATGCCGATGATGCGGTCATCTTTGTACACGGGAAAAACACTGAAATGATCTCATCTTGTCTCCCAAATGCTTTGGACAAAGTTCAACACTGGCTGAACAACATTTGCTTACAGTTAAATGCAAAAAAAAAAATTCATTCACAAAAAACACGCTGGACGCTGCACTAGGTCAGAAACCAGAGGAAACTGTGAGGTCCACCGCAGACGGACCACTTTGGGACAAAATGTCCTCTCCATTAAAGGCAGCTCGTTGTGGAATAGCCTCCCAGCTGAGACACGGGATTGTCCCACTCTCAATAGCTTCAAAGGTCAACTCAGAGAATGGATGAGAAACAACCAGACGTGCAATCACCGCTAAATGCTCTTTAACTCAGGGGTCTCTCCTCTTCTTTAACTCAGGGGTATCTCCTCTTCTTTAACTCAGGGGTCTCTCCTCTTCTTTAACTCAGGGGTCTCTCCTCTTCTTTAACTCAGGGGTCTCTCCTCTTCTTTAACACAGGGGTCTCTCCTCTTCTTTAACTCAGGGGTATCTCCTCTTCTTTAACACAGGGTCTCTCCTCTTCTTTAACTCAGGGGTCTCTCCTCTTCTTTAACACAGGGTCTCTCCTCTTCTTTAACTCAGGGGTATCTCCTCTTCTTTAACACAGGGTCTCTCCTCTTCTTTAACACAGGGTCTCTCCTCTTCTTTAACTCAGGGGTCTCTCCTCTTCTTTAACACAGGGGTCTCTCCTCTTCTTTAACTCAGGGGTCTCTCCTCTTCTTTAACTCAGGGTCTCTCCTCTTCTTTAACACAGGGGTCTCTCCTCTTCTTTAACACAGGGGTCTCTCCTCTTCTTTAACTCAGGGGTATCTCCTCTTCTTTAACACAGGGGTCTCTCCTCTTCTTTAACTCAGGGGTCTCTCCTCTTCTTTAACTCAGGGGTCTCTCCTCTTCTTTAACTCAGGGGTCTCTCCTCTTCTTTAACTCAGGGGTCTCTCCTCTTCTATAACTCAGGGTCTCTCCTCTTCTTTAACTCAGGGGTCTCTCCTCTTCTTTAACTCAGGGGTCTCTCCTCTTGCCCTTTACATGTCGTAGCTGCTACATTGTGCTGCCAGGTGGTAAATACTTGTATGTGCTGCTCATGCTCTTTCTGCATATCATGTATTTGTTGTTGCTATCTTTATAAATGTCATGTTCTTATATGTTGTGTGTCAGGGACTACGGATGGAAATGAGCTCAAAGCTAAAATCAGGCATATTTACACTTGAAGCATTATTTGTCCTAAGTGTTCATCAATGTGCATTGCCCCTGTTCAAATAAACCATTCAATGAAATGTAAAAAAAGGTGTACAGGAAGTGCAGGTGAGTAATGTCGTGTTAAATTTTCATATAATCAGTTAAATAAAATATATAGATTATGTCTTATACTCTGTTAAATTGTAGTTTTAGTCCTATATGTGTTTAACAGAGACATATGTTTAGGATGTACTTTTCAGGAAGTGCAAAAGGTGGATTTGGACTGGAGGGTTTAATGATGGAATGTTTAGATGATGCCTAAGAGACTGTAAGGGTGGGACCAGTTGGATATTTTCTCTCTAATATACAGAGAGACTGTAAGGGTGGGACCAGTTGGATATTTTCTCTCTAATATACAGAGAGACTGTAAGGGTGGGACCAGTTGGATATTTTCTCTCTAATATACAGAGAGACTGTAAGCAGAACTTCTTTCTCCTCTGAGGATGAAGCTGCTCTGTTCCTGCATTTCAGATCCATATCACTTTATATTGACTTTCTTTATTACTTTATTAAATAGAACAAAAGATAAACTTTGTCCATGAATCATGTATCAGTTTCTCAGGAGCAGAGGTCGCGTTAACCGAATATTTTCCGTCTGTGACGGAATTTTTCCAAGAATGACGGAAAAATCTGAAAGCAGTCCGTCATTTTGACAGATTAGAACACAACTCGGAACAGCGCCAAAATGTCCACCAGCGGCCCACATTATATTACATCCTTAGTGGCCAGGTAGACTGAGGGCGATTTACTGTACTCTACTGTAACTATTATTTAGTAATTCACACCCCTGTCCAGTTGGTGGCGAGTGTGTGCATATTAAGTAGCTATTGTCTAGTCTTGTATTTGACCTCGTTGATTACCTCGTTGTTTAACCGGCTTTAGCAATCGCAAAATGTCACTGCAGCTTTTTTAATAAGCCCAGTAATTGTGATGGTGTGGATAAACGAGGTGAAAAAAGAGGGATTGATGCAGTGGAGGATGAAGGACAAGCCAGTAAGACTAAAACTGACAACGTTCAGCCTGCAGCAGAGGGACAAGCGAGTGGCAAGGAGTTGAAGCGGGAGTACCGGGTTCAGTGGGAGCAAGAGTTTAAGTGGCTGAGGAGGGAAGATGGCAAAATGTTTTTTGCCATCTCCCTTGATGCGTTTGACTGCGCACAAGCGGGCACCAGTTCCAGTTTAAATCCATGCGGCCCAGGAGGAAGAGTTCAGGCTAGGCTACAGCAGGTCAATTGAGTTGTTCTTGTAAATGTTTTGTTCATATTTTAATTGTAATTGTCTCATTTCAAACAATGGCAATCATTCATATTCGTGTTGACATGAAAAGTGACCGCACGGTCGGAGTCTCTGTTCATCTTTTTTTTTCTCCATGTCCTTAAAAGTTCTATATGAATCATTAAAAAAAGGAATGAATGAACATGTGCTGCTTAGTACCCAAACATAAATATTAAATATGTCTCATCATTAAAACATGAAAAATAAAATGACGGGTAATAATGGATTATGACGGAAATTTTACGATCCTGTCCGTCAAAATGACGGACAACGAAAAAGTCTAACGCAACCACTAATCAGGAGGCTCAGGTGAGTGTCCCAGCTGGATTAATACAGGTCCATCTCATCTTGTACCTGCTGGCTGCTGCTGATCTCCAGGACCCTGCTGATCTCCCTCAGGTCTCTCGTCACCTCCTTCAGCAGCAGCTTCAGACGGTTCCCGATCACGTGCACTTTCTCTTTGGCCTCCAGACAGTCGCTGCCCTGAGCGTGCACGAGCAGCTGCAGAGACATGTCCTGCAGAGAGGACACCTTCAGCTGGGAGTCCAGCAGCTCCTGGCGGATCACCTGGGGGACACACATTCAGAAAGTTATTCTGGATATGTGTTACTCTACTTTAGTCCTGCTCCTGTGCTTCAAATCTGAGAGTATCTGTTCAAAATCCACTCAAACAAACCTCCTGCAGGTAGAGTGTGCAGTGCATCAGCTGTTCTGTTGTTATTACTGCTATGCATTGAATACAATATGAAATATCTTATATAAAAGGGTCAGTAAAGGGTGGTGTGGTTTCAGTACCGTGAGGGTCTTGTGGTGCAGATGTTGTGTTACCATGAGGGTCTTGTGGTGCAGATGTTGATGGGTTAGATGTAGTTATAGTACCGTGAGGGTCTTGTGGTGCAGATGTTGTGTTACCGTGAGGGTCTTGTGGTGCAGATGTTGTGTTACCGTGAGGGCCTTGTGGTGGTCCTGCAGGGTCTCCCGGTCCCTCCCCGGGTCCAGGGGCAGTAGCTGGTTCCTCCTCCGGTCGATGTTCTCCAGCCAGAGCAGCAGGCCGTGGCTCATCTCGTGGAAGTCCTGAGGAGACACGATGCAGGGCGTGTTTCACTTCCTTTCACAGGGTCAGGTCAGGGTTATAATGTGAGAACACACCAATCAAATGTCTCCTCCAAAGTCACATGAGCACGCCAGCACCGGGTGGAACATTCTGTGGTCCTGACATTTGTTAATCTATCTGTTTCCTGTCTGACTGATGACAGTATTCACCTGACACTGCATGAGCGCCCCCTGCAGGCCGGCCCTCCACTCCTCCAGCGCCCCCCCCAGCCGCTCCCAGCTGTTGTTCATGTCCTTCAGTCGGGCCGTCAGCTCCCGGCTCTCCTCGCTGTCCGGATGCAGGAACTCTGAGCTGCACAGGTTCACCGACAGAACGATGGCTTTACGCTTATCGTACGCCTTCTGCAGCTCCTAAACACACACACACACACACACACACACACACACACACACACACACACACACAGATGATATGTTATATATTGTTTACATCCCAGACGGTGTGAAAATACACTTCAATGATAATAAAAGCGTATAAAAAGTGGGCTACTGATGAGCCAAGAGGTTCCGACGGAGGGAGAGTGGACGTGATTCATGAGATATATGTAATGAAAAGTTGACATATGAGACTACAGAGTGAAACGCTTGAGAGGAGGTGGAAGGGATGGAGGGATTTAGTTTAGCTTAAAATAGGAGGATTGCTGAATGACTGTTGAAGAGATAAATATCCCTGATGGGATGTCTTTTCTGTTCTTATTTGTCTTTGCTCTTTTTTTTGTTTATGCATAAGTCTGTTTGTTTTTCTGCGAGTGTTGTTTCTATGTTTGTTAACCTGTAAAGAAAGGAAAATAGAAGGATAATGACAGTAGTGCAGTACCTAGAGCTTGTGGATGTTTTCTATATCTCACACCTTTAATATATGCCTAGAAACAGTATAATAGGAGACCTTTAAAGCATCCGAACAGGGGTACCTTGAGCTTGTGGATGCGCTGCTGGATGTCCCGGATGTCTGAGCTGACCTCCAGCCTCCTCTGCTGCTGCAGCTCCTCCTCCGCCCCCCCCAGCCAGCTGCACACCTTCAGCAGGTCTGAGGTCAGCTGCTGCTCCTGCTGCTGGCTCTGCTTCCTGCGCAGCTGCCGGCTGGCGTCCTGCGCCTGCAGCAGCTCCCAGCGCTCGATCACACCTGCAGGAACACACACATTTACTCTCAGTTCAACTTGAATCTGTGCACTGGCAAACAGATTTACTGTCAATGCATCAAACTGTCCTGTACAACAACAGATTTACTGAGAGGTGTGTCTGCAGTATTATCACATGTATCTGCAGTATTATCACATGTATCTGCAGTATTATCACATGTATCTGCAGTATTATCACATGTATCAGCAGTATTATCACATGTATCTGCAGTATTATCACATGTATCTGCAGTATTATCACATGTATCTGCAGTATTATCACATGTATCTGCAGTATTTGTATCTTGGTACTGCAGAATCTATATAGTAGTACTGCAGAATACTCACCAGAGGTCTGGGACTCTGAGCTGGGGTCTATCAGTCCGGCCCCCCCCTCCTCTTCCTCCTTCAGCTCGCAGCCCATCTTCCTCACCGTGTCGATGGAGCCGCGACACTCCCCCAGCAGACGCATCTGAGGAGCAATACTAACTTATTACAATAAATACATTCAATACATCCTTACATTAGAGCTAAATACGTTCAATACATCCTTACATTAGAGCTAAATACGTTCAATACATCCTTACATTAGAGCTAAATACATCCCTACATTAGAGCTAAATACATCCCTACATTAGAGCTAAATACGTTCAATACATCCTTACATTAGAGCTAAATACATCCTTACATTAGAGCTAAATACGTTCAATACATCCTTACATTAGAGCTAAATACATCCTTACATTAGAGCTAAATACATCCCTACATTAGAGCTAAATACGTTCAATACATCCTTACATTAGAGCTAAATACATCCTTACATTAGAGCTAAATACGTTCAATACATCCCTACATTAGAGCTAAATACATCCTTACATTAGAGCTAAATACATCCTTACATTAGAGCTAAATACATTTGGCTGTGAAATAAATTCCTAAATAATGCATTAAGTAAATAAACAAGGAGAACATCCGCTCTCATGGATCAGAGTTAGAGATAACGTACGTATCCCAGGTACGAGGCGTCCTGATCGGCTCCACTCAGCGGGGGGGCGTCTGCAGAGGCTGCCTCTCCTGCACACACACACACACACACACACACACACACACACACACACACACACACACACACACACACACACTGATCAGATTGTATAAAAACACACTGTGTCATAACTTCAAACACTCTAGGACCAGGAGAGGAGGCGTTCAGACAGAGGAGCAGATCTGATTCTTTCAGATTCAGGTTATATAACCAGCTTCTGAACAAAGACCTGTTTAGCATCAATTCAAACTATTTCATGTTATTATAACTATTGATGCTTTCCAGAACAGATCCTGTGTTTCCTTCGCTCTGTGTGGACGAGCCTCAGAGTGACAGTTTCCTGTGAACAGATCTGCAGACGTGTTCACAGAAACACACACACACACAACACAACACACACACACACACACGGGAGGTTAGCTACAGCCACACTGCAAACCAACGAAGAAGAAGAAGCCGTTGAGGCTGAGTGAGGCTGCGTCCCATTCCACAGGGAGGGATTGGGATGGAGCCTAAACCCCGGGGTTAGGAAGTGTCCAGAAACAAAGGGAAATCAAAGTGTGTGTGTGTGTGTGTGTGTGTGTGTGTGTGTGTGTGTGTGTCTGTGTCCAGAGGAAAAACAGAGAAATCAAAGTGTGTGTGTGTGTGTGTCCAGAGAGAAACACAGAGAAATCATAGTGTGTGTGTGTGTGTGTGTGTGTGTGTGTGTGTGTGTCCAGAGAGAAACACAGAGAAATCATAGTGTGTGTGTGTGTGTGTGTGTGTGTGTGTGTATGTGTGTGTGTGTGTGTCCAGAGAGAAACACAGAGAAATCAAAGTGTGTGTGTGTGTCCAGAGAGAAACACAGAGAAATCATAGTGTGTGTGTGTGTGTGTGTGTGTCCAGAGAGAAACACAGAGAAATCATAGTGTGTGTGTGTGTGTGTGTGTGTGTGTGTGTATGTGTGTGTGTGTGTCCAGAGAGAAACACAGAGAAATCAAAGTGTGTGTGTGTGTGTGTGTGTGTGTGTCCAGAGAGAAACAGAGAAATCAAAGTGTGTGTGTCCAGAGAAACACAGAGAAATCAAAGTGTGTGTGTGTGTGTGTCCAGAGAAACACAGAGAAATCAAAGTGTGTGTGTGTGTGTGTCCAGAGAAACACAGAGAAATCAAAGTGTGTGTGTGTGTGTGTCCAGAGAAACACAGAGAAATCAAAGTGTGTGAGACTCCATGCTGCTTCCTACCAGAGGAGGACCTCAGAGTTTGCTCAGTAACTCTAACAAAGGCCTCGGGGCTCTCTGGGATCTCTACATCTGCAAAATACACATTTACAGGAACACATTCAGGACCACAGGCTGACACTGGAGGAAGATGGAGAACATCACAGAATACTCAATATGTTGAGAGACCTGTTCACCTCACGCCTGCTGTCGGGCACAGTGTGTATAATGTGTTGGTACCTCAGACTCAGCGTAACTGCTTTCACTCTGCTCAGCATCACCAGCTTCACCTCGCTGTGCGTCTCTCTCTCCGGTGTGTGTGTGTGTCTCAGTGTGTGTGTGTGTGTGTGTGTGTGTGTGTGTGTCCTCACCTCTCTGCAGGAAGTCCCCCTCCTCGCTGTGCATCTCTCTCTCCAGTGTGTGTCTGAGTGTGTGTGTCTCAGTCTGAGTGTGTGTCTCAGTCTGTGTGTGTGTCAGTGTGTGTGTCTCAGTCTGTGTGTGTGTCAGTCTGTGTGTGTCCTCACCTCTCAGCAGGAAGTCCCCCTCCTCTCTCTCTGTCTCTCTCTCCAGTGTGTTTCTCTCAGTGTGTGTGTCTCAGTGTGTGTGTGTGTGTCTCAGTGTGTGTCCCCTCACCTCTCAGCAGGAAGTCCCCCTCCTCTCTCTCCGTCTCTCTCTCCAGTCCCCGGCTCAGATCGTAGTCATGGTCCCACTCCAGAGGGATGGAGTCCACGCTGGCCGGTGTATCTCTGCCGGACCTCTCTCCTCTCTCTCCTCGCTCTCCTCTCAGCTGAGCAGAGCGCCCCCCGGAGGACGGGAGGGGCGACAGCAGGCCGTCCCCACGCTCGCCGCCCCCCCACGGACTCCCAGACACATCGCACGCCTCATCAGATCCAGCTCCCGGTCCGAGAGAGAGACCTCGGTGTCGTCGTCCGCCAGCTGCACGGAAACACAGATATAGAGGTTAAATATTAGAGATATCGTGTGAAATGTTACATAGATGCAGGAAAAATGTAGACCTGCAGGGAAACAGTAGAGATATACAACTGATATTCAGAGTGGGAAGTAGTGCAGTACAAATACTTTGTTACTGTACTCAAGTACATGTTTCTGGTATCAGTACTTTACTCCACTACTTATTTTTCTGACCACTTTTGACTTTGACTTCTTACATCTTGAACCCAAATACCTGTACTTTCTACTTCTCACATGTTGAACTCAAATACCTGTACTTTCTACTTCTTCCATGTTGAACCCAAATACCTGTACTTTCTACTTCTTACATGTTGAACCCAAATACCTGTACTTTCTACTTCTTACATGTTGAACCCAAATACCTGTACTTTCTACTTCTTACATTTTGAACCCAAATACCTGAACTTTCTACTTCTTACATGTTGAACCCAAATACCTGTACTTTCTACTTCTTACATTTTGAACACAAATACCTGTACTTTCTACTTCTCACATGTTGAACCCAAATACCTGTACTTTCTACTTCTTCCATGTTCCAAACAGGCTGGTTCCTTTAGTCTGAATGTGTGTTTGGTGGCGTGATCATTATTATTTAGAGTCATTGCGTGCCTATTGATTTGAACACGATCCGTGTATCCATCATTTCCTGGTCTTCTCTAAAGAAGAGGGACCAATGAAAACGTTGTCATGTTGCCGTTGTTCAGCATGGAAACATTCATTAGCTAACAATGACATTATTGTTCTATTAATATAAAGGGAGGTCAGGTACTCTTTAAAACAGCTGCTAGTTATGGGTACTTTTTACTTAAGGACATTTCAAAGCCTCTTTACTTTGACTTGAGTAAAGAAGTTTAGTCAGTACTTCTACTTTTACCAGAGTACTTTTAAACACGAGTATCTGTACTTCTACTTGAGTAAAGGATGTGTGTACTTTTGCCCTCTCTGCTGATATTTAATGTAGGATTTTTAAAATGTGGTCTCTGGTCTCTCACCGGCAGACGGATCAGCTTCCTGTAGTACCGCTCCACCCTCCCGAACACTCCTGGCAGTACCTCTGCAGCTCCTCCCAGCTCCTCCTCCATCACAGCTGAGTCCAGAGGCTCGCTCTTCTCCATCAGAGCCTCCCCCTGCTGGAAGATCTGAGAGATCCTCCCTGTGGTGAGGGAGATCTCCTGCTGGAAGGACTGCAACACACAGACACACACACACACTCATCATCAAGCTCTGCACTGTGACTCACACACACACACACTCACACACACACACACACATACACACACACACACACACACTCACACACACACACACTCTTATCTGATGCAGAATTCCTGATCAGATCTAATGAATGTCCTCGTGTTCGGAGAGACATGTGACAGAGAGAGAAGCTGCTCACACACATCAGAAGATGAGAGGAAAGGAGGCTAACATGTGAAGAATACAACAAAAAAAGGTTTTCCAAATGTATCAAAAGCTAGAAATGTCTAAATACATATTTGGGCCTCTTGCACCAATACTGAAATGTATCATGATGGGCGACTGTAGCTGTGAGGGGGTGTGTTCGTCTTTAAACCAGCAGGTTGTTGGTTCGATTCCCAGCCCTACAGTCAACATGTGGATGTGTCCTTGGGCAAGATACTGAGTGGCTCCTGATGGCCAATGGTGTGAGTGTGTGTGTGTGTGTGTGTGTGTGTGTGTGTGTGGTGTGTGTGTGTGTGTGTGTGTGCGTGCATGTGTGAGTGTGTGTGTGTGTGTGCGTGTGTGAGAGTGTGTGTGGGGGAGAGTGTGTGTGTGTGGGTGAGTGTGAGTGGGAGAGTGTGAGTGGGAGAGTGTGTGTGTGTGTGGGTGTGGGTGAGTGTGAGTGGGAGAGTGTGTGTGTGTGTGTGTGTGTGTGTGTGTGTGTGTGTGTGTGCGTGCATGTGTGAGTGTGTGTGTGTGTGCGTGTGTGAGAGTGTGTGTGGGGGAGTGTGTGTGTGTGGGTGAGTGTGAGTGGGAGAGTGTGAGTGGGAGAGTGTGTGTGTGTGTGTGGGTGTGGGGGAGTGTGTGTGGGGGAGAGTGTGTGTGCATGCATGTGCAGGTGAGTGTGTGTGTGTGTGTGTGTGTGAGTGTGTGTGTGGGGGAGAGTGTGTGTGTGTGAGTGGGAGAGTGTGGGAGAGTGTGTGTGTGTGTGTGTGTGTGTGTGTGTGGTGTGTGTGTGTGTGAGTGTGTGTGTGGGGGAGAGGTGTGTGTGTGTTAGTTGTGTGTGGGGGAGTGTGGTGTGTGTGTGTGTGTGTGTGTGTGTGTGTGTGTGTGTGTGTCTAGAGCAAGTGGTACTGCTCTGCATGATATTAATACTAATATATGAGATCCTTTTATTTGAAAACTGAAACTGATCCATTTTTTCATGATGGATTTCTTTGCCGTCTGTACAGAAAAAAATGATATGCAATAAAGTGTTTTAAATGTTTTCAGTAATCTCTAGTGTTGGCATGTAAAAAATAAAGTTATGTTGTTGTTGTGTCAAATATATTCACTTGAATGTGATGAAAGATCATCTGACTTCAACCAGGTGGAGATGAGATACGAGTTGCTGCACTAATGCTGGAGGATCTGAATCAGCAACATATTGATGACATCTAGAGTTACAATACATGTAAATATGAACATGTGTTTGTTGTTTTTTTTTATCTAAAATGTCCAAAAATCAAGGCTGCAACTAATTATTAATATGAGTATAAAATAACTTTAATAATATTTTCATTATCGATGAATCTAATCAAAAAGAAAGCAGCACATTTCCAGATGTGAGAGGCTGCATTTAAAGACCTTAATGATTCATTCATGAACACAAATACTAATGTGTGCAGCTCCTAGACGTTGTTAAATGCCACCCTGTCTCAATCTGACACCCTGCTGCAGCTCAGCCTCACCCTGAGCTGCTTGATCTTGGCCTGGATGTCACACTCTGAGAAATGTTCGATGTTGGTCAGCTGCAGGTCCATCTCCGTCAGCCACACCAGGATGGAGTCTCTGGACGTCTCAAAGTCCTCCCTCTGACCTGTGAAGTGCTGCAGGGGGAGAGAGGGAGTCATGAACACACTGCAGGAAACCCTCAGTGAGTGGTACCCTACATGTGATCATAGAAAGGACAAGTCTGTATGACTGAAACAAGGAAGCTGAAAGGATCCATCGAAGAGCATCTGACCAAATGCTCTGCTGACACTTACGCTACTTAGAGAGACAGCTTCATCCCTCAATAAGACAAACACCTGAACTCTGTGAACAGCATCCAGAAACATTCATCTGTCTGCATCTTGCTAATTATTGATCTAATATATCATATTCCATTCACTTGTATACAGACTCTTCCTGCACTATTTCTATTTTATTTGTATTTACTTGCACTATTTTATCTGTTTTATTAGTTCTATGTCCCGTTTCTTCCCCTCTGCTACAATGCACACAATATCTTTTTTAATAACTGCACATATATTATATTTTATTCCATTCTATTTCAATATAAATACTGCTATATTTTACTGTATTTTGTATTATTTTGTAATGTTATTATAGTCTCATCTGTGTTTTTAATTTGAGTTTTATTGTTATGTATATGTGTGCACCACGACATCAAGTGAAATTCCTCCTACGTGTCGACCCACCTGGTGAGAAAACTGTTTTGAATTCTGATCCTGATATGTTCATGTTGCTCTGCTGGAGGAGGACTTTCTCATTGATATATCTACACTGTAGCTGCTGAGCTCATGGTGAGAACACCTTGAACCTTGAATTGACTGACCTTGAGTCGTCTCAGGATGGAGTTGACCCTCCTCTGCAGGGCGTCCCAGCGCAGGTTGGCTCCCTGGCTCTTCTCCCTCAGGAGAGAGGAGGTGTCGGTGCGGTTCTCCCGGGCCAGGCGCCGGTACTGTTTGTTGATGAGCTCCAGCTGGGTCAGGCTCTCATGGACCTGCCTCTGGAAGGACTGCAGCACACACAGGGTTAATCACCAGAAACACCTCCTGCTCGGTGTATTATATTCTCCCCTCGGATGTTTCTTCACCTCGAACTTCTTCATCTCCTCCTTGGCCACGGTGTACAGGACCCCCGAGGAGTTGGGCAGCGCCGCGGTTCTCTCCGAGGAGACGAGCCACTCCTCGAAGCGGGAGAAGTCCTCCAGGAACTTCTGCCACAGACGCCACGTCTCCTCGATCCTGAGACGGGGACACATTACGTTACAAACAATAAAAACAGCAGCGTTCAACAAATACTTCATTAGAAATCATCAAGACGTTCACATGCTTTCTTATTTGTTCTCAGGTAAACACAGAACTGAAACTTGTCTTAGACACATTGGAGCTCCAAATAAAAGTGTTTTCATGTCATCTCCAGGTGCTGTAGTAGTGTAGATACACTATTGGTCATGAACATGTATCAGTGTGTGTGTGTGTGTGTGTGTGTGTGTCTGTGTGTGTGTCTCACCGTGCTCCCACCAGGTCCAGCAGGTGTCTCAGTGTGTGTGTGTGTGTGTGTGTGTGTGTGTGTCTCACCATGCTCCCACCAGGTTCAGCAGGTGTCTCAGTGTGTGTGTGTGTGTGTGTGTGTGTGTGTGTCTCACCGTGCTCCCACCAGGTTCAGCAGGTGTCTCAGTGTGTGTGTGTGTGTGTGTGTGGTGGTTGTGTGTGTGTGTGTGTGTGTTGTGTCTGTGTGTGTGTCTCACCGTGCTCCACCAGGTCCAGCAGGTGTCTCAGTGTGTGTGTGTGTGTGGTGTGTGTGTGTGTGTCTCACTGTGCTCCCACCAGAAAAATACAGAATTTGAGAAAAAGTCAGAATTTTGAGAAAAAGTCAGAATTTTGAGAAAAAAGTCAGGATTTTGAGGAAAAGTCAGAAAAAAACCAACATTTGAGAAAAAAACAGTATTTTGTACAAGACAGGATGATACCAAGCTGCGTCTTGTGACTGTGTAACTCCCTCTATTGTATATCAGCATGTGAAGGACACTGTTCAGGAACTAGTTGATGCTCTGTATGTGATGACTACTTCATTCTGGAGAGGATCACAGATACATGGATCCTGAGATTGAAGCTCAAGCCGGGGACCAGGGAGAGTTTCCAACAGATCTTAATGTTCTGTCCTCACCTGAGCCTCCTCTCCATGGACAGAGCACAGATGCTCTCCTCTCTCTCCTCTCTCTAAGTGTCTTTGAGGGTTAGTCTCCTCACCTGAGCCTCCTCTCCATGGACAGAGCACAGAAGCTCCTCCCTCTCTCTCCTTCTCTAAGTGTCTTTGCGGTGTTAGTCTCCTCACCTGAGCCTCCTCTCCATGGACAGAGCACAGATGCTCCTCCCTCTCTCTCCTCTCTCTAAGTGTCTTGCGGTGTTAGTCTCCTCACCTGAGCCTCCTCTCCATGGACAGAAGCACAGATGCTCCTCCTCTCTCTCCTCTCTCTAAGTGTCTTTGCGGTGTTAGTCTCCTCACCTGAGCCTCCTCTCCATGGACAGAGCACAGATGCTCCTCCCTCCTCTCTCCTCTCTCTAAGTGTCTTTGCGGTGTTAGTCTCCTCACCTGAGCCTCCTCTCCATGGACAGAGCACAGATGCTCCTCCCTCTCTCTCCTTCTCTCTCTCTCTAAGTGTCTTTGAGGTGTTAGTCTCCTCACCTGAGCCTCCTCTCCATGGACAGAGCACAGAAGCTCCTCCCTCTCTCTCCTCTCTCTAAGTGTCTTTGCGGTGTTAGTCTCCTCACCTGAGCCTCCTCTCCATGGACAGAGCACAGATGCTCCTCCCTCTCTCTCCTCTCTCTAAGTGTCTTTAAGGTGTTAGTCTCCTCACCTGAGCCTCCTCTCCATGGACAGAGCACAGATGCTCCTCCCTCTCTCTCCTCTCTCTAAGTGTCTTTGAGGTGTTAGTCTCCTCACCTGAGCCTCCTCTCCATGGACAGAGCACAGAAGCTCCTCCCTCTCTCTCCTCTCTCTAAGTGTCTTTGCGGTGTTAGTCTCCTCACCTGAGCCTCCTCTCCATGGACAGAGCACAGATGCTCCTCCCTCTCTCTCCTCTCTCTAAGTGTCTTTGCGGTGTTAGTCTCCTCACCTGAGCCTCCTCTCCATGGACAGAGCACAGATGCTCCTCCCTCTCTCTCCTCTCTCTAAGTGTCTTTGAGGTGTTAGTCTCCTCACCTGAGCCTCCTCTCCATGGACAGAGCACAGCTGCTCCTCCCTCTCTCTCCTCTCTCTAAGTGTCTTTGCGGTGTTAGTCTCCTCACCTGAGCCTCCTCTCCATGGACAGAGCACAGATGCTCCTCCTCTCTCTCCTCTCTCTAAGTGTCTTTGAGGTGTTAGTCTCCTCACCTGAGCCTCCTCTCCATGGACAGAGCACAGATGCTCCTCCCTCTCTCTCCTCTCTCTCCTCTCTCTAAGTGTCTTTGAGGTGTTAGTCTCCTCACCTGAGCCTCCTCTCCATGGACAGAGCACAGATGCTCCTCCCTCTCTCTCCTCTCTCTAAGTGTCTTTGCGGTGTTAGTCTCCTCACCTGAGCCTCCTCTCCATGGACAGAGCACAGATGCTCCTCCCTCTCTCTCCTCTCTCTCCTCTCTCTAAGTGTCTTTGAGGTGTTAGTCTCCTCACCTGAGCCTCCTCTCCATGGACAGAGCACAGATGCTCCTCCAGCGGCGGTCCAGACACCGCGTGGCGCTCTGGATGGAGTCACACTCAGCGTCCGTGCTGCAGGCGTCACAGTCGTGCAGCAGAACCTCGCACAGATTCAGAACCGACGCCACGCCCGTGCTGTGCTTCTCGATGTCGCGTTGCAGCTCCTGGAGGAACACAGGGATTTTAGCTGCTGCAGACCATTCACATGCACTAACCCATATAACACACTACAGGAGAATGCCTTTTTATTGTAATGTCACCTGCTGCAGGTCCAGCTTCCTCTGGATCTCGTTGGCGTCGCAGCTCTCGAACACCAGCGGTCTGGAGAGTTCTGTCTCGATGTGAGCGAGCCAGCATCTCAGACTGTTCATGTTCCTATCCAGCTGCTGCACCGCCACCAGGGTCTCACGCAGCTTCTTCACCCTGCACACACACACACACATGAAACTACGTCAGGGTCTAAGAAAAAGCTGTAGTTTCTCCCCAAATATCCCCTAAACCCTGAGGAAGGACTGAGATTGGGATAAACACAAAAAGAACAAATTAAAGCAAAAATATAGTAATAAACACACACACATGTTTAAAATGCTGCATAGTGGTGGTCTAATGGATAGTGAGGTGGGCTGAAGATCGGAAGGTTGTGAGTTAGTACACCACCACTAGTGTGTCCTTGAGTAAGGCACTTAGTCCTTAGGTACTCCAGGGAGAATGTCCCTGTAATTGTAAGTCGCTTTGGATAAAAGCGTCAGCTAAATGAAATGTAATGCATGGGACAGAGGGAGAGAGTGTGTGTGTGTGTGTGTGTGTGTGTGTGTGTGTCTCACCGTGCTCCCACCAGGTCCAGCAGGTGTCTCAGTGTGTGTGTGTGTGTGTGTGTCTCACCGTGCTCCCACCAGGTCCAGCAGGTGTCTCAGTGTGTGTGTGTGTGTCTCACCGTGCTCCCACCAGGTCCAGCAGGTGTCTCAGTGTGTCTGTGTGTGTGTGTGTGTGTGTCTCACCGTGCTCCCACCAGGTCCAGCAGGTGTCTCAGTGTGTGTGTGTGTGTGTCTCACCGTGCTCCCACCAGGTCCAGCAGGTGTCTCAGTGTGTGTGTGTGTGTGTCTCACCATGCTTCCACCAGGTTCAGCAGGTGTCTCAGTGTGTGTGTGTGTGTCTCACCGTGCTCCCACCAGGTCCAGCAGGTGTCTCAGTGTGTGTGTGTGTGTCTCACCGTGCTCCCACCAGGTCCAGCAGGTGTCTCAGTGTGTGTGTGTGTGTCTCACCGTGCTCCCACCAGGTCCAGCAGGTGTCTCAGTGTGTGTGTGTGTGTCTCACCGTGCTCCCACCAGGTCCAGCAGGTGTCTCCAGCGCTCGTTGACCTTGCTCAGTTTGCTCTGGATGTCAGCAGCTCTGCAGGAGGGGCTGTTTCTGCTGAGTCTCTCCCCGAGGAGCTGCAGCTGCTGCTTGTTCTCCTCAGAGACGCTGATCTCCTCCTGGTAGTCCTGAGAAACACACACATTTAAAAGTTTAAAAATGCTGCATGGTACAGTGTGTGAAAGAGTCAGTCAGCGAACAGAAATATTAAAGGTCATGAACATGTGTCTCTGTTTTTTATAAATGAATATGTTAGATGTAAACAGAAGTGAGCTCCCTGCCGCTTAAGAACAGTTAGAGTTAAGACTTTTTGAGAGAAGGTAATGCCACTATCAAATGACTCAAATTGGAGAAAAGATTAATACATTTAATGTATTTTAAGAATGTGTTATGACCCCCAAAAACCCTGTAAAAAGACCTGCGATTGGGAAGGATAAAAACATCGGAAACCACTGAAAAACACGACTTAAAGCAGCTCCAGGAATCAAATTAGACAAACATATTAAGTCACATCTAAATCTCATAAATCATGTTTCTATCAGACGCAGCGGCAGGAAGTGATTTAACTGAGGAAACAGATGTAGAATGAGTGTGTGTGTGTGTGTGTGTGTTTGTCTGTGTGTGTGTGTGTGTGTGTGTGTATGTACCTTGCGCAGCTTGTCGATCATCTCCTCGATGCTGATGTCTCCGTTCTGAGACACCTTGCTCTCCATGTGGGTGAGCCACTCACACAGGTCCTTGTACTT